>CAJQUW010013268.1:0-480384 GCA_907163375.1 Prostheceraeus crozeri | reverse complement strand
TACGAGGGATGTTCAAAAAGTTCGTGCCAAAAATGTAAATCAACATTTATTTTTGATTTCAACAATATACATGCACTGTGCCTATAATTCCACATTATTAAGAGCGGAAATATGAAAAGGAAAGTCATTTTTCCACATAGTCTCCATTCTTCATTACACATTTTTCAGCTCGATGACGCCATGTTCGAAACGCACCCTCGAAGAAATCCATCGGTTTCTCGGCGAGAGCATCCTCGAGGGCCGCCTTCAATTCGCTGACATCTTTGAATCGCCTGCCCTTCAGTTGTCGTTTGATTTGTGGGAATAGATGGAAATCACACGGGGATAAATCAGGACTGTATGGGGGATGAGGCAAGATTTCAAATCCATGCTGAGAGAGGGCTGTGACACATTGACGGCTTCTGTGACCGGGGGCATTGTCATGGTGAAAAAGGATTCCACGAGAAAGCTTTCCCCGTCTGAACCGTCTCAGAGACTGTCGCAAGTTGGAGATGGCAGTTATGTATCGGGATGTGGTCACTGTTTCTCCCTGATTTAGGTATTCAATGTGGATGACACCTTGTCCGTCGTAGAACACAATAGTCCGGCAGCCAGACCGAGTTTCTGCAGGGAACGAGGCCGAAAGTGAGACTTTCACAGGATGATGTACTCCCTATGCCTACTACGAATCGGCACGTCTGCCGAGTTCTAGTGAGTTCCCCTTCTTGTCAGACAAGATCAAAGAAAAACATGTAAATCCAATGAGAAGCAGATTGCAGTTTTTGATAAAAATGAAATTTTCTATGTTTCCTCTGATTAGTCGAAAAGTACTAAGCCCAGAGTCATAACTTTTGACATGGAATGCCTTCAGGTCATTTTCTTTCATGTTCATGCACCCCTGTCTATAAAACTAAACACATTTAGATTTGGCGAGCCTCTTTATGTCGGCAAACACAAACATTTTGAGCAACTTTATCCACATTCAACCACATTCTCACATGCATTGCCGATTAGATGAATGATAATAGCACATGCACATCATAGGAAATGACCTGAAGGCATTCCATGTCAAAAATTATGACTCTGGGCTTAGTACTTTTCGTTTAATCAGAGGAAACATGCAAAATTTCATTTTTATCAAAAACTGCAATCTGCTTCCCATTGGATTTACATGTGTTTTTCTTTGAACCTGTCTGACAAGAAGGGGAACTCACTAGAACTCGGCAGACGTGCCGATTCGTAGTAGGCATAGGGTGTACACCATTCTGTGAAAGTCATTTTCGGCCTCGTTCCCTGCAGAAACTCGGTCTGGCTGCCGGACTACAATGGCCATTACTTTGGTTCTGATGGACTTCTGCATCAAAGGCTTTATCGGAGGAGATGTTCTTTTGACTCGCCATTCCATGCTCCATTTGCTTGGTGGCCGGATCGTAACCGTATAGCCATGTTTCATCACCGTTTACAATTCTCGAAACGAACTTTTCCGGATTGCGGTCGAACATGTTTTATCAGGTGATTGCATAGCTCGATTCTTGTCCTCGCGATGTAACGAAGTCAATAGCCGCGGCACCCATCTCACGCTAACTTTCGACATGTTCAGATGTTCGTGAGAATAGTGACAACGGACCCCATACTGATGTTGGTTTGCTCTGGAGATAACTCGAGTAGTGATCTTAGGATCCTCACTGACCATGTTCCACTTCATCGACTTGGTCTTGTGTCGTGGATGTTGATGGCCGACCATCTCGGTGATCATCTTCGGTTGATTCTCGACCCTCCTTGAATCGCTTGACCCACTTCCTTGCAGTGCGTGGTGCCATTGCTTCATCTCCATAGACCTGCACTAGGTCCGCCGATAGCTCCTCGATGCTTTTGCCAAGCCGAACGTAGAATTTAACGACTGTTCTTTGTTCCTCCATGATTGAAAATGAAAGTTAGCTGCACAATTGCATCAACAACAACATTTGACAATTGAGTTGTAAACAATTGCATCAATGATCAGCACTCATCAATCATGAAGTAAACCATGAAATCGGTGAATGAACCCTTAGCAAGTGCTACAAGGCCAATGGAGATATCTACAATTACGTCAGTACACTGCATCAATAGCGACTAACGCGAGCAACTCTTTGAATGGACTGAATTAGTTTTGGCACGAACTTTTTGAACGTCCTCCGTACATTTATACGATTGTAAGAACTGTGTCCTAACTTAGCCCAAGAAATTCAACAATCATAGCTGGGTTATTTGGATAACTGTTGGAGAGATCAATTTGGTAAATATGGTGATTTTTGTAGCATATGAACACGACTTATATCCATCTATAAGGTTTACGAGTGAATTTGACGAAAAGCGCATGAAGTTTTTGGATGTGAATTCCTCTTCCAATGCAATACATACTGACTTTTATCGAAAGCCAAGTGATACACTAAATTATGTCCCGTTTAATTCTGCCCATACCTTGAACATTTTAAAGAATATCCCGTATAACTTGCATTGTCTAAAATGTGGATGATAGACGGGCAGGATATACTGACATGAAATCTCACTTGTTCAAACTGAAAGGAGACAGACAGAATGTTTTTTCGCCATCGAAACTTTCATATGACAGCAACTTAACCGCGAACAATATACATTTTTGAAAGTGAGTCGCCATGTAGCTGCGTGTGGTCACGATTTCTTTGGTGCCCCTTCTATCAGCTTCCACCCAATTGTTCCACTCAATTTCCACCCAAGGATTGAGCGGGAGAAGAAGGAAGCTGTGTTTTTAAACAATTTCTTCCCCATCGACTATTGTTGTGCAATGGTGTTAAGTTCTATGTAAATGTATAGGCCTAAATGTATAAAATGCGACTGTGGTTATCCCTCCTGCAATATTTTGATTGTAAGTTCATTAGTGCCTTGAAAAATCAACGGCAATATGTTATGAAATCGATCGCACGTTATGTACATGTATAATTTCATTCAATTTGTGACTCTGGTTGATATTTTTATTCTAGTTATTACATAGACATATATATATATATATATATATATATATATATATATATATATATTCTTTTGATCGCCATTGGTCAGTTAAATTTGTAAAAGAGAAATAACACTTCACCAATTAATTAAAAAAAAAGATTTGACGATATTTCGCATGACACTTGATCACGTCTAAAATTCGTCTGAAAAAGTAATCTGAAAATCATTTTCAAATACGTAGATCTAAGATAAAAGCTTTAATACTGTGGCAAGAGACAGTGGAATAAAATACCTATACGATTAGAGGAAATAATGACTGTGTAAAATTTCTAGTTTATAAGGTCTAGGTGGATGAAGGGCCCATAGGAAAAAAATTAATTATATGCAATGTTAATTTCAGGTTTATGAAATTAAATAAAAAACTTTTCGGCTACCTTTCTTTCACAAGCGTTCTTAAACTTTTCTTGCATTATTTCAAAGTCAATATCTTCACTTGTTGGTTTCATTTTATGCTTTAACTTAAAATGTCGGTGAATCATGATTTCTTATTGGTTGAGATGTTTTATAACCCGCTTGCGCAATGTGCATCGACTTTCGCCAATCTAGAACATTGTACAATGTGTGCAAGTGATCTTATATACCAAGGTCCTGTGGTTGCACATACCATTGTTTCCGCATAAGCAAATATTACTGCAAGGAACAGTCATTTTCAAGAAAATAGTACATATCATTTGTAATCAAAATCCTGTCTTCTGTGTAGGCGTATAACTAACATTTCTTGTCTCTGTACATCAGTCTATTCTGAATGTCAACTCAGCGTTAATTCTGAATTATGACGCCCTATAATGTGATGATCTTACGAGTCACAGTATCAAGCTATAGATGGAAGTTGTGACAGGTCCCTTGAGACATCGCCTCCAGTTATGCTGAATAGATCAGACAATGCAGTCTATTAATTCGCCTAGCATCTTTGAAATTTTCAGACGACTTCTTTGTTTCAAAGACAAAAAGTACTCATCTCCTGAAATTCAATTGCTTTAAATAGCATTAAATACTGTCACTCAATGTGAAATAGAATGATCTAACGCAGATTAGTAAGTTTTCTAAATTTCGCCTCTGCGATGCGCGAATCACGGCTTCATTTCGTGCGAATTGTTTTTAGACTTCTTTCACGAATAAAATGTCCGTTAATTTCCAAATAATTATTGCACCTATTCACTTCGGAAATGCTCCATTGTTAAACTGTTAAATAATAAGAAAATGAGAAATCCTATTTCTATGCATGTGTTGAAATGTGGACTTTACCATAGCTGCTAACGCTTAAAAAGTTATACTAGGACATATGAAGCATAGAAGTCTATGTATGAAGCATCTAATGCATAGAAGTAAGGACTTTCTATGGTATTGTTAGTTTCTATGATCTAATGGCTGACATTTGTAGATATCATCAAGAAATTGCACATAAATAAAAAATGAAGATTTCCATGGGATCACTATCGCGATAATAGAAATTAACAATACCATAGAAAGTCCCAGAATGGAAATTGCATGAAAATTATGGCACACGCCGGGGGAACTTAGTTGGGCCAAATTCAACTTGTGCGATCTGGCTTCCATGTTTTTTGATTGACATTTATATTTATGAGGCCAATTCTTGATCTGGATTGTTGGACCTTTTCCAAAGACCATGTACTCAAAAGCAATAGTGAATTTACAAAATGTTGCGCCGACAGGATGACAAAGAAGGAAATCCTTTTAAACGTTCTGTACGTTCATCATTTTGAAATATCGCTCCTATAATCTATCAAAAGTATTATTAGTCACATATACAACTTGCAATGTCGATTTACAGAACATGCATAGCTCCAGCTTGAAATCAGAGGCCATGAAATCTTAGAGTATTCATTTTACTTTAAAGGGTTCCCCTGTTCACTAAATTTGAATAGTTTTCAAAGTCTCTACATGCATTCGAATATCAGCTTCCGAAATATCACATGTGTCATTCAATGATTATTGAGAAGTTCCAGCGACATTTCATATATTTGAGAAATGATTGTCGGTAAAGAAATTTTCAATGTATTTATTCCAGAAAAGCGCCAGGTTTCTTAGCAGCTTGAAGATGAAATTATCCAATAATTAGACTTTCTATCTGTGAATTCTTCAGATGTTCTTACAAACAGCACACTGAACACTTTCAATTATGACT
The DNA here is from genome assembly GCA_907163375.1 of Prostheceraeus crozeri. Classification (NCBI taxonomy): domain Eukaryota; kingdom Metazoa; phylum Platyhelminthes; order Polycladida; family Euryleptidae; genus Prostheceraeus; species Prostheceraeus crozeri. The sequence continues at coordinate 475,229 of CAJQUW010013268.1, read as the reverse complement.
TTGTGAACCAATTTTTAATTCACATTCCAATATTGAAAAATTGGGAAATAGTTGTCAGTGACTGCTACAAATAGACACAGTATAATAATCCATGGAATAGTAGGCTATTTTGCATGAAACTATGCCGCCATCTCACTTGCAATTCTCTTCATGAAAATTCTGTAATTAGGTGTCAACAACTTCCACAACCAACTTGGCAAATAGTTTCACTATGATATAATGTTTTAGATCGAATCTGATCTACAAACCATAGATTTTTGCATGTGCCATCATTGTACATAGGCAAGATAGCAAACTTCCATTCTAGTGTACTATTATCCACTTCTATGATCGCGATGCATGCATGGAAATAAATTACCTTCACTCAATAGAAAATTAGCAAACTCTTTGCAGTATGCAGTGGAGTTAGCTTACCCATAGGCAAAATTCTGCAATATATTCTCCATTTCATTTATTTTTCTATATTTAGGTTGCTACTTTTTTTTGATGTAATAAGTAATATCAGCTGCTAATGAGGAGACAATACTCTGTGAGGTGTCTTAGGTAGGCGGACTGGTCAGGGTAACGAAGAAGTAGAATGGCGACGCAGCATCACCCCACGAGGCAGAATGACGCCGATGTCTAAACAGAGGTTTCACAGAAGTCAATGAGGACGAAACAGCGACGCCATTCCTCACTAATATCAACAGCCATCTGATTAATGTCTTTCATTTTCATTTTGCCCACTCATCCATCGTTGTTTTATCAATTGTTCCCAGACTCGTTGTTTCTACTTTGCATAATTATTCTTATATCAGCAATGTGATGTAGCTTTCTGGAATTATCTGCATGTAAAATTCCATAGATTATGTTTTTCTGCTTGATGACCCTAATTTCCCGAGATGATTCTTTTTACAGCACACCATGGAAAATTAACAAGACTGACTTCAAATTCATTTTATGTTCTTTGATGCATCTGTCATGGAAAAATATTCAACGCAATTTTTCCGTGAAAACTGGTTTTGTAGGCTCACAAGAAATTCACACCATATGCACAAAAAAGTGGATGCGTTCAATTGCATAAAGTGTTGTATGCTGCGCATGATTAAAATCCCGTCAAGAACCAATGTCGGTTTGAGAAACAATTTTCATAATGCAATTTCAATAGCATGGTGCATGTGCATTTCAATTCTATATGCTATCAATTCAAATGAATATATTCATTGCATATCATTTTTATGCCACAGATGTAGTTGTAATTCTATGTATTTAAGCACGCATATTAAATGTCAAAGATTACATGCTCCTGGTACCTAATAAAGTCAAAGTGGAGAAAAAATTCACGAAGTGGATCAGAGGAATTCAAGACAGCATAATTAACGATTTTCTTACACATGTGATCTCAAATGGCAAATGAAGTCTTATTGGTGGATTCACAGTCATCTACATATACATGCATGATGCGCAAACCTCTTTTCCAACGCGTGAAAGTCGTTCCGGGAAATATTTAGAAACATCACTAAAGGCTGGATGTGTTGAAGAGGGTTGGAACCGGCAGCCAGCACGGCCGTACATTTTGAAGACCGGTCGGTTAAGCTGATTAGATCCATGTCGCCCAAATTGCTTAGTCAATCATTACAACATTATGAGCATGTAAATGTAACGTCATTTGAGAGCATCTACGTATATGCTTTGTTATATAAATATTGTGAACTGTTCCTTAAGTTAAAAAAAATTGTTCCTTTGGTTAAAAAATGATTGCCGTACAAAGCATGGTGTAAAAGTGCGAATAAATGTAAAAGTAACTCTCGCTTAGACTGAGTACCGGATGGATTCATGCATTTCATGTATGCTATGTGGAAATTGAATAATGTTTGACGATCATAGTCTTAACCAACCGGCATAGAGACGCCAGTTACCGTCCTTTCGCCGACCGGCCGGTTCCAACCCTGTGGGTGACAATGCAGCAAAATGGACCCATGAGCTGTGATAAGTCATGAAAATCACATGAGCGGCTGTACTAGCTCTCTTTAAGTACAAAATGAGAGACAAGCGTCTAGATGCTTTCTTTCTGAGGTAATCAATACATTTGTACCATTTCATATCTGAGGACAGACGACATCCCAAAAACATTAAAAAAGTGAACATTTTCGGGCTGTCATGCCAGCTGGAGCGGGGATTCCCATGGGATGGGAATAGCAATTTTAGTTTTGCGAATTCCCATAAAAATGTGAAATGCTCGTAGTTCTGACAGTTAGAAGCCGTAAACATTTGACAGGTTTGTTTGCAAACATGTTCAGTAGGCAAGCCACCATCTGTTAGGAATAATTTAATCCAAAACGGATATCATCCTGATAGAATAAATAAAGTCTTTGACCGATGTGATCGTCATAAGACAAAAATAGAATGTAGCGAATAAACTGAAATATATTGGAAACTCCCACTGTTTAACTCTTCTCTTTCAAATAAAACGTAATATTCCCCACATAAATGATGCTTCAGAAAATAGTATTTTAAGAATTGCCTTGAGCACATACAAAGCACAAAATATGATAAGCAATAAAGATAAAATTCCTTTTAGTGAGTTATCCTCCGTAGTGTATACATATACATATGAGCATTGCAGTCAATGCTACGGCGGTCAAACGAGTCGCCATATATCTACTGGGAAACGAACATGTGAAAAGTCGATCCCCATCTGAAATATCGCTTCATGCTGATATCCCAGATGAAGATAATTTTAAAATTCTCATTCGTATTCCATGCACAAACATTGCTAAATCATTGTACATAAAGCCATTTCTTCATTCGCATTGTCTCATGAATAACTGACACCAATCACAACCACTTTTTTCCTGTATTGATTTTTCATGTCATCAATTGTATATATTTCATTGATCGTTGTCTAATGATGGTAGCTTACCTACTGAAACATGTTTGCAAATAAACTCGTAGTTCTGTTGTACATTTTCATAGATGTGATAATAATACATGAGTTTTCATTCTTAAAGAAAATCATGCCATGAAGTGATTGCAACGTGGGCATTCACATTAGCTCTATCTTTACTAACACGCTAAATAAATTAATAAATTAATTAACGTTGCTTGTACTCGGAAGCACATTGGACACGGTTCCTTTCTTACATGTGACCGAGTTGCTATCTATCCCACTTTCATTCTTTCCATGCTGAGTGTTCCACGTTGCTGCAATAGAGGCATTTTCTTGATAAATTTGAGTATCAGAAATTGACAAAGTATTCTGGATGCTTGTAAAATTGTACGGTTGAAATTTTTGTGCTTGATCCTCGCACTTCAACTTGTAGTCTATTTTCAATCACGAGTGGATGTACTTGGGCCTACCGCATATACCTGCTTCTCATGGACTAGAAACCGGTGTCGTATGAGCAATGTGCTGAAATAGACATAAGAAACTTGTACCAATGTATAGCCTTTTGCGATCCATTTAATAGTGTTGCAATTGCTACAAGTAGACATGAAGGTACCGACTCATCAGTTGGTAGAAATATTTCATGCAGGGACGCATCTGTAGTAGACCTATCATGTGTATGTTTGGAATTGCGTATCGATAGTCTTTTAAACTATTTTAGTAAAACCTATTGATGCCTATCTAGGTCAGAACAGCTGACCTTGACGGCATATTCTGATCTCTAATAAGGAAGCTAACAGGTTTCCGAAATGCAAGTTTACAGGGCAGTCGATATCATGCATTGTAGACTTATCTGTAGAGCATTTTGCTTTACATGATCTAATGACAGGCAAAGTTACCAATGGGTTACAATGGGCGTACTAAGAATACCTGTTGTAGGAACTATCATGCATGTAGACGATAGGCCTACAGTGGATTAGAAAGTCACCTAAACTAGCTGTCAAGGGTTCTTCTCTTCAAGAAAGAGATAATTCCTTGCTAGTCGAATTTTTGAACTCGTTGTTGAATGTAACAAAACCAACGTTAATGAAGGAAGCGAAAATGGGATTGTAAAAACTTGAGGAATTCAGCAAGTTGGAGACCAATTTTCATGAACTTCCATTCCGAAATCATCTTTCTCTGCAATACACTTGAGAAGCAATATTTCCTGAACTAATTCATTGATTTCGAATTTTCCTTCCAATTTTTTTCTCTGTTTCGAACCTGAAAATGTAGTAAAATCTCGATTCCATTCCATGACAATCTCGATGATTAATTCACTCTCTACATTGTTCGCCTGAAACATGTTTCATATTCTTTTGGTTTGTTTCGAAATTATTCAGATAATAGACCGAGACTGACTTTATTGATGGCAAAAAGGTTTAGAAAAGTTGAACGCAATTTGTTTAATTTCGAAGTTGCAGTAATTTAATTTTACTGCATATTACACATTCTGCGCATTTAAGGATAATTAATAGTAGGCCTAAGAATCTTTCTTCAACAATTAGTGTATAATTGAATTATTTGTATTGCAAGTCAAGATTATGAAAAATACATGTAACAAAGGAAATATAGAAACCAATATTGTTCTCTCAACAATCAAACCATGTTAAAAATCTGATATTATGAAATTTGAAACTACAACAATCATAGAGTAAGGATGTATATTTGATATGAAATAATATTTAGAAAATGATAATCTTTCTTGTAGATTGGCATACTGTCTCCATTTCAGACTGGACCATAGAGAAAATGAATTAGGTAGAGTGTCGTTCTCAAAGAAAGCATCTGCATACAGGGAAATTTACTTGAATACATAGGGGTATACTTGAATTGCTATTTCGTGATTACGTTCTTTCCTTTCGGGCTCTCTGAATGTATAGATATATTAAATATGTTATATATTGTCAAATAGCAGTGAAATGGAAGCCATAAAAACGCATCGAAGTATTTTTGATGTTTTGATAGAGAAATGTGATTATAACATATCATTGCAAAAGCCATGGCTGAATTGAAATCTGTAGGCCTAAAAATATCTCGCAATTAAATCAGGAAAGAAATCATGACGATGATGCAAATTTTGAAGTGAATATCATTTTTTTCTTTTTCTTAGCTTCAAAAACTGTTGCAATTTCAAAAGTTTTTCAAATTTTCAAGTCAAAAGTTTGCAATTTTAAATACTACCGAGATGACGCCCCGCTATAAGTAGTATGAAACAAGTTGGATATCAAAAGGAATGAATATTTACTAATAAGCACCTTAACTAAGTGGAAATAACGTTAAATTGTTGAAAACAGTTTGCCGGTGAAATATTTTCCCATCTTGTGATAAATTCAAAAAGCTTTTGAAAGTGCGATGGACTTGATGCTCATCAAATCTGAAAACCATTCAGCAAAAGAAATAATAAATAAAACCAAATAATCACGAAGTCAATGCATGGTAATCACTTGAAGTTTGAAACCAGAGAATTATCTGGTACATATGGTAGATGGTATAAACGACTGCTGCTGTATACAAAGTAGTAGCTGAGACATTCACTAGAAGACGCTCAGGGATCAATAAGTGCTAAATGTGATCTTCAGAATAAAGAGCTTTTGTGAATAACTTTTGACATTGCTTAGATTGAACATCATAAAAATTCTTTCTTTTTTCTGTTTTCTTTACTACGTTCATCACAAATGATAACATGACAACGACGTGTAAACATATCGATTTTCATTCTATCTTTTCAAAGTAAGCTGCTTTGATGGACAACCGCATCTGAGAGTTGAAAGTACAACTGTCTGATAACTTTAATCAGTTTGTTTATTGATAGAACAACTTATAGAGCACGAAGCAAGTATATAACAGCTTGCTCGATTTTTTCAAACGCTCTTCACTATCTCGTGACCAAGAAAGCGGTTTGCTGAAGTGTATGCTAAGATTATTGATACAATCTTTTTAAAACAAAATTTGCATTAAAATCATAGCAATTTTTTAATCGATGTTCCATCTTTCAAAAGCATAAAAGCACTTTTATCAAAATTTAAATATGATATCAATTTCAATGATGTGATTTTCCACAAATATATGATATGCATAATATATGTATTCACACATTCATGTGACAACATCATCAACATATTTGTAGATCGAATTGAAAGGCTCAACAATTTCCAAAGTTGCGATGTAAATACAGAATATAGATGGAGAAGGCACTGAAACTAGAAGTATTCCTGACTTCGTTTTTGTGAGTATACTGTTGCAAAACCATCAAAATGCGCATACGATTGGTGCAATACCTGTTGTGCAAATAGCTAGAATGCCATCAAGGTGTCAGTTATCAACGTACTACTATTACTACTACTACTACCATGAAACAAAACATCGAGGGATGGATGCTAGCTTCGATTAAATCCTTGAACCTCAAATGATGAGGAACGGTGTCAAGCGCTTTAGAGACATCAAGACTAATAACAGGAATCGCCTTGACACAGTTATTTTCCAACATTTTACAAATGTCAGCATACTGCATAGTGCGATTACGCCATCAACTGTGCCACTTTCCCTTCGAAACTCCAACTGATTGATTCCATAGTTCTCATAGGATGGACAAGCTAGCCGATGGGAAATAGGCCTTTCGGAAACCTTTGAAACTTTCGGCAGAATGGACACAGGTCGAAAATCTCATAATGATGAACTTTTACATTTAGGTATTGGAGTAATTTGGGCTGTTTCCCATTTTGATGGGAATGAGAGCTCAAGGATAGATAAAAGTGTTCAACAGATGACGTAACGGTGATATCATATTGACAACGGCGATGTTCTCATGATCATATTGAATAAATTGGCCAAGCCACAGAAATGAAAGTATTAAAGTCAGTGTTGACAATGATCCATACTGTATTGTTTATTAGCACATCTATTTGCATATAAGACAGAAACCTGACGGAAAAATTTTCCTCCGATAATTCGCAGATAACATAAGCAGATTTAAATTTGCATTTCTGACGTTTCTTGATTCAAGCACACGCACGACTGATGATTCCAAATATGACGGAATTTTTCCAAAGTATTGACAGGTTTTGATAATGACAGGAATTATACAGATATGAAGAGATTTTCAGATGAAAGCTAAAAGCAGACGGTATTATTAAAATGTGCTAAGTAAACAGGGTTAGGAAGATAGATTGGAAAATAATGTTGCACTTACTATCTTACATTTCCTTCTTCCGGATTCTTCCTATCGATAGTTTGGGAATGCAAATGTACCTTCTCAACCTGTGGAATTAAAGCAGGTGCGAATCCCTCTCTGCTTCCGATTTCATCTTTCATGCTTTGCTCGCTCCCTAAAAACTCAAAACTCAAAGAAAACGTTTAAAAGCACTCCTTTCTCCTGCCTGTTACCGTTCTCATTCATCAAACTTGCTATTTTCCTTTCCTCAGCTCGCGCTATCGAAAAGATGAATGATTGGCCTGCCGACTTCTCATCTTGTTAGTCAACTTGCTGCCAGGGAGTTACAGAGTTGTGCCAGTCACGCTTCTCCTCTCACATCATCACATTGTGTTTTTGCATTTTATCTCCGAAGTTGTCTGTAGTCTGGATTGGTTTTTAACTCAATTCCCAATCAGTTATTGACATTTATTAGATTACCAGAGCAGTTAAGATAGAGAGAAGAATGAAAAGGAACCTCCTTACGAATGAGAAAATTATTCAAAACTTCGACCATCAGCAGATGCTTTTAACTTCACTTTCAAACAATAATTCCGTGCTGATAGACGATTTGAAAGTTGTTTAATATCACAAACATATCTGAATGAATCGTGTGAAAAATATTTTATTATATACTTGAGAATTGTTTGAATTTCTAAACATTCTTATCTCTTGAAGTCTGACTTCAAAATAACAGCAGTTAACAATCAACAAGCTCAGAAAATTATAGTTTATATTAAATTAAAAAGATCATCAATGAGTTCAAACTCACGTGCATGTTCTCTTAATAATCATGGATTCAAGCAGAAAATTCAAATTGATATAAATGAGGCAGAAAGCAATTCAGATAACGTCGAAATAATATTTTTTGCTGCCGTTTATTTGTGATTTCATTGTGAGTCAAATTCACATTAAGTAAATATCATTTTGTTTCGGCTCAGATGTACAGAAAATGATCATGTATTCACCATTTCTTGTCACCATTTCTTCTACTTCGGGATATATGCATTGAAACCTTAATCTCAGTGTTAATTCAAATTTGACATTTGTCTGAATAAAAATTCGCCAGGATAGGATGCTACAATAATCACAAATCACCATTGAGTTCTTTTAAGACCTGATTAATCCAATGGTTATAGCAGCATTGCATGTGTACACTTGCAGATTGGAGAACGCCATCAGTCCTCATTAGGACTACTTCGATTAATAATTTGAATTAGTAAGCATTATATTGTATTATAAATGGCTGTTGGGATGATTTTCATCATCGTATGAGAATTGATTATAATTCAAATCCCAAGTAGTTGAAAAATAGAGTCGAAAATAGAAATGCACAAGCAGAGGTTATCAAACGTTTATTACAGTTAATTCTAGGGAAGTAATGAATCAATTTCAATTGCAGTTAATTGCTGTTTCAATTAATTGCAGCTATTTGATCAGAGCAATCAATAATTGCAACCATGCAGTTATCAAAATCGTTTCAATTGTTTGCAGTCAATGTTTGCAATTCATTCTCGTTTTGCAGTCATGGACTAATTCCAAAGATTAACAAATTAAATTATTTAATTAATAGGGCAAGTTAATGGCAAGTTAGGGCAAGGCAAAATTATGGGAAATTCCTCCTATAAAAATGCACTTTTTAAATAATCAAAAAATAAACCTTTCGCTGAATTTGACAGCTCATGAGCGTGTGAAATACGCACACCAAAATAATTGCTTAGATGCCTCAAGGAATAACATTTGGTTCACCTGCATTTGTAGTTATGACAAATGGTCTAACTCATCATTACTTTGGTCAACATCATTACTATTACATTACGACAACACAGCTACGAATCTGTGTAAGACCAATCGATCATAGAGAAAAAGAGAGAGAGAGAGAGAGAGAGAGAGAGAGAGAGAGATAGAGAGAGAGATAGAGAGATAGAGAGAGAGAGAGAGAGAGAGAGAGAGAGAGAGAGAGAGAGAGAGAGAGAGAGAGAGAGAGAGAGAGAGAGAGAGAGAGAGAGAGAGAGAGAGAGAGAGAGAAAGAGAGAGAGAGAGAGAGAGATAGAGAGAGAGAGAGAGAGAGAGAGAGAGAGAGAAGAGAGAGAGAGAGAGAGAGAGAGAGAGAGAGAGAGAGAGAGAGAGAGAGAGAGAGAGAGAGAGAGAGAGAGAGAGAGAGAGAGAGAGAGCGAGAGAGAGAGAGAGCGAGAGAGAGAGAGAGAGAGAGAGAGAGAGAGAGAGAGAGAGAGAACGTGTATGAAATCCTACGATAGCGCAGATAAGACAGATCTACGCAGTCTTATCATTTTGATAGAACTCTGACTCCGACTGTGTGCAGTAAGTAGGGGATGCTGTCCCCATTGATAAAATCACTGCTGAAGCTGGTCATGAAAAAAGCTCACTCCAGTTAAGGTGCTGCGAATATAATTGTGAGCACCTTATGACGAAAGATATGAATTCTGATTACTGAGTAGGTGTTTTAATGTGGAAGACAATTCATGAAACAAACAGCAAACTTGAGTGGAAGAATACTATACGCCACTCGATTGAAATGACATAAGGACTGCGGCAAGACATGTACAAGCAAGTTATTGCTAAAGCGACCGATCTATGAATTCTCCCACTTCCACCTTGAGCATCAAGAATTCGTAGTGACTTAGTGCCTTTTTCATATACATGCTTTATGGTCAGCTACGGCTCGTAACTTTGAATAGATCCATGACAATGAAATAATTCTTACGAGTATTAGAAAACCTTGAAAGAAGAGTTTTATAAAACTTCGGGGAGAATATCATGATACACGTTTCACATCTTTCTTCTCAGCTGCTACTTTAGACATCAACATTTCATAGAATCTGATAAATTCAGAGTATTCTTCACCCTCTGACGCTGTTAACAAAGTGCCAAGAGGAGTCCAACATTTCTGGAAGTCGGAAATATGAGTGGTGGTTGTAAGACTTGGAAGATGAAGACGTAGAAGGCAATGTGAGTTGGCTCAGTAGCAGATAAATGCTTTCTTTGAAGATGCGCTATCCTAATGCTTTCTCTGGAGACGAAAGTGTGGTTTAATTAAGACACTGGCGGGAGATAGAACAAAGGAGGACCGAAGTTGGGTCACTGAGACAGCATAGGATTCGATTTTGGACCTTTTATCAAAGTGAGAATAACACAAAACTCTGCGTTCAGGGAAGTGAGTTTCAGAGATAAGTCGTTTTGGGAGAGATAAAGAAATTCTCCACAGGTTATTACGTATAATAGGAATGCTGTATATCTTGAAGTTAAGGATAAAAGAATTAAACATCTGAATTATGCATTTTCTGTTATTTTCTGCCGGATAAAGGCAAATTTAGAGGCCATCTCAAATACAGATAGAGAAATTTGTGAAAATTAAAAAAAATCAAATTAAATGCATATTCTGCGTAATATTCACCCCAAACATTTTCCAACTAGCGACATTTTCATATTGAAAAATATCTTCACTAAGGATATTTGATCCATTTATGCAAACAATCAGATTTGCATGATTGAAATGAAAGCTGTGATGATAATCTTTTAAGTGAAGAATTGGAAGAAACAAAAATGTTTGGGGTCTAACTTGGAAGAAATAGAACAGGAAAACACGAAATTTCTGTCGTCCTGTTATAAGACGTGATTGTTGAAAGCTGATCCATTCATCACCAGTCAAATGGATGCTGTGTGATCATCTGCAGTAGAAAGACTTCGCCATGATGATCTTCGTTTAAGTGAAGAATTGGAAGTAGGCTAGTTTTTCCATTCAGTCGTTGTTCTTTTCATCATGTTTCTTGGCCTTCGAGCTCTCCTGGTTTGTGTGGACATTATACTCTCATCCTCAAATGCAATCATTGCAATGTTGATTATGGTAATAAAGATATGCAATGGATTCAAAATGAGACCTTATTTGTTAATTTCTGTTGGATCATTAGAAAGTTATGCTACTTTAAAACTTATTCACGTTTTTTATGCTGCATGGAAATTCAAGTTCTGTGTTGAATCGCTCACAGGCATTTTGTGCTACAAGAAATCAATACATTTCCTTTTATTGTTTATTCCTTTGATGAACAATCCATTTTGTGACGTTCTTCATAACCAGGATCTAACCAATTGACCAGATATATACATAATACATGAAAGCTTTCTTTATAGGTCTAGCTATATCAATATTTCGATCTCGTGATGTGGAAATATTTGGTACCTACAAAGTGTCTGTTCGGATGAAATGTCAGCGAAGTCCACCAATGGCACCCATTCGTGGCTTTTGATGATATATCGTCACTTCTGTTCATAAAATCAAATTTCATATATTCTAGCATTTGAATTCTAGACGAAATTATTGCATTTTCCTTTCTGGTCGACCGTCGATAATTGTCAACTTTCCGCCTACAGCATATCTCAAGGACTTGAATTGATGATTTTCTTGCAATACTGTGAGCGGAAATTCTCGGCGATGTGAGTGGCCAGGAAGTGCTGTATTTTTCCAGCGCATTTTTGCAAATTCTAGTGAATAAAGTCGACTGTCACATATTTAATAGCTGAATAGGAATGTAAATGTCTGATAAAATGAGTCCACAATGTGTGAAATCAGCGTAAAAGGTATTCACTATCTTTTCATACATTCTACTTGATGCTGACTGAAAATTTGATGTAAGACATTTTCTGGGTTTTTTTGAGCAATTTTAATAACTTACTTGACTTCATTTCACTTCAACAACCAATCCAATCGACCTATTAACATTTTTTGTACATTGCATTGGTTTATAATCTATCAGAAGTGAATAGGGCCTATCAACTGACTCTCAATGATGTATAATATTCAACGATCTGAATAAAGTCCCTCCATGTCGATCGCTTTAGGTAAATAAACAGTCATTTTCCAATAAGCCAACCTCCTAATCACTAAAAGTAGGATGATTGAGGTTTTTTGAGCATAAAATGATAGAATTCTCTAAAACTTGCATCGTGTTTTGCAAGCCTCACGGGGAGACAAACTGTTATTTACAGCCTTTCATAAAGACGAGATAACTTAATTTGTGCTGAATTGACATCCATTTTTGCCTTATGTTTTCTCTAAGAACAAGGCTTCGAACTTTGCAACTCTTTAAATAATTGCTGAGACAGCTGAGTATTGAGTCATTTGATGTTTGCCAACAGCGAAGCAGATTAAGACTTTATGACAAAACTAATCCTTGATCATTATGGGAACATCCTCATAAGAATTATTGTGAAATAGTCAGAAATTTCCTGCAACGCAATAGAAAAGAAAACATTTCCAAAGATTTCACACGAAGACTACAAGCAGACCGCTTCCAAAATTGGGCATTCGCTGCTCATTAAGTGTGCCGTATATTACGCATCTAGCAGGGTTTGGAAGCGGCCGAGTTTTCGGCGGCAGTGGCCGGTCGGCGTCATCAAAACCGACCGACCGGGAGTGGGACAGTGACTGGCGTCTCTGTATCGGTTGGTTAAGGCTTTGATCGTCAGACACTATTTGGTTTTGCAATTTTACAATACACGTAATGCAGATAGGCGGAGGAATACAAAATGCTTCCAAAATTCATACAGGCTAGAATATGGGATTCTGGAGGCTCTATCATAGACCAGGTAGGGATTGAACAACATGTATAAATTGCCGGTAATGATTTTTCAGTGTTTAAAGAACAGTTCGCAATATTCATGTCACAAAACAAACGTGTAGATACTCTCAAATTATGTTATATTTACATGCTCTTAATGTCGCAATGATAGAGTAAACAATATTCTTGACTGAATGTCATCAACGGTCAACATTGGTCTAATTAAATTAACCCGGCCGGCCGGTATTCAAAATTTGCGGCCGGTCATTAGCACAAAAAATAGACTTACAAATCAGCTAGAATGTGCACTCATCACCGGGAATGCGGAGTCGATGCTTTTTGCCGAGAAAAATTTGCTTCATTTTCTTAAATTTTTTTTATCATCAACTGAAATTTCTATGTTTGGTTCATTTTTACCTCTTGAAAATTATGATATTCTTTTGTCACCAGTCCAAATTTTAACTTGAAATCAAGTGATTATTCAAATGAAAATTCAAGTAAATATTCATTCAAGTTAATAGCTAAGGACTGCTTAGGTCATTATTTGACAACTATCCAGCTTAGTTGTAACCAAACATTCTTATTTTCTTTTCTGCACTGATGCTTTTAGATTCCAATGGTCTGTTGTCAACTTGCATGTGCACTGTTCATTGACTATAGTCATTCTAATTTTATGTCGCAAATGATTTGTGGGGCAAGACACCCACTAACATGCCACAACCGAAAGGTAACTCTTCTTCAGAATGTGTGCTATAGTCGTGGATGTACTTGAGAATCATTTCACAGGTTATCTCACATTACTATCATGGTACACTTATTTGCGCAGGAAGTCTAAAGTTAGTCAATACATTCCTAGTTATGTACTACTTTTTCAATAAGTGCATATTTGTTCATCTTAGGAACTGACTGTTACAATCCATTGCTGTAGATGATCGTGATTAGATGTTATTCACAAGGTGATTATTCATCTACAATTTGATTGACATTATAAATGCTTTTTCGGTGAAATTTGAGATAGATGCGGAGTTGAAATCGGTACATTTGCAAGAGTCGGAGTCACAAGTACTGACACGCCAGAGTCAGACTTCGGGTTTTCAGGAGTTTTAGGATAAAAATGTTGAATTGTAGCACGTTGTAGGACAGAAGATGCATGAACTTTTATTCATTAAAGCAGGGATACCATTTTTCCTGGAGTCGGAGTCCTATCAAATGATAGGACTCCGGATTCTGGCCTATAACTGGACCCGAAGTATATTGCGAACAAATTATTTGTCCTCAAGCATATAGCTGTCATTGTCTTGATGTCAACTTTCTCCGTCAAACAAAAGTTCAGACACACTGCTGCATGTAAAACTTGTAATAGTTGAGGGAATGAACCGTAATAGTGAAAAAAGGATTGTCTTTTCACTCGGCGATTTAGGAGAGAAGACAAGCCCTCCTAGCCTCGATCACACCTACGCACCAAAGGCCACATCAGAGACAAAAGTAAAATATAAGTTTGTTTGAGAGCATTACCTCTTACCCTCACGTTAAGCGTGTGTGGTTGCTCCTCCACTACGCATATTAAATCGAAAGTGTACTCATATTTTTTGAAGAAGGATGGGAGATCTTTCTGCATGGTAGAGACTGGAGAAAAACCGTGTGAAGCACACATTAACAAGATGGGAGGAGCCGAGTCGTATGCATCCTACTTGAAGCGACATTTGATAAACTTTCATCGAAAATGATTGATAATTGATAATTGATCACCAATGATCACTAAAGATAAGTTCAGACAAGCCTATAATGATCTATGATGTAGGCTACCAGTTTTTTGTACTGGCTTTGCATACTGGGCACCCGGAGTCGGAGTCCTTCCTGCATTAAACAAGCAAAAACATTATCTCTAAGATCAGAACTAGCAAAATGATTTTCGTTTTGAATATGGAATTTTTTGACAAGTTCACTTTCTTTCTTGTATGGAAAGCGAAGAGATTGTAAATTCTTCAAGACGATAATTGAGTAAAACTATAAATCTTTAGAATCCTCACACTGTTGATGGATCCACAGTCTAACCTGTCAATAATAAACATGCTTTCCTGCATTTTCAACGTCTCTGAATCATTCAAATACCACCTCTCCTGTCTCCATGTTTGAATGAAGGTCAGAAGGAGAGAGAAGAGGAAAACGAATGACATTGAAGTTTTAAGCCGCTCAGAAATCAGATCACGTAATCCTTCATTAATTCCTCGGATTTATATTCTGGCTGTCAGCGAGAACGTCTGGCCAACGCTGAAGAGGAATTCAACTTTTGCCTCTAAGGAATTTCAACCTATAACATCAACTGAATAAGAAACGCTATTTTTGACTTGTTGCGCCATCTACAAGTCCCCATGAGGGTAATTGCAGAACCAGCTCTTCAATCAATTCAATAATGAGAATGGGAACTTAATATCAAAGTATCCGATAAATTTCAATAATTAATGCATTCTAGATTTTATTAGCAGATTAATTCTGCTTTTCCTAATAGAGTTTGAAAGTTAAGTATCTTCTAAAATGAAGTTCCAACGTATTGCGAAATGAAATGGAGATTGTGAAGATATTACACGAAACCATGAACTCGCATTCACATGCAGCCATTCTTAACAGGATCGCGGCCTAACAGAATTGGTGGGTAATGCCCTACTACGTTCTGATGCACCACACTGGCGCAAATTCAAGATGCTTGTGAAGGTGATAGCACTTTTACAGATTACAATGAATGAATTAAATTCCTATCGAGTTCAAGGCCATCTATATAATTGTCAGGGTCATGTTTGTGGATTATCTCATATTGATACGATGATCTCTGAAGTGCCTAATTTGTTTATTTTCGGAATCCGAACAGCATTATTTGTGAATTTCAAAATGAAATCCGCAGAGATGGTCAAGATTCGAATAATTGAAGGTCTAATTATCGATTCTGCTACTCACCAGATTGGAGTATATATTCGATTCGAACGAGGAAAATGATGTTCTGATTTGCGATGCTTTGAATTTCCTGTTCTATTAATGCTCAATTTGAAAAATGAATTGGAATTGATTTCCTTAATAAAACATTTTCTTCGGTACTTACGGAAAGAAACTTTTCCTTTAAAAATTCCAGTAATAAAGTGATAATTACAGCAGATGAAATAAAATGCCTTCGCGATTTACTTCAATTAAACAAATCGAGGAAAATATGTAGAGAAAGAAATACTATTGTCTTTATTTTCTATGTAGGCCTAAAATGTAGAAAATTTATAAACATAGTATTAAGAGAAGTATGAAGATTGTGATTCTATTGGATGGGATCTTCATCTGACTATGGCTTGCATGAAATCATCTTAGTTGTTATGATGCATCTCCTGTAATGCCTGAAAAGTAATAAAGTGATACCAAATGTCCGTGGTCTGATTTGAAAAAATAGACAGTTCACACAGTAATCTTTTGGCTGTAGATTTGCTGCTGGATTGTATTGAATAGTCTACTAAGAATAATTGTATCACAGTTTTGGTGTTTTTGTCGCTACAACAGTGTCAAAATAAATTGTCATTTCAAACAAAAATTGAGACATTTTCAGTCAGGTGAAATATAAAACTCTTCAGACACTCTAAAAACTTTTTCCAATATATAAACTTTGCCATGTAGCCCAAGATAAAAGAATCGGTGACTCATTCTTCACAGTCGTGTATTAGCAGCGCATCTCTATCACTGCTAGGGCAAAAAGGCTCCTCAAATAACATTCATTGAGCAAGAATAATGTTCACTTTGAATTTTCGACAGTTTGTAATTTTTTGGTTATCCATTCATTTGGAAAATGTTATTCTAATTCGATTATCCGATTCGGTGATGGGATAATCAATCTACCTACTCTGGAAATCTTGAACAAAATGAAAAATAAATGAATGCCTCACAAATAAATTGAGCTTTTCTTAATCCATGAGCAAAAAAATGTCTTTTCGATCAATGTAAAGTCAAACAGACGCACAACATAGATCACGATGAAATTAGACACATGTACAAATAACATCCACAGCGTGTCGGGCTAGTGTGTTCCTTATCAAGTAAAATAATTCATTCTCGTCTACGCCTTTCAGAATTTCATGGCTAAAAACATGAGCGGTAGCAGGTAGTTGTTTACGTGGTTGGCATTTTAGCGGAAATAAAAGAGGAGAACACAATTGGATTACAATGTTCTTCAATTTACCTGACTCCTAACTTCTTGCTGTATTTCTTTTGTGTAAATCTTATTATGGAGCCAAACACCTACGCAGGAAAAATCGCTCGATGACAGATCCGGCGAGTAAGGTAGAATAGAATAGAAGTGTTTTTTTCAAAAATGAAAATCATAGTTTACACAAAATGGTTGTCATACATTCACAAGACCAAAGAGCTATACATCATGAAGCAAAGAAAGCAATGATTAGCGATGAGGTAGATACGCATGAATCTCCGAACAAGACTTCTCTCTTTCAATGTGGGCTGGCGTTGTCTTGACGGAGGATGGCTTTCCATGAAACAGATCTTGGCACTTCCTGTTGATCTATTGGTGAAGCCCAGTGCGCAGTGGTGTGTGGTGGCACCACAAGATCAAACAGGATCCATTCTTGTCGAAGCAAGTGATGTGCATCACTTGGGGTGGGCTCGTGCCCGCGCCTGCAGCGTTTCTCGCAGTTCATTTATTGCTCCTGAGCTTAGTATGTCAAATTTCTTGCTAACATTGGTGTTTTCCGAGTAACGTGGAAGCTGGTTGTGCGTCACACACGCCTTCTGTATCAAACCCAACAAACTAGAGAACATAAAAATCCATAGAGGAAGTCAAAATCCTTCAGTCGTGATGATTAGCCTACATTACGCTTTTGCAGCATCACGCTGCACGAAGTTGCAATGTCATTAAGATCATCGTTCACAGCAAGATAATAAGGTCTGCATGCAAAATACTAGCACAGGCGTAGGTCTAGCTTTCAGAAATTGGCCTAGGGACGAAGGAATATGATGTGACTGAATTCGATGGCGACTAGATTCAATTCTACAGTAAGCTTAGCCTATATCAGGCCTACGTCATGTGTAATCCCTACCTGCATATCGACCGGGTGTGAAGCCCAGTGCATCACTTTGAGAGCATTGAAATCTTCGGAGTGTTGCCGCTTCAGCTCTGAAAAGTACGCGCTCAGACAACAATGAGATCCAGGAAAGCATCTCCCTAACTTTGAAAGTGACGTAGATGGACATCTTTTAGTCTTCGGTGAGAATGTGAAGGATCCACTTGGCTGTGATCTTCCTCTTTCCCAAGTTTTTGCGTGGGATGCAATGAACTGTGACTGGAGAGATGTTGACCAACTTGGCTGCTTCTTCACATGCTACTCGCTGGTCCTCCTGAAACAATTGAGCTACTTTCTAAACAACATCGGGCGAAGTCGTTGACACCGACCCTCCGGAACGAGGTTCTTCATCTGTTGAAGAACGGCCTACTTTGAGCCTGATCCTCCATCTCCAAACAGTTTCGCATGACGGGGCATGTTCGTAGAGGTCTTATTCCAAGTCTTTGTGAACTTCAGCAGCTCATTTTCCAAGCACGATCAAAAACTTGATGATTGCTCGAACGTCACTGTCAGAAAAGGCCTCACGCAATGACTGACCACGATTCCATTTTGTTTACACGCGATGAGGCAGTGACTTAACGATGCTGTCAACCGTTGTGACATAGCTACATTTCTCGTGCATGCACCCAAATATGCCACACTTCGCGTGCGTTGTGAAGGCATCTCAAAAAATGATTGATGTGGAGAATCCGTTTATTGCATTGAATAAGTAGCGCTCTACAGATCAATGCATAGAACTTATCGGATGACCCCATAGAGTAGATATATTTGGTAGAGTAGCAACTCCGCATTTATTAAATCCCAATGTGTATTCGATTTTAATAAATGAACTCGAGGTGAATTCAGTTGGAATTGTTTCCAAATGTGGGATATGCACATTTATGCAGTTTTGAAGAAATTACAACGGAATTGACTGATGATAGTATAATGCAGAAGGAAATGATATAATTTTACAGATCGTCGGTGTCACGACAGCCTTGGAGTGGTAATGTTTGTTAAATTGGCAACTCGATGACCTGCTACGTGCTTTCATGTTGAACTTCAAGAGAATCTCCTTAACCGTGATCATATCACAAGCAACCTGCCACTGGTAGAGCAAAATAGCAGAATCAAAGACAATGATTTCAATTAACTTTGAATGATGTGAATTGGTCCACATCACCATTCAGATTCAAGAAGTGAAACATAAATTTAATTAAAAATTCAGCCACGACAGCATAATAAGATCTCGACTTTTTCATGAAGACTTCCATTATTATGCGTTCATTAGATTTCCTTGATCATCAGCATAATTTCCGCCTAGCTACGATGCTTGTTGGCAAATATTCATTCCTTTTGATATCCAACTTGCTTCATACTACTTATAAAGGAACGTCATGTCGGTAGCATATAAATTGGCAAAAATTTAGCTTTTTCAAAACGGCTCAAATAAATTTTTGGACTGCAGGAACGTAATCTCCGAAAAAAGCTGAATCTTTTCAAATAAAAATTTTTGCTGTCTACAGATAGCAAAACTACGAGTAGGAAATTGCAGGCGCAGATTGCAACGCACAATAATTATATTAATTATTATAATGTTAATACATCATCGTTAGAATTTATTTTCCATATAATTCACTGCATTTTTCGTTGGTCTTTCAGCTTAGACTACCTAAACGTTGAATTGTTAAATAAATTTCGCTATTACCGCTCTGCTTCTGTCGCAATCCGTCACGACCGTTTCTCATTCTGTCCCTTCGTCCATCACTGTGGGAAAGATAATGAAGCGGCGATGCTAACCACTTCATCAGGAGGAGTGGACAATTCGGGAGATAGTCAGTGAGCTGTTGCAAACATCAAAGTGCTCATCTTACAGCTTTCCGTCTGAAGCAACTCCTGAATCGGGTGACGTCGATGGATTAACTCCGTTAATGAAAATTTAGTTGTCATGGTAACAGGAAGGGGCAGCTTTCATGTAAGAATTCGAATATCTAGATATTTTGAAGATGATGAAGGACGCTACTTTTACACAAAAGTCAGTTTTCCAAAAAGCGGTAGGCCGTGCGCATGAAGTCAATTGTAAAATCATCAATGACTAAATAAATTTCGGGTGAAGGGAAAAATGGTTGATTAAAATAAATTCACGGAAGCGTGAATTAAATATATTTAAATGGTAGAAAATGTAGCATATGATTAAAAAATTTTGAGATCCTCCTCATTCACCTTGAGTCCTGGTGCACATAATTTCATAAAGGATGCTGCATTATTGTAAATCCTAATAGCCACTAAGTCAATCATACTTTGTGATCATTAGTATACCTTATGATTTCCCTGCAGATTCATTGTCTTCGGAGAACTTTTAACAACAGAGATTCGACATTATGCTCGCATAATAGTAAGGGCTACTGTAGAACGCTCATGCATATTGAAAGTTTGCGTTACGTCGTGGACAAGCGCAGTCATGAAAACTGTACCTTATTGAAAGGGCCTTCCAGTGACTAACAATAATTAGGTACCGGTATCTTTCAGTTTACCGTGAAGATTCTCTTTAAATATGAAATCACTTCGATAAAGCAGCGCACAGCATGCTGCCCTATTGTAAAATCTACAACTATTGCATGCTTCCCAAATTTTAACCTTCTCATTGCCAGCCGAATTGATAGAATGACTCAGGAACTCTATAATGAATGGAAGCATTATTCATAAATTGATCCATTATAGAATTCTTGATTAAAGTTAAGGCTTATTTTCCCACCCACAACGACTTTTTATGAATTCCTCTGTAAATCAGTAGGAAAAGAAACATGTATCAATATGAATTGTAAAATGGCATGTCTCCTTGCTACTTCTGCAATGTACTAACTATGCAAGGAAGACAGGACCTTTCAAATATATGAGGGACAATCAGCGAAGTCGTGGTGGGGAAGCGCAGGTAAACGACGGTGCCGCACGGCTCATAAATGCTTTTTAGCGTTACCGCGTGCTCTGAGTTCCATTTAGCGTTGTCCCAGTGATAGTTTCTTATTTTACATTTGGAAATCATCAAGTCATTTTCGCGACAACGATGAAATCGAAATTGCATAATCGCAACCGACACCAGGTTTGCCACTCACCGTTAGCTCCTGCTTATTCGGTCTTGAAAGCCCGTGCGTGCCTACTCTGATTGATTCTTGATGAATCGTGTCATTGAAGAAACTAAGTCATTTTGGCATGTGTGTTTTAGATTTCCTTGAATATATAACATCAGTTCAAAAAAAAATTGATGAATATTTTAACTCTTAAATTGTTAAAATCTATCGCGAAGCTTATCAAAAAGCAAACGTCATGCGAACGATGACTAGAGAAATCGCTAACGAACAAATATGAAATCTGGAAATTTATTTTCGTCAATTCTCCTCTTCTTCCTGTTCAGAATATGTTTTTTCCAACAAAACCTACCGAACGCTGTTTTCTGCCATCAAGGTATGTTTTTGTGCATTTTATGTTAGCGTACATGCTCCTGTTTTCCCATGTTCTTGGAAATAAGCATTTTTTGACTTTGACTTTTGACTTCAAAAACTCTTTTAAAATTTGTTTGATAACTTATCACTGAAGACCTACATGCTTGCATCTATTGCACATGAATTTTCCTGCTCATGAAAATTTAATTACGATAAGTGTCGGACAATGCAAAATGTGTACAAAAATTGTGCATGCTATCAAAATGTGGGTACATAAATGCAAATGTTTACAGACCTACTTCAATGAGCCATTGATTTCATCGAAAATTCAAACATAACTGAATCAAATTTGAAAATTATGATATTATGCGAAACCACAGAAAACTCTTAGAAAAGCAGTGATGTCGACCGTTACCGCACCGGTAATATTACCATGACATTAATGGCGACAATCGTTTTCATGATAGTTTCCTAACCTATCCCACGGTTACCTTGGAAATGGCTATTTCCATTTCATGGATGTGGAAATGAAAATGACTTGATGATGATGGGAATTTCCGCCAAAATGATTTCCTATGTCTTGATAAAGTAAACTTCTCATCGGTCACTTCATGTTCATGAAACTTAAATTAAA
Organism: Prostheceraeus crozeri; assembly: GCA_907163375.1. Lineage (NCBI taxonomy): Eukaryota > Metazoa > Platyhelminthes > Polycladida > Euryleptidae > Prostheceraeus > Prostheceraeus crozeri. The sequence continues at coordinate 453,401 of CAJQUW010013268.1, read as the reverse complement.
AGATTGCAGATTTTATGTAATTTTTGCAAATATCAGTCCTATTTGACATCAATAGCAGATAAAAATCCATCGAGCATCAACGCTTGCCTTTTCGATATCTACACAAGATGTCGTACATTTTTACAGCATATGGTATTTGAATTTTTGTTTTGACTCGTCTGCGCATTAATCTTTCGTTTTATGTGAACATTTGAAGTGTTCATTTTATATGCCGATCATGTGATTTTGGTTCAGCCCTAACTGACTTCTTAAAATAATTTCTTTTTTTTAAAGATCCTCACCTATCAGAAATTGCAGTTATTGAAAGAAGAGTTGAATTGACTTTATTATCCAGTCGATTTCAAAAATCTTTACAAATTGAATTCACAGGCACATTAAAAATAGCCTGACTCATCTGCAGAACACCTGCTTCATCGGAATAGAAGAATGGAAATAAAAACAAAAGTGAATAATGGTCTAGACATGCTTTCCGTAGAAGTGCAACCTCAAGGCCACCTTTGAAAGTGACTATTGACGGGACAGCTTTTAGTCTTGTTGGAAGGTGCTCGGGTGGCAACTGTATTCAGTTCGGAAGACGAAATGAAGCGATGGTCGTCGGAGGCAGATCGGGAATCAGGGTTGGAACCGGCCGGGGTTTTGCAGGCCGGGACGTCATCAAAACCGGCCAGGGATGGGACGGTGGCTGGCGTCCTTGCACCGGCTGGTACGGCTTTAATCGTCAGACATTATTTGGTATGAATGTTATGCCATCCGGTACTCCGGATAATCGAGAGTTGCCTATTACAATGCAGTTATTCGCACTTTGATATCATGTTTTGAGTGATGAGCAGTAACATGCATAATTACTTATATCCAAATATACTGAGTTGTAGGCCTACTTTATAATTTATGATAATAACAAATGTAATAAAAAAACAAGCAAGCTGAAGCAGGTAATCAAATCGAATTAAGACACGACACGATCAAAAATTTCGAAGGATCCAGGAAAAGGAAGATACCAAAGTTAAACAACTACCCTAGTGGAGAATCCTGTAAATAATTAGGTAATTAAAAGTCATGAACGAATGAATACAAATTAATACTAACTACTTTTACATAGAGTAACCTACTCCAGTACAGAGTAGGGATTGAAATACGTATAAAGGCTAGTCGACTCAACTTAAGACGGGAAGAGAAAACATATATAATATCAAAATAGTGACCCAAACGGCATTGATACAATAATGATGTATGCATGTATATCCTCCACAAGTCAATTATTATGATAGGTTCAGATATAACAAAAGTTTTTCTAATGATAAAAGTTCTGAGATGATCACTGATTGAGTGTTGATGTTGTGAAATGTATTGTCTGCGACGTGCAAACTTGATTGAAAATGATTCACTGAATTGAGATTTACTTCTTCACTTGTGAGGGAATTCCAATGAATAGTCGACGGGATCAAAGTTGTTGAAGGGCGCTATTATTATGATTTAGTTATGTTCAGAGAAGTTTAGTAGTCCCATTGGAATATATTGTTGACTTTAATTATTCACTTACATTGAAATTATCAGTTATAGTTTGAGGACAATAATGAAACTGCTGCATTCAAGTACATTTGTAGTGTGACTTGTAGGATATGCGAAACACTAATGGGAAGAAAGTGCATCTACAAATGATGTTGTCATCAACTGCGAAGGAAGCATGTTGCAAGGAAATTTTCTAGCTTAACTATTGTTGCATGCCTTTACATTTGATTCATTTTTGAAACTTTCAATATCAAAAGCGCTACCTTCGTCATCTTCATAATTACACTTTCGTTTGATGTAATACATATAGGCAGAAGACTGATGAGTTCGGTGCTATTACAAGCTTATTTTGAGATTATTGATATTTTGACATTACTTTTGAAATACGGTTTGATGTTTTGCTGCTTATTAGGTTTAGTTAATCTTTTAATTGATTCTTAAACGTAGCAATATTTGGACATAAATGAGAGAGAGAGAGAGAGAGAGAGAGAGAGAGAGAGAGAGAGAGAGAGAGAGAGAGAGAGAGAGAGAGAGAGAGAGAGAGAGAGAGAGAGAGAGAGAGAGAGAGAGAGAGAGAGAGAGAGAGACAATGGGAGAATATGGAAAGACTTCCTGAGAATCGAACATTTTCAAGAAGTTAAAACTGCTATTTGTAGGCGAAATCAATTCAAAGATGAGCATTAGCATTTTTAGTTTATGGCGAAATACACAATCCAGGGCATAGGAATCGAGCTAATCCCGGGATATAGATCCTTTGAGACAAAATTGTTCACTAGATCACCTTGTTTACATTATTGGCTTTTGGCTAAACTTAATCTCGCTTCAAAATTCCATTTTGAAATGATATAGGCCTACCACATTCGTCTCACTAGAAGCCCTTACTCAATTACAGGCCCTACCAGAGCAGAAGGTCCCTTTCTATGCTCATCAAATCAATAAAAGCCCCATCCGATTAGATGCCCCTTCAGCAAAACACTTAAGAAAATAAAACTAATAAAAGCCCCTGTTCAATTAGACACACGACGCACGATTTTTTTCCTATCGCTGTACAGTACTTAAAATTTCTTTTTGCCCACTTATTAAGTTCCTGCATGTGCCATCGCTTTGAATCAGTTTGCACTTCTAGCAAAGTGATGCTCTTCAGCAATCTAATTCTGTGTTTATGACAGATAATGTTGACACATTTTTGACAACTGGTCCATATTAGGCATCGTATATTAAAGTGACATTAATAACTTCAACACGAACTATCTGCAAGTCTCATTCGATCTTGTCAATAAAGTTGACGCTCCGACAATGGGCAGCAATATTCTTGATTAAATTTTTATCACGTCTGGCATTGCTTACTGTTTTGATAATATAGAGATCCTCCCACCTCTATCTACATTGATTGCGTCCTAGTGAAAATTTGTGTTATGTGGAATTTCAGAAAATCAAATGTTGAACGATATCTTGATACTTTGGCTGAAGCTGACTTCCGAGAAGAATGCGAAGTCGGAACAGTGGATGAGAAATACAAAATTTTCATTCGAAGTTTGAAACTAGTTGCATCGTAATTCCAACTATCACAGTCACTATGGCATTAAAGGACAAACTTAGTCATAAATCGAAGATAGCTTGTCTATCACGCACGAAATGATTGCATACAATCATCTCAAAGACAAAACTGAGCAGGAAATTGTAAATATTGAAGTGAAATGAACCAAAAATTGTACAAAATCTTCAGCATGCATGGAAGTTGGTCATAGCTACGAATACAAAGCCAGATTTGTTGAATTATGCATCAATTTTCCTGTTAATTTAATGTCTGCAATATTATTAATTTACGTGAGTCCAGAGAAGTTAGTTGACAGTGCAAATTCTTCATTTCATCATCATGGCACAGTTGTGAGTTGAGTCTGAATCTTGTTACGATGTCTTCTTTCTGACTCTAAGATGTCTCTAGTAAGTTTCTTCGATAATTTCCACATATCTCTGATGGCATTGTCAGTAAATGGTATGAACAGGTAGTGACTTAAATCCACCAAGATGTTTGAGGGAAATTACTCTTATACAGCATGGCTGATTCGCTGTAGCATCGTGCATTCTCAATCAGAAATCATCCAACTTTCTGTTTGGTAATACGTTTTAGCATAGTACCTAAGCGAGATTCGGTGTAATCTAGACGCTAAATCAAGAGTCAATTTCCGGGTGCATACATGATTACGTCAAGATCTAAGTTGAGTGCTTTTGAGGCTTAATAAAGGATGCTTTTTAGTAATGAATGTTGAATAACATCCCAGCTTGAACCTAAATTTCCAAATAATTTTTTGTGGGAGCTGTGCCAGGGATCAACTAGAACTTTGGACACTCTTCGATAAAATATCTGGAGGTACTAATGTAGTACTAATTGACACACACAACCACACAATAGAGCTAGCATGAAACATACTGAAATAATAAATTGATGAGAGTTTAAAGTTTTGGCATATAGCTAAGGACATGCATTTAGCAATGAATAATTGTGATTTGATGTACTTCTAAAATGCAAATAGACGATAAATGATTTAGTATGGCTTTAACGAACTTTTGTCGGCGCATTTAGTCCTGTTAGTAAGAGCGGTGCAGTTATTATAAATCATCGTAAGCATCTGAGTGCTTTGAAGCAGAACTGAGTGCATTTGAGTTCAAATGATTTGCGTCTCTGAATGTGCTTGATTACACTGTTTTTAAGAATTTTGGGAATAAAAAATACTGTCTTGATATTCAATACATTCGTCATAAAAATTATATGTTTCATTTAACTAGTGTAATTTGATATTTGGATAATTTTAATAATTTTTGGCTTGAGCACATTCAAAGTAGGTCTATTTTATTCCTAATCTTTAACCAAATAAATTGAAATTTATTTTGAATATGTGCGCATCTTATCGATGACCAATTTGTAGCTTAATGTCCATGCAATATTCAAATTTTGATATTGATTTAATCTTTGGTTACTCTGTAGTTGCTTGCAATTTCATATTTTCTTATGTTCAGTCACAGTTCAAATGCACTCCCCACGTAGAACGCTTGTATTCGTGAAATTATATAGCTCTGATAATGTATAATATACCGGCGATGGACTTCGAGCCAGGTGATCTCTGATGATCATATAATACTTTGAGTTATTTTTAACTCATATGCAACCTTGGGAAGCAAAATGTGCCGATGCGGGTAACGTTTCTGCAATGTGTGCAATATGCGACCACTTTCATCACGTCAATGAGAAAAGTAACAACTTTCACAGTCCACTGCAGCCATAGAAATAGATAGATTGTTGTTTATCTGAAGTTGACTAGAATGGAAATTGACTCAAGGTCGCGGCACATCCGGGGGAACCATAGAAATAGATTGCTTATCTGAAGTTGACTAGAATGGAAATTGACTCAAGGTCACGGCACATCCTGGGGAACTAAGTTGGGGCATGAAGAACCAATGAAAAGCTTAGAATTGCACATGTGACTAATTCTTACCCAATCATACAGACGTTGGCAGGTGCATCTAAGTGAAAGTGCGTGCGATTTATGTGCCGCTATTGTGTATTGAATGAAGCATTACTTCCATTCTAGAGGTTTTATTGTTATCAATTTCTATGACTGCAGCTGTTGTCAATATCCGCTGCTTTTACAAGTGTTCCAGCCTAGTCAATCAATAAAGCATAGTGCATGGGCAGGGCCATCTGGAAATCTTGCATGATACAGTATGAAAATATTGCTTTCCATGGTGGAAGCATGGTTATCAATTTCTTCATATTCTGGGAATCATCTTGGTGTGTGAATCACCAAAATCCGAGCACTGACGCTGAGAACGAAGACAACATGTAAATTGGTGACATGAACTGACTTCAGTCATCCTTTATTGCACGCGCATGGAAGGCACTATTGTTTGGCGTATGCGAAGGTCAATAACCTCAACACTTTCGAACTTCAAATGTATTATTTGTGATAGAATCGGTTCTACTGAACGAAATTTGGCAATTTTAGAATGCTTTTTTATAATCAGTGTAACATACTGAGCTCAGAAATGTTCTCAGATTGATGTTGTGTTCTAGATCGTGAGTCGATCAAAAATGAAAATCGTTTCAAAATCGCGCAATTTCAAGGAGAATTTTTGCGACAATTTAGTCGCTTTTAAAACGCGCGACATATTTGAAAAGCTCTATAGGCTGTAATGTCACCCTAGCATCCGCGCGACTTCCGCGCTGCAAAAAAATCGTATGTGTGAAACAGCCCTTAATGTGCGACAATAGTAAGTTGCTGCAAGAGTATCAATCGCCTCGTCGCAACAGGTTTCATTCTGACGCGGTCAACATCGTGCATGCAAGTGAAATGGAGCACTAAGCCATAGATAGCTGCAGGTTCACATGCGTCGCATGACACTGGAATGCCAATTGTTCACCACTGGAAGTCATTATCATTTAGCTGTCGTTGTCAAGACAACGCATGGCCAGGACACATCTCACTTGTCAATGTCCGCTCTATTTCTTCGTTATTGCAGAGTGTCGGTTTTCTATGCTCACATCGATTTAGTAACTCGAAGAAGGACTCAGAACGGTTCAGAGGCGGCATGCTATATATTTCGGCTTTACAGAAGAAAATTGAATTGCGATAACTGTTAATATAAGCCATTTGCTGGCACCGTGTGTGTATGCAAGCGAAATATTGTCACCTAAGAATTAGACAGGCCGTCTTTTCTTCTGTTTGACTAGAAAGGAAACATTGGAACATGTAACGTGAATGAAGTGGCAAAATCTGCTGACATAATACCATAGCAATCGAAGAATGAGCAGCCACTTCAACATTTAACATTCCAATTATTCGAAATCTCAGTGACTGTCATCAACCGGATCACACAGAAAAGAGACACAGTCGATGCAAAGTTGTACGTACAGAGAAGTTAAGTTTGTGACCGTATTTTCGTGTGCCTGCTAGCTTTTTTTAATAATGATTGAGGTGTTCAACATTATCGAGAGAATAGTGGGGGTGATAACTCTAAAACCGTGCAAATTGAGGGTAGAGGGCCAGATTTTTGCCTATATCTTAATTTTCATCCTGTGAACAATTCCTGATATGTATCTCTTTCTGAATTTCTGCATTTACTTCTCCCTGAAATACATTACACCAATGGGATTTCGCACAGACTTTAATGACTAAAAATAATTCTAGTGTTTAAATGCGGAAGCAAGAGTGGATGTTTCGTCATAGTTACGCACTACACAACTATTTCAAAATTTACCAGCTGAAAATAGTAATGGCAAAAATCTATGGCAATGGGCATGACATCGGCTGAACCGGTAAAAGTTTGGTCTCCTGGCTATTACACCGGCTGATCCATTACAATATTCTTCTATCTATATTATCACGCATCGTATTTCTCAGCTATATCAGATAACAGAATCACTCAATGTATCAAGAGAAAGGTCTTTGTATTAGAAAGTGACTAGGCTCGCCTCTTTGTCTTTCATCGCCTTACATAGTTTTGCTTCACTTTCTAATTTTTTGAGAAATTTAGTGATTTCTGAAAAGAACTAGACAGATTTCTAGGTGACAAAAGACTAATGTAACAAAATCTCAATTTTCAAGTGCTTTTTATTGCTGTTGACAATTTTATCTATTTTTTGTTTGAGGCAGTCAGGGGCATCTGGGGCCCGTTTCATTAAATAAATTAGTGCTCTATATCAGTGTGGAAAATGTTTTGCGTTTCATAAAATAAACTTAAAGCAGTGATTTAAATCAGTGAATTAAACAGTCGAAATTAGCAGCGCTTCACAAAGCCACATATTAAGCAGTGATTTATATTAGTCCCACACTGCTTAATATTTGGTTTTGTGAAACGCTGTTAATTTCGACTGCCTAATCAGTATTATTAAGCAGTCTGCAGAGGAATTGCGTTTCACAAAGAGGTATCAGCAGTGGTCGAAATTTGAAATTATGGAAATTCACTGATAGAAATGTGAAATTTTTTATCAACCTCAAGAGGTTGATAAATATGTGAATGATCGTCGAGAAAGTTATGGAAACTTAAAATATCGGAGAAATTACTGCAAATATAACTTGAAAATAGAAAAATGGCTTTTGATTTTCAATTCTATTGTCAGTAGAAAACTATTTGTGAGAAGGGCACATTTGCAAGCTGTTTTTTGAAAATTTCTTCCTTTGAAAAGTGGCAATGCTGTGACGAAAAAACGTCCGGTAACAACAAAATTACAGTGGGTTGATTTGAGGGTTTCAATTTCTTTCGTGTAATGAGGTATGGAAGAATTTCGTTATTCAAAGTCATGTCATGAAATCATTTCAATATTAGAAGACCTTGAGATACTGACTTTTACATGCATCGACAACAGCTAGCAAAATAGATTCTCAAAAATTCTCTAAATTTGTAGTCCCACAATTGGCAGCCGGAAACATTTCGACTCATAATTTTTTTACCACCTAAACAAATGCAGCCATCCGACAGACTAAAACAAAACGAATCTCACGCGCCTTCTTTCATAAAACGAAATACAGCCTAACCTAAGCTACAAGAAGCCCCGATCATCTCATCAAGTTTAATAGAAAGTCATAGAAAACCCTGTCCAACAGGGTATTGAATCTCCAATTTTTGAAAACACAGCGAACCACAACTTCCCTTCCCCACTGCAGAAAAATAAGTAGAATTACAAACATGCTCGACAGCACCGTACTCAGCATCAATCCTAATTTTATCAAATTCTGCTCCGCACTGTCCTTCAGGGCCTAAACAAGATGACCGACACGAATCTCAGTCAAAAAGTCATAACTCCCATTCTTCATTGCTGATAATTCTGTAGAGCTACAGCAATGCTCCACAGAACCTCTATCACCTTCACATTAAGTTTCATCAAAATCCAAACAGTGCCCTGTCCTACAGAGAATTTATAAGCTAAAAATAACAGCCTACGCAACTGATTTTCAAATTTTCAAAAACACAGCTAGTCACAGCTACTGTTCCTCGTTGCAGACAATTCCGTAGAGCTACACCAACGTTCTATGGCATCTCACTCACATTTGCGTCAATTTTCATCAAAATCCATGCAGTGCTTTGTCCTATTGGGCCTACACAAGATGACCACTTTAATCGAATTTCAAATTTTCAAAAACAAAGGTAGTCACAGCTCCCATTCTTCATTGCTGATAATTCTGTAGAGCTACAGCAACGTTTTATGGCATCTCACTCATATTTACATCACGTTTCGTTAAATTCCATGTGATATTCTGTCCTACAGATCCTTAGCAAGTTTGAAAACTTGGCCTACTGATTGAAAATCTAGCGTTTTCTGACACACTGCCTGCCACAACTCCTTCACATCTTTGCGGACTTTTTCTGCTGCATGATATGCATTCTGTAGTGAGGTCAGATACGACCACCCGTTTTTGTTAAATGGGACCCACTACGTAGGGGAGGAAGTATAAGTTTTTATATACTTCCTCCTCTACGTAGTGGGTCCCATTTTATTTCCCATTGTACATCCGAAAATTCAAATTGTTGAAAATAATTAATATATGTTTTGGTTTTGTGATGTAATTCTGCCAAAAAGGAGCACCAACATGGCACCGGAACCTATAAAAAATGACATCAGGAAAAGAGCAAAAATGTTTGGAAGATGCCAAGAGGACTTCATTCAGAATAGTGCTCCCTGAAAACTAGGTTTTCTACATAGTTGTGCAATCTTTCATAGTACATTTTCCCAAAGCCACCTTCTAAAACCATACTCTCCAAAAATGAGTTTCATACCGTGTTATACACGAGATTGCACAGTAGAGTTAGCAAAAAAGTATTTCAATCCGTTTCTTTAAATACTACACTATCAATTGAATTTTCAGCATGCCTCATCGTTGACAAAAAACATACACAACACCTTTAAAACGTCAAGAAAAACATTAGTGATTCTGGCTCAAATTGCAAGCAAAGCCTGCCCACACTTTCACATGACGATTCTCGAAACGGCATTACAAAAACGACAACCAACCGGTGACTCTGACAAGAAAAACAATTCATGCAATCATGGAATGTTTTGCGTCAGTGTTTGTGTCATGCAATCATCGAACCAATTTTTAAACTTTTCCATATTATCTTCGCAACACAGCTTCATGACGTCAGCAAGACATTTGTTACCCTAACTGAATTGCAACCAAAGTCTGTCCACACCTTCTCATGATAATACTCCACAGGGTGCTACAACGCAACAAGCAACGGACAGCAAGGACCTGTGAAACAAATCATGCAATAATCTTAATTTTCCATCATCTCTCGAATTTCACGTAATTTTCTTCGCAACATGACTTCACATCGTCAAGAAAAACCTTGATGATTCTGGCTCAGTTTCAACCAATCTGTCCATACCTTCTTATCACCATTCTCTAAACGACTTTGCAAAACAACATCCAACCGACGACTCTGAACTGAGAAGCAACTTATGCAATCATTTGAATTTTCCATCATCTCGAATTTTTTTCACGTCATTTTCTTCGCAACATGACTTCACATCATCAAGAAAAACCTTGATGATTCTGGCTCAGTTGCAACCAAAGTCTGTCCACACCTTCTCATGATAATACTCCACAGGGTGCTACAACGCAACAAGCAACGGACAGCAAGGACCTGTGAAACAAATCATGCAATAATCTTAATTTTCCATCATCTCTCGAATTTCACGTAATTTTCTTCGCAACATGACTTCACATCGTCAAGAAAAACCTTGATGATTCTGGCTCAGTTTCAACCAATCTGTCCATACCTTCTTATCACCATTCTCTAAACGACTTTGCAAAACAACATCCAACCGACGACTCTGAACTGAGAAGCAACTTATGCAATCATTGGAATTTTCCATCATCTCGAATTTTTTTCACGTCATTTTCTTCGCAACATGACTTCACATCATCAAGAAAAACCTTGATGATTCTGGCTCAGTTGCAACCAAAGTCTGTCCACACCTTCTCATGATAATACTCCATAGGGTGCAACAACGTAACACGCAACAGACAGCAATGACCTATGAAACAACTCATGAAATCCTTGAATGTTTCCAGCAATATGCGAATTGTACATTTTCTTTGCAACACAACTTCACAACGTTAGCAAAACAGAAATGATCCTGCTTCACTTGCATCCAAAGTAGGTCCACACCTTCTCATAATCATTCTTAGGAGCACGCCCGTTGTCTACATTCATATACCGGAGCGCGACCGATGACGAAAATTGGACGCTCGAAAACACCCGTAGTCTGAATTCATGCACTCACGCACTTTACTCCGGTTGTCTAAATTCTTGCCTTGAAACCTGATTTCAGATATCGGGCGTGTTCAGTTGCACAAATGTATACCTTCAGTGTGCTCCGCCGTATGAATTTAGACATCGGGTGCGCTCAGTCGTGTGAATTCTGACATCGAGCGGGTGCACTTCTGCGTGCTCGGTCGCATGAATCTAGACCGCGGCGGGCGTACTCGTGCTTGTGAATCTAGGCCTCGGGCATTGATTAGTGTGATCAAACATAGAAAACGTTATGGGAAATGCAAGAAACATACATCAATCCATCATATCTACAAAATCCGAATCGATAGCTCTGCTCATGACGGTCATCCCACACAATTTCATCTGTATTCACTCAAATATTTAAACTGCGGATATCTTTACAAAGGAAAACTTCTCTGAGAGTTGTCACTACATATCAATGCACATGTATATTCACACGAATCTGTGGATACTCACCTGATCCAAACCGCTTGATCATCTTTTTCATTGCTCATTTCAATTCGAGAACTCAGAATTCATATGCTACATGCAGCCTATTAGTCAGGGAGTTGTGTGGGTAAGCTTAGTTGTGATTGAGGCAGGATCGTTAAAGTTTTGGCCAACGCTGTGACTGCCATTTTCAGATGCAGATCCACAATTGAAATGATGCTGTGAGCATAGATCTACATTGCATTTGACCAAGTACTTTATCTCGGAGAAGTGGTTCTCAAGCTAGAGTTATCCTTTGCTCTTGTGTTTTGAAACGCTGCGGAGAATGATACTGAGGTTTTGGGCAACTCCGGTATTGATTGAGGCAGTAGGCCTACTAACAAAGTTTTGGCTGACAGCGTGAAGATATGATCGAAAACTATTTTTTGTAAAAATGGTGAAAATGTGTGATGATTGCGTGAAATTTTCTCCGGCCAGATTTGCCGGTTAACGCTTGTGTTTTGATACTCTGGAGATAAAATTGTGATTTTTTGTTTGGTTTCAATTGAGGCAAATTCGCAAAGTATTCGCTGTAGATGTAAAGTTGTTCTTGAAAATTATAGTTTTGTAAAATTGGTGAAAACGTGTGATGATAGCATGCAGTGCATGTCAGGACTGAGTTGCGCTGTTGTCTTTTGATGTGTTCTGCAGAATGATAATGAGTTGGTTGTAGTTGAGACAATACTATCAACATTTTGACTGACAGTGTAAAGAATTGTGGAAAAAATACAATTTTTGCAGAATTGGTGAAAGCGTGCGTTGATTTCGCGAGGTGCTTCCCATGCCTGGCTGATGCCAGTTTGGTTCGAATTGAGGCAGCATTGACAAGGTTTTCGGTGTCGTTGCACTGCCATTTTCAGATGCAGATCCGCAACTGAAACTGCACCCGGAGGTGCATCTATCCGAGGAGTACTCCTTTGAGAATTACTTCTTGGCCCAGAGTCGCCTGTTGACTACTGTTTTTTAGAGTGATCTATTGAATGACACTGAGAAGATGTAGGGAACGTTTGGTTTGAATTGAGGCAGCATTAACAAGGCCTTTGGTCTGGATGCGCTGCCTTTTCAGATACAGATCCACAACTGAAACTGTAGCCGGAAATGCATCTATCCGACCAAGTACTTTTACTCGTAGAACCGCTTTTCCGCCCAGAGTTCCCGTTTTCCGCTGCATTGTGAAACGCTCTACTGAATGACACTGAGAAGATGTGGGACAAGTTTGATTGTGATTGAGGTATTTCTGTCTGTCAGTGTACACAGACCAGTTATGTTGTTAAAGATATTCTTGTCATATTGGTGAAGGCTTGACTAGAATGCGTGAAGTGAGCTAGGTTGGTGGTGATTGAAGCAGTATTGACAACGTTTTACTTGACTTAGGAGGTTCATGGTCATCTGTGGGGAAAAATTATTAAAAGTGAACTCCTTTTAGTAGGACGAACGTTTTCATAAAGTACGGTAGGCAAAATATGCATGTATATACAAAGCCAACATTTCTCGCAGTCTTTGTCAACTTCAAGTCGCAGTAAAAAACTACTGCACCCTGAAGCTGACAGACTGTCGAAACTTAGACCTTATGTTTGACTTACCTTACTTTATTGAAACATTCAGTCTACTAAGGAAGTTGACGTCTTATATTTCTCCACACAAATGAGTATTGGCAAATTTGACTGTCGGTGTGCTGTAAAGTGATAATCTTTTTTGTAAAATTGGTGAAAACATGTATTTATTGCGTAAAAATATTTCTCAAGACAGATTTGTCCGTTGGGTGTTGCTGTTTGAAGCGATCTAGAGAATGACACTAATAAGGGATGCACCAACATTTTAAGCGAAATTATCTATAATTTGAATGCTTTGGGTATCGACTGATTTATTCAGTGAACTTTTTTATTAGGCAGTGGCTATTACACGCGGTATTAAAACCGGTGCAAAAGTTTTCCATATCTATCAACACGCCTCATGTTTACTAGCTACAAGCATGGCTGCAGATCATTCAATGTGACAAAAAATACATCAGAATGTGTCTTGACTCGTTGCTTGTCTTGCTTAGCCTTGCTTGGTTTATCTTCGTCTTCGATGTTTTCTGAGATACTTAGTGATTTCTTAAGCGAAGCAAACTTCCCCACGGTGATTCGGAAACTCTTAATGTAACAAAGTTTAATTTTGTGTTTTATTTAATGTAGATACTTTCCATATCCTACTTATCTATCAGGTAATCAGTCTTGCTGGCTAATTCGATGTAACAGTCGCCAGATTAAAATTGTTCCAGCCCAGCCAGTGTAATAGCCATCACCTATTAATTTTGTCCTAAAAGTCAGCCGGAAAAATCGACCTCTCTCCAAATGTGACATATTTTGTACGCTCGCTCCACTTGCGAGTCGTACATGTATTATTTAACGCAAAAATACCCTCTTTTATGAGTTTCTTGGGTTTTGTGTACTTTATTAGTTTTCATTTTGACCTTCGATGTATTTTAGCCGCCACTACATGCATTTCTCTTTGTAGAAATAGTTGAATGAACGACCTACTTTCAATTGTTGTCGATACATTATTTAACGAAATGCTATATTTACTAAAAAATGCCGAAACGATCTCCACGATGTCATAAATAACCGCAAATTGTTCAAAATCGATTATAACCATGCTGTGGGTGTATGCTTGCATTACACCAGCTGATGTCGTTCTTAAAACACATTAAGTTCACCAAACTATATCTATATCATCAATTTCGTTAAGTCTGAAGTACAATTTCACCATTCAACTTGTTTATTATATTAGAGCACGTGTCATTTCAGATAAATATTTTGCAGCTGACTAAAATTAAACTTCGCTGATTATTGCTACCATAGTGACGCTTGCAAATGTAGCAGCAGTGAATTGCAGCGGACTAAAACAATTAATATCTTAGATAGGGATTCTCCATGTAAAACAAGCATTTTTGGCTGATGACTATGCGTTAAATATAAAAGTGTCCAAAGAGATACATATCAAGATAAAATACTCATGCCTTAATCTGTATTTGAGCAAAAATCTGGACCTCTACCCTCTATTTGCACGGTTCAGCCCTTATTGTCGACTTAGCACCCCCACTAGAACTTTTGCTCAATGATCTGAATTCTTCGAATCTGAAGGATTGGTAGCGATCGGAGCGTTTTGAAGGAATTCACAGCAGTCTGCAAGCGACGCGCGACCATTTTTCCTATCTCTGCAAGGTATTAGACATTTCTTTTTGCCCACTTATTAAGTTCGTGCATCTGCCATCATTTTGAATCAGTTTGCAATTCCAACGATACGCAAATCCAGTCATACGCTTAAACAATCTAATTCTGTGATCGTCACAATTAATCTTCTGCGATTTCACAGCCGTGCATACATGTACACACTCAGAGTGTAACAATGTAGGTATGTATTTAGAAATAACAACGCATGGCAGTATGCGATGTTGGTGAATGAAAAGAAGGGTAGAATTACTATGAAATTGCTTCGTTAAGTCTGTTGAAAATTGCTGAAAAATGTCGCAAGCATACCGATGAAGATAAAAATTTGATAACCGATGGGAGGACGACATTTCTTTGTATATTTGATACATATTGTAGGCTGCTCACCAAGTATTTATCATCACTGAAGCGTATTTTTGCCTGCTGTGATGACAAAGGTAACGAAAATTAATGGTATGTTTCAGCATGTCGGTGAGCTGAGGTGAGCTTCAGTAACCTCATTGATTATAAATGTCTTGACTAGGAATTAACTTGTTGCATGCATATTTCACAAGATAAAAGGAGATTTTGTTATTCTTTATGCAAAGTCGTAATTATACATATGTCTGTTCTTTGTTTGAAATTGTATTGAAATATATAATTTGTTCAAAGATGAAGAGAAGAAAACAATAGTAAAATGCTAAGATTATATTTCAAAGTTAATTTACAAAAATACAAAAACATTTCTGGTTGGCAAATCTACGAAAAAATGAAAATACCATAAAAATTCATTTATTATAAATAATGCAACTTATCGGCTATAGAAACAAATTTTAAAAGGTCACATGAAATACATTTGAAAGAAAATGTTAACCAATTGCTGAACCTGAAATTGATGCTCGCGCATTACCTCCCACTAGCGTAATTCTAAATCCAGGCAGAATGGCCCACAATCCGTCCAGCCGTCTCCGTTGTAGCGTGCTTCGTAACTGCAGCCGCATGTCCATCCTCAGCTCTTATATTTGGACACTTTATCTTCTAGTATTTCCATTTCTGCTCAATTTAAAATTCATTATTTTGTCCTCTTCCAACTGATTTTTCCTTGCCTTCCTTACCTCTATGCATACAGAGAGACGCATCAGATCTGTAGTTTTATTTACCCTTTCTTCCATTTTGTGCGCTTTTGAGGACATTTCGACGCGTATCTTTTAGGAAAAAATTGTTCCAAAATGTTGATCCCACAGCGGCGAAAATTTGTAACCAAAAGACGGAGGAGATCAATGCGATTCTAATACTACCACTCTCAACCTCGTACGATGCCTAGAACGCCCGAAAGTTTCAATTGAAATAAACATTTTTCTCGTGCATTAATTTTGAAAATAATTCATGCGTGAGGCATGAGGCTTAAAACTAGGCCGCCCAACAAGCGATTTTGTGACTTTTTGTTCTGTGTTGCTCATTCATTGTGTTACAGAGCTGATCATAAAAACGGAGCACTTAATTTCGCTAAAATTCAATCGATTCTCATGCCTTCCAATCGCATCGCTCATCAACGTGCTATACATCATTCGAGAGCTTCCATTTTAAGCTTTAAAATGAGCTATGACAGACTTGCATATGTTATTGCATTTGCCGAGCAGTGCTCAAAATATGAAAATTACTCAATTTATAAATTGTAATTTTTCCATATGAAAACATGTGAGTATGATAATCATTTAGGCACGGATAGAACGAGCATTTTATGAGCTCTGTTTCGATGTGCTGATCATCAAAATCGGTGAACAAGGAAAAAATTGTTGACATCATAAAGTCGTCACAAAATTATGACTCTTTTGTCTGAAGATGTTATGTTCTCACTGTCTCATCAAAAATGTTCATGTCTGGTATCCTCAAAATCCTTGCGATGTAGGGGATGCGAATATGTAAGTTTTATTCAAATATGTTAAATGGCTATTTTTCAAACTTCTTCAACATTTTTTCTCATTACCGCTAAAGTGCACAAACACTATGTGAGTTGAACGAAGGTTCAAAACAAAGCAATAAGCGAATGCATGTCCTTGTTCTCTCACAGTGACTGCAGATTGATATTGTGTTGCATTCCTGAAAAATGGGAACAGGGGCCGTATGCAGAGTCTCGAAATTAGATTAGACCTATCTAATTTCTGAGATATTTGAACAATCTAATCTAATTGGTATTCAGGAATAATAAGAATAAATTTTCAATTAGATTGATCCAATAGTTTTTAGATCGTTCTAATCTAACTGGTATTCAGAGAATGAAATGTGCGGTGATACTAGATTCGTTCAATCCAATATTGTTAGACAGCCATGGCGTTGTCTAATTTCAAGTGAGTAGCGTTTCTGTGATGCCAGTTAGTGACTAGTGATTACTGAAATAGTTTATAATCATGAAGCTTGCACGCCAGTTGACCATCAGGTGAAATGGAAGTTGTACATTTGCAATCGTCAACATCATCAAGCCATAGGCAATATAATAATATTTTCGATCCACTTCAAAATTTGAACGACCAACAACTGCTCAGACGATTCCGCTTTGATAAAGCAAGCATACGCATGCTAACCGGCATGATTGAAGACGAGTTGCCCTGCATCGAACAGAAGCGAGGTCGTCCAATTCCACCACATGTCCAAGTTTGTACCACACTGAGATATTTGACCTCCAATGACTTCCAAATATCTGTCGGAGACTCATTGTGCATCAGCCAGTCATCAGTCTCCAGATGTGTCCACAACGTAGTTGATGCTTTATCAATCTACATAAAAGAATATGTCAAGTTCCCAATGAGTTCTGAGGATATGAAAAGAATCCAACATGATTTTTACGCGATCGCACATTTTCCGTGTCTACTGGCTATTTTTCGCGTCTACTGAATATCAGATGAATGATATCTTTGTCATGAAAAAGTCGTCAAATATCGATAGATTCACTTTCTTATTGGTTGTTGTTGAAACAGACATATGGATTTCCGTTCAGCCTAATTTAGAAAATTGGTGTCAACTATTGGCATTAGAAAGCAACTTAACTGTGAATACGAATTCGCAGACTAATCTAATACTGCACAATCCAATCTAAATCATTAGATTAGATCAGTCTATTTTCCTGAATACGGCCCCAGACCTGAATAGCTGCTATTTCATCCAATATCAGGAATCATCAGCAGACCTTGTTTACATCTCTAAACATAACCACACAAGTCCCTATTTAAAGTCGCAGCCATGCCCGAGTTAATTGTAGATTTGCAATTACAAGTTAGTGAAATTTCGAACGGCATTCATTAATGGATTAATAAATCATTCAAGTGGTATTTAATGAATGCCCGTCGAAATTTTACTAACTTGCTAATTGCAAATTTCAATAACAAAGATATCTAATTGATCTTGTGAGATGTCTGATACCAAGACAGATATTCTTTCTATTCATGAATCCCTGAGTCGCTAACTGGATCGTTAATAAAATCGTCATCAAAAACCTTAACGAATTCGCTTTTGAAATCTTCATCTGAATCTTTATTTGATGTCGATTTCAAGCTTTTTCAAACTTGAAACTCACGTGCAGATTCTGTGATGTTTTAATTATCTCTAGTTTCATAATTTCTCAAGTCCTATTTTCATTTCCTTTTCAGTTGAACTCTTATTTCGTTCTGTCAGCTAAATTCTTCCTTCGTGTTAATTACTGTTCACTCGACACATCTGTCCATCTCACTTTTATGCATCAGCACGTTTTGCAGTGGCGTCGTTGACAGTTAATGGCTTCGCAAGTTTACCTCATGCAACCTGGACGATTCCCGAACTGAAGCATTGGCGCCGAAAGATGAACAAGAAGAGCTGGTGGACGGAGTTACTGGTAATCAAACGCCGGCAAGCAATCTCCGGGGACATTTGGGAGGTTGAATTGAGTCTTGTTGTAACTGAAGACTTTTTTGCTGTCTCTTTTCTTCAGACTATCGGAATGTCCGCTGGAAGTTATAATTTCCTACTCCCTAAGTCGATTTGGCGTCTATCAAATTTTCCTGTTGTGTTAATGTCTATTATACTTTATCTATGGTCACTGAGGTGCTCATAAATGAAATTATCAATAAATGTATTGAATTGTTGAAGCCAAGGAGATTTCGTTTTCGCCTGATTATTCACAAGCATGATATGCGAAAGTGCTTTTACTGTTCAAGTCAAAATGATTTAAAGAAGCTAAGGAGGAAATGTACAGAAAAAATGAAAATAAAGTGAAGCACTTACTGGAATGTCACACAAATATCTTCTTTTTCCAGGTGAAGTGAATTTGTCAGGTCTAGTAAGTCAGTAAGATATCAAACAGGGATTCTTCAACAGTTTTGGGCATTCAAATCAAAATGATAGGTCTGCTTCCAGTCAAGAATCAAATGCCATTATGACACGCTATTTGAGATCTGGAATTATCCGCAGCTTCACATGCTGAATTAAAAAGAAATACACAATTTGGAAATCCATTTACATATCAATTACTGCAATGTGATGCATTAAACAGTATCCTAATCAAAGCAATCATCCACAAATTAATGGACATTCTTTACTTTGCTGTATTCAAGGTTGGGTCCAAACTTTGGCTTGGGTACCCCCAAGCCCAAGATTAAAACTTGGGGTACCCCCCAAGACCGAAGACCAAGATTGGACCCAAGAGTGGTTATTTCTGAAGTGGAACAACAATTTCCAATACATGTTTGGAATTTTGATTGAGATTTGAAATTGCATGAAGATATTTTGAATCATACCATATTGTACATAATGTATCTAATGTTCATATTAATTACCATTTATTACATGAATTTGCTATTGCGGAATTGAGGCCATGTTAATATTCAGCTAAAAGTTTTAGTCATCGGCATAAGTTATCTCTGGGCTTAATATCATCAACCCTGTTTACGTCCACAGCCTCATCATTTCATAATTAGAACAACATGCATGACTATAAGCTACATTCCTTACAATATGTCTGATCGAGAAACGAAACACACATAGCATAGGCCTTGTATAGGTTTTCCCGATCAATATAACACCCTGTCAAACCAAATGTAACACTAGACAATCACTTTGTAGCATGTCAGACCAAATGTAGATTCAATGCAGCGCATCGATTGCAAATCTAATTGTTGGTAGATCAAATATAATCTGTCAGATCAAGTGTTGAATTCTATTCATTCTCTATCGTTCTATTGTGCACCATAGGTAGAACAAATATCAAACTAGTCTCTTTATAGGTTTTCCCGATCAAATATAACACTTGTTTTGACCAAATGTAATATAGATAAAAGCAAATGTAACACGTCAAAATTAGGGCAGTTATCAAATATAACCTGTCAAATCAAATGTAACATTAGGGCAGTTATCAAATGTAACCTGTCAAATCAAATGTAGCATAAGGCTGTTATCAAATGTAATAATGATGATTAGTCAAAAGCAAATTTAACAATGACAGATCAAATATAATAAAAGAATCATATAGTGTCATACAGATCTTATTGAATTGATATGCTACGAAGAATGCAATTAACTTCACATTTGAACATCAACCATTAATTGAATGTCATACTGGTGAATGTCCGCAACATACAAGATGTGAAAACGATTAATTTACTCATGCCTAAGAATAGAATAAGAATTGATAACATATATGAATGATCAGGAATTTTTGAGTACCCCACTTTTCTTAGGTCAATATCTGAAGCCGAAAAATATTTGAATGTGAGAACAACTTGATAATCCATGTGCATAAATTATCAAATCAAATTTACATCAAAATGTTCTGCTTTAATAAACACGCTGGCAAATACCGCTGCAAATGTCTAAAGTAGCTGCCACATTCCTCTGGGGTGATGACCGACACACTCTGCTCCGCAAGTTGACATAAAGTGGCGTCTCTCTCTGAGGAGCTTGATCATGAAGCTGATCTGTTACTTCCGCTAAACCTCGCTTTACGGAGGCCTTCCACTGAGAGAAGCAGTTCTCCACAATATTCAACATGGGTGAGTACGGTGGAAGCCACTCGAGTGTGACTGTCTGCGGAAGACTGACATCACCAGCACTTCGATGAGCAGGCCTTAATTGTCATTGGCTCTTCGAATGATGGCGTACGCTGTGGACCTCTTGATCCCAAGTTGGCGGGCGAGTGCAACATAATCCTCGCCATGACTATGAGCGTCTACCAAGCGCTGCTTGTCAATGACGGAAATTCTTTGATATCGCATCATTGATAGCATCCGATGATAACAACATATATTTGGTCTGTATCTGCCACTTATAAAGAGACTAGTTTGATATTTGTTCTACCTATGGTGCTCAATAGAACGATAGAGAATGAATAGAATTCAACACTTGATCTGACAGATTATATTTGATCTACCAACAATTAGATTTGCAATCGATGCGCTGCATTGAATCTACATTTGGTCTGACATGCTACAAAGTGATTGTCTAGTGTTACATTTGGTTTGACAGGGTGTTATATTTGATCGGGAAAACCTAATAAGTGGCAGATACAGACCAAATATATGTTGTTATCATCGGATGCTATCAATGATGCGATATCAAAGAATTTCCGTCATTGACAAGCAGCGCTTGGTAGACGCTCATAGTCATGGCGAGGATTATGTTGCACTCGCCCGCCAACTTGGGATCAAGAGGTCCACAGCGTACGCCATCATTCGAAGAGCCAATGACAATTAAGGCCTGCTCATCGAAGTGCTGGTGATGTCAGTCTTCCGCAGACAGTCACACTCGAGTGGCTTCCACCGTACTCACCCATGTTGAATATTGTGGAGAACTGCTTCTCTCAGTGGAAGGCCTCCGTAAAGCGAGGTTTAGCGGAAGTAACAGATCAGCTTCATGATCAAGCTCCTCAGGAGAGAGAAGCCACTTTATGTCAACTTGCGGAGTAGAGTGTGTCGGTCATCACCCCAGAGGAATGTGGCAGCTACTTTAGACATTTGCAGCGGTATTTGCCAGCGTGTTTATTAAAGCAGAACATTTTGATGTAAATTTGATTTGATAATTTATGCACATGGATTATCAAGTTGTTCTCACATTCAAATATTTTTCGGCTTCAGATATTGACCTAAGAAAAGTGGGGTATGACACTATATGATTCTTTTATTATATTTGATCTGTCATTGTTAAATTTGCTTTTGACTAATCATCATTATTACATTTGATAACAGCCTTATGCTACATTTGATTTGACAGGTTATATTTGATAACTGCCCTAATGTTACATTTGATTTGTCAGGTTATATTTGATAACTGCCCTAATGTTGACGTGTTACATTTGCTTTTATCTATATTACATTTGGTCAAAACAAGTGTTATATTTGATCGGGAAAACCTATATAAGATGACAATAGCACAAATGTAGATATAACGATATTTTTACTAATCGTAAGAAGCAATCATCAAAGAATGTCACTGCATTAAATAATACTGATATCTTTCTATTTCTAATACATGTACATGTAGCCTAATAGTAGAATAACCAATATACAGTAGGCCGAAGTTTTTAACTTTCAAGGCACGAGGCTATATGAATCAAATTATCTAGGAGTGGTTATAGGCTACCAATTCAACAGCTTAAGTGTTATACAGGCATTGGTTTAATGCATTGCATTATTTCATGTATTATTTGTTTTATTTCACGCAAAATGATATATACAATATTCTGTCTAACACAATATGCATTACATCTACCTTAATGGATTAAATTCACAAGGAAGCCATAGGTAATCAAAGCATAGTTTAAAAAACTAATTAAACAAACTATCAGACAGACATTTACGGTAGGTCTATGTCAAAATTGATGATAGCACAGTTTTATCATAGAAAGCTTAAATGTAGATGACTTGCTATGACATGATGTGGTCATATACTTAGACAGAATTTTCCAAGACAACCGCAAATGATCATTCATGGCTAATTTCTTTACTCTTGGGTTCTCACTCGTGGGGGTACCCAAGCTCTTGGGTCCGCACTCCAAGATTCTTGGGTACCCCCAAGACTACCCAATACCCAAGAGTGAACCCAAGACCCAAGACCCAACCTTGGTGTATTCTCGCGTTTACTGTCCTATTTTGTGCGATTCTTCAGCGACTGTAGGTGCAATAATGAAGGGCTAGAGCGGTGTTGCGAGTTGAGATTTCAGAAGTCAGAATTCATTTTCAATAAAATGTAATGATGCAGTTTATTCGTTTCTGTTTGCGGTTCTATTTGACTTTTGAACAACGGATAATTAGTAGCAGGTTTATAGCAGTTTCCATAGCAGTTGACCGTAGGCACTTGAATTTCATAGAAATTTGTGCATTCATATAATTACAATCTATATCACATTCTCGTCTCCGTAACTTGGTGTTGAACTTGTTTAATAGTTGAACGTGTTGAATCGTCAATGAGCAGCTGGGAAATTACCTGTAACCTTGATAAGCAAACCAAATAAAACCACTAGCAAATACATTTCTAAAAAATCTGCTAAAAACATGCTAACTGTAATTTCTGTAATCGTCTCGACAACCCTTATCCCTGCGATGTGCGCTTTGTGGTTTACGAATTTGCTTGTAAACATTGTAGCAAGTTATATTGGGCAAACTAATAGGCCCTTCAAAATTCTTTTCGGGGAGTGTGAATGTAGTTTGCTCGTGCAGTATAATACTAGTACCCTCTCCGAACATTCAATAAATGACCACGACCGTGACCTTGTCTTGACATTTTCGATTTCACAATCAATATCACTGTCAAGCATAGTTCGCCTCTTGAAAGTCGTCTGTCTGAAGCTTGCTACATCATAGATAGAAGACCACAGTTGAACCAAAAAGACGAGCTGGCTGGCTGAGAGATACTTTGTCTACGGCGTCATCACTCTCCGAGATATAAACCACTCGCACTGGCTGCTTTTGCCTTCATTCTAGTGCACTCTGGTAGCGAAAAGTTTGTCGTGCAAATACTTTTGGCTATTCGATTTTATTAAGGACGTTACTAAAGGGAGTGCCGTATTTTCTTTCTCATCCTCACCATGTACACCCTCCCGTATAGGGTCGTCAACTATTGAACTTGTTAATTTGATTAATTTATGATGGCATTCTGTCAAATGCACTTTCTGACCGAGTTTTAATTACACGGTTTGACATATTCACTTATCTGTGCATGTTTACACCTAGTTTTATTCTTCAAGACACTTACACCTAGTCTATTCTTCAAGACTTCCGCATCTAACTGGCTTCCTTTGAACACCGGTCGGCACTCATTTATCCTGTAATTTCAAAATGCCAGTTCTTTTCAAGAAACAGCAATTTCCCATCAGGTTTCAGCTGGAAGCACAGCATTAGATTGTTTAAGCGTATCACTTTGCTAGAAGTGCAAACTGATTCAAAACGATGGCACATACAGGAACTTAATAAGTGGGCAAGAAGAAATCTTCAATACCTTGCAGAGATAGGAAAAGCAGTAGTGCGACGCTTGCGGATTGCTGTGAATTCCTTCAAAATGCTCCGATCGCCACAATTCCTTCAGATTCGAAGAATTCAGATAATTGCGCAAAAGTTCTGTCGATAATGTTGTGCTCTCCGATCATTATTAAAAAGTTAGCAGGCGCACGAAAAAACGCTCACAAACTTCTCTGTAGAACTTGACATCGACTGTGTCTCTTTGCTGTGTCATCCGGTTGATAACAGTCACTGAAACTTCGCACAATTTGGCGTGTTTAATGTTGAATTAGCTGCCCATTGTTCGATTGCTATGGCATTATGTCAGCAGATTGTGCCATTTCATTAACGTTACATGTTCCAATGCCTTCTTTCTAGTCAAACAATTCTGTGGCTGGAAGTTTTTGGTAGTAAGTCAAAATGAAGAACTGTACCGAAGCCGAGTCAGAGTATAAAAGTCTTTTAGCCGATAAATGTTTCCCTAATGGCTATTTCGTTTACCTCTGATACAAGTTTAACTTAGGAGAAGTTGGTAATCAGACGACCAGATTCCGGAAACAACACATCCGGTTAAGTCTTCGTGTTCAGTCGTCTGGCCAGGGTCCGGTGTGGAGCCAGAGAATGGGACACGTGAATAAATGGCTACCGTTTGAGAGGAAATAAAGCATACTTCAGACGATGAGAATGTAAAGCCCAAGGGAAACGTGAAGCTTTTCTCATGACTTGCTGGAGAGCAGGAGAGTACAGCAGCAGACGAAATGCTGTGATTGCATAAAAGTGCTTCTGATTACTGCCTTCTGGAGGATGAAGCTGAAACATTGGGGATTATAAGGATGTGTGAACTTCGCAGAACATGGAAATCAGTGCATAAAACACCAACCGGTGAAATAGGATCACAGACATGCATCTTGTCAGTAGATTTTCTTAGAATATGACATAATAAATGAACATTGTTCAACCTCGGAAGCATTTTTCATGTGACCGAGCTATAATGAACAGTCAATCCTTGCTCTTGAGTACTTGACAAGAAAGTGGAGTATCTACCTATTTCAAGTTAGCAGGGATACTCATGTTTTAGTTGATGGAAGCCGACGGGAGGTTGTTCGAATTCATTGTGGATACCGGGATTACACCAGTTTGTCGCGTCTCCTCAAAATTAAGTTTGCTGCTAAAAATATTTGCACTTTATTGCTAAAAACTATATACATGCCCGAGCCTTCGCGAGCCGGCTCGCATTGTCAAGAAGTAAGGCAGGAGTGCCCATGTATTTTCTAAGCAATGCCACGGCGTTCACTTCCTCATGCCACAAAACTGTTGACGCACAGAAAATAACCAAATCTAATGGTAATATGCTGTCATATATAATAGTAATGTGTAATTGAAAAGCTCATTTTAGTCATCTTAATAGTATCTTTCATTGAGAGTGCTAATAATAGTTCATCAAAGTTACATTTTGACTGCACTATCACATGCAATAAGAATTTGAGGGAAGATTTAAATATCTAAAACTCTTGATTTTTATCTAGATATTATTATCTATCAAATTTTCAAATTCAGTATAAGTCACTATATGAACCCGTTTGGATCTTCAAAATGGGCCACTCGCTAAATACGGACCACATGGTCCTCATATAGTGACTCTCCGGAACTATGGATACGGACCCTTTCGTTCCTTCTTAATATGGACCATTTTGCTCAACAGTGCACAGGTTGAGAGGAGATATAAAACAAATGAACGCTTCCGTGATGGTGAGAAGGCACGTGTTCGAAATAAAAAAAGGACGATCGGAAAGGAATCTTATTCTAATACATAACTGATGAATAAAAAGCTGCTTTTATTTGAAGTGCATTTCAGGAAACTTTATCTCGATAGGAAACCGTGAAACAAGACATTATACTATACTTAACTCCCTGATTATATTAGTATTCAGAGCAAGTGACACAAAGTGCATTGAAGAAGGATTTAGTGTGCATATAGCCTGCAAGAAGGAAAATCTACATCATCGGAAAATTGCATTCACCTACCGCGGAAAATCTATCTAATATTCTGTTTCCTATCGGAATAGGAATACGTAGGAAATTCTAAATTGTAACACCGGATTGGTCTTGGATGAAGAGCGTTTATCTCCAGTTCGTAATTTCATGAGGCCGCATTGTTTGACTTTGTTTCAGCATCAACCATGAACCTAATCGCAGACCGTAGAAATCACGCTCACAAAGCAAATCCTTTGAAAATAATTATCTTTAAGCAATTAAGATAACATGGACAATATTTATCTAATAAAGTCAGAATATTCAATAGGAAGAAGTTTTGATCAGTTTTGTTATTGCAACGCTAAGGAAAATATCGAGTTTCCACCTCTTCAATTCTTTCAAAGAATAGTGAAGTAGAGGACGAGTGAGAAACTGATCCTTAAATAACAGCTCACAAAGTTCCCTATATTTACGCAAGAGTAAGAGACTATACTGACATTTTAAGTGCACAGAGTACGAGAAATCTGATTTACGATTGTCAGCAGAAAGATAAAGAAAAAACGACTGAGCTTGCTAATTTCGATGCATTAAAATATCTGCAGATCACAACTGCAGGAGGAAATGATGAAGAATGAAAGTGCTGTCATTTGTCTTCTTCTCTTTTGAATGCGAAGTTTAGAATGAGCAAAGAGAGATGAATAATCCAAAGAAGAATTGAATATTCCTGCAGTCAGCAGTTTTTTTGCCATCAAAGTAATAATGATCAATTCAAAGATTTGAAGATTCAAAATTTGAAGTTTATTTGTATGGAAAAACAAAGCTTCAGTTTCCCTATTCAAATGCAAACAATTGGTGAAAGGATCTATTTTTCCTAGACATTAATCCTCGACTTCCAACTTCTAAGCGATGTTTCAAAATCCGATGTTAAAAATTGCTCAACTGCTTGAACAAATGATACATTTCTAAGGTGAGTCTGAAATTATGTTAGTGTATAGCTCCTACACCGACCACTCGGAAGGAGAATCATTGGGTAAGTTAGTCGTCCACACTACATGAAATAAGTTGATGAAGTACATGTAAGTGCAACAGCTTCGATAGCATATTGGTTGGCACTTAGAATTAGACAGGTCGTCCCTCCTTCTGTTTGACGAGAAGGGAAACGATGGCACATGCAGGAACTTACTAGGTGGGCAAAAAGAAACTTTTGGTGCCTTACAATTGTGGATTGCTGTGAATTCCTTCAAAACGCTCCGATCGCCACTACTCCTTCAGATTCGAAGAATTCAGATCATTGCGCAAAAGTTTCCTCGATAATGTTGGGCACCTCTATCATTATTAAAAAAGTTAGCAGACGCACGAAAAATCGTTCACAAACTTCACTGTAGAACTTGATATCTTCTGTGTCTCTTTTCTGTGTGATCCGGTTGATAGTAGTCACTGAAACTTCGCTCAATTTGGCGTGTTTAATGTTTGACTGGCTGCTCATTCTTCGATTGCTATGGTATTATGTCAGCAGATTGTGCCATTTCATAGACATTACATGTTCCAATGTTTCCTTTCTACACCATTTCCATGTCTATTGGAAATAGATATGGAAAAGGTGTAGTCAGGCAGAAGAAAAGACGACCTGTCTAATTCTATGGCTGTGGTCACCACAGTTTTCTGTCCAACTGACATCATTTCCTCAATGTATAAGCTGTATGAATCATAGATGTAGGGTCGCATGACCAATGATTTCTGAAAGCGTTTCTTAACTATCGGCAGGCAGAATTTCGTTGTGCAATTAGCTTCTCGATTTGTCATAGACTCACAGCGCTCAATTTCTATCAAAGTATTTAGACAGAAATCCATGATTTTGGACACATTCTTTGTCAACTTACCTGAATGTTGCCTCTCTGTTGTGTTTTCTATTTTTTTGTAGCTAACTTCAGGATTAATTTTCAACTGCTATTGTTATGATGCCGAGAATGAACTTCTATGTCGCAAAATGACTAAGTAAAGAAATTTTGTCATACCTGTTGTACTTGTCAGTCCCATCACTATTGGTGCAAGTGAATTAGCACACGCTGGGCTGTAACTTCTTGCATTGCTACTTTGCGACAACATCATATCGTAGGGAGTTCAACTCTGTGCTTCACAAAAACGGAACAGGGAATTATTTGAATTCTTAGCGCGCCATTCACTGCTCCAACAAACCAGATATCTCCAAGCTCAACCTAGCTCGGAAAATGCTGAGAGTAATCGTTAATGGAATTTGCAATAAATGCAGCAAATAATTTTTTGAGGATGGACATCATCTTGATTTCAATTTGATCATCAATTTGGAAAACCATTTGCTTTTTTAATATGATATTGCATTCCTTAGTTATTATGCGACATGCACATGTACAGGGTGGCCCAGATATAACTTACTAGCTTTGGAAGCGTGTAGCTTCAAGTAGAAAAACATATGATACTGCAACGTGTCATTTTAAAATTGAAGACACCCCATTTGTTCTCCAAAAATGCATTTTGACATTTCTTAAGTTCGTTTTTTTCTCTGTATGCTCTAAAACATTTTGCAATTTTCTATAAATATCGAGTAGAAGTAATGTTTGAAAGAACAAAGGAAGTAATTGTGATCAACTCAGATATCTGTGTTTTGTTGTCCATTAACTGTATAATCAATTCATATTCAACTTTCAATGAGTAATCGATCAATTGTGATAAACTCATTGCGAGATTGAAAGCAGGTGTCAAAAACATTCCTGTTCAATGATGTATGAAAGATTCACAACACAAAATGTTTCCTAATCACAGTCTGGTATGAGGTGTTTGGTTCTTCAAAAATCGAACAAAGACTGCCGACAAAGGTTTGACTGTACCTCAAGCGTTCCGTCTTCTGCTATGATTAAGTCCATTCATGAGAAGGCTTCCATACACGGAGAGCCTCAAGATCAGCCTACAAGCAGTCAAATACGACATAACCACACACATTTCCGAGTACCTCAGGAAAAGATGAATTGATACAAAGAGGAATGCTACTGAATCTCCCTTGTCGACTGTCACAATATCAAGTTGGTTTATCTATCCATCACGTTGATATTGCACTTCCTCGACGTGCTCTGATGGATTAGAGCATTTATCATTTGTGTTATGGTATCAACACATCGCAAGTCCAACTACAAATAAGGTCAGAATTCTTGGCTTCTCTTGTCATTGCTTGAGTTGCACTCTATGAGTCAGAGAGTAGTCTGCGCATCAAACGGAAACATATTTCCGGAGATCTGTGTCGCCACTGCGTTGCTACCCGGATTCAAATTTGTCACAAGTAGAATGAGGACATCAGCATAATAAATCTGCTCAGTTTTTGCACTTTGATTGTGGAATATATGAGATTACAAACAGATAACGGGTGTTCAGTCTATGAGAAGAACAAAACTGGGATTAGAGTGACTCTCTTGATACTTTTCAGTTATTCAGCCTTTATCAGTGCATCATCACACACATCATTGCTTCAAATAATATGATTGACTGATGATTAAATCTATCTATACAAGATATGAGTACTGCCTTCTTACATTTTTAACGAAGGCAGTGTCAGTTGTGATGTATTTATGAGAAAACTTGGAAGCGAGCAAAAGACTCAAACTAAACATCTTTGAGTTTCAAAATATTCGAAAAATGTGAAAAATTAGGCATGAATTTTGAAAAACCTCAACCAGTGTCGGGCGTAATTGTGAATTTTATGAGATTCATAATGGCGCGATTAATCTCGTGATTATTTGGTCGTAGATATTAGTACAGATTGTTTCATAAAAAATGGATCACCCTTAAACATCGCCTTAACTTCAACTTTGTCTAACTCCGCCAAACTTGAACGAATTTCTCTGAAATTTGGAAGATATGTCAGTTGTGCTTACTAATATCATTGTTGGAAATTTCAAGCATGAATATTGAGTTGTTTTCCTGCTATAGATAAAAAAGTAGTAGATAATTGGATCTTCATTTAGCAATGTTACACAAAATCATACCTCACTCTTATAAAATTACATTCGTTTTCTTTGTTATGTAATATGTTGTTCTACAAGCCAAAAGCTATCAAGCAAAACAAAAAGAAAGAAAATCGGTCAATCAGAGCCAGTATAGCACCATTATTCATCAACAATAATGTAACTGCTACATGTAATTAACTGGACTTCATGTTCCATAGCTTCCTGACTTCGTTGCGGTGGTGTTAGCAGCACTCCTGATTGCTTTCAGCTAGAAATCTACAGTCCGTTTCATAAAAAGTGGATCATCCTAAAATTTGACTAGATAAAACATAAGTATGATACAGAAAGCATTTTTCATGTTATTTCATGTCCCTAATATATTTAAATGTCCTTATATAATCTGATAAGCTATGATACAGTAACGGTTCTTAAGAAGCTAATATTTTGTGGCCCTACCCTTATTGTCAATGACATCACCAATTCGTCTAGGCATTGATTCGATGATATCGTTGATTTTTGACTGATCTAACTTTCTCCACTCTCTTTTTAACAGTGACGTAAGTTGTGATACGCCATCTGTAGGTTCGAGTAGCAGTGAACGACGACCGTTACGTTTTAGAATACTCCATACATTTTCTATGGGATTCAGATCAGGAGAACGAGCTGGCCAAGATAATGTCCTAAGCCCTAATTGAGACTTGCATAAGTTGATTCTACTACTCCTGTGACACGTAGCATTATCATCCATAAATAACCAAGTCAATGGATCACCAAGTTGATCTGTCATTTGGCCAATGTTCATTCGTAAAACATTCACATAGCGTTCAGAATTCATGGTTCCTTGCTGTATGTGAAGTTCAGAGCGGCCATTGGTCCAAATGCCAGCCCAAATCAGTAGAGTCGCACCACCTTGTACCCGGGGACGATGTAAATGTCTCGGAATTTCCTGATCAGATTTTATCCATAATCTCAATCGACCATCACTATCCTTCAGACGGACTGATGCCTCATCAGACCAGACAACCCGATCGCATTGATTTCGCCAGTGACAATGACTCATTGCCCATCTGAGACGTCTTTTTGGATGCTGATCTGATAATTCGATCTGAGAGGGCCTCTTACAGCTCTTGAAATTCGACTCAATAAGTCTTCTACGAATAGTGGACTTAGAGATAGACGAGTCTAGTGCAGCCATCTCAGTTAACGAGAGACTTGGATCAACTTTAACAAATCTCAAAATTAGGCGGTCTCTACGTTTGGATGTTTTGCGTGGACGGCCAGAGCCCTCTTTACGACAGAATCGAAAATCATCATTATGCCATCGATGCACATTTGCGTAAGGAACATTTAGTCGCTTTCTTGTAGCTCGCGAAGAAAACCCTAGTTCTAGCAAGGCTGACACTTTGCCTTTTGTGAATGCGATCTCGTTATTGTTCATTTGTGCTTTGCATTGTTTTCAACCGGTAAGAGATATATTTCTAGCTGAAAGCAATCAGGAGTGCTGCCAACACCACCGCAACGAAGTCAGGAAGCTATGGAACATGAAGTCCAGTTAATTACATGTAGCAGTTACATTATTGTTGATGAATAATGGTGCTATACTGGCTCTGATTGACCGATTTTCTTTCTTTTTGTTTTGCTTGATAGCTTTTGGCTTGTAGAACAACATATTACATAACAAAGGAAACAAATGTAACTTTATAAGAGTGAGGTATGATTTTGTGTAACATTGCTAAATGAAGATCAAATTATCTACTATTTTTTTTATCTATAACAGGAAAACAACTCAATATTCATGCTTGAAATTTCCAACAATGATATTAGTAAGCACAACTGACATATCTTCCAAATTTCAGAGAAATTCGTTCAAGTTTGGCGAAGTTAGACAAAATTGAAGTTAAGGCGATGTTTAAGGATGATCCATTTTTTATGAAACAATCTGTATCTCTTACCGATTGAAAACAATACAAAGCACAAATGAACAATAACGAGAACCATGAATTCTGAACGCTATGTGAATGTTTTACGAATGAACATTGGCCAAATGACAGATCAACTTGGTGATCCATCGACTTGGTTATTTATGGATGCTAATGCTACGTGTCACAGGAGTAGTAGAATCAACTTATGCAAGTCTCAATTAGGGCTTAGGACATTATCTTGGCCAGCTCGTTCTCCTGATCTGAATCCCATAGAAAATGTATGGAGTATTCTAAAACGTAACGGTCGTCGTTCACTGTTACCTACAGATGGCGTATCACAACTTACGTCACTGTTAAAAAGAGAGTGGAGAAAGTTAGATCAGTCAAAAATCAACGCTATCATCGAATCAATGCCTAGACGAATTGGTAATGTCATTGACAATAAGGGTAGGGCCACAAAATATTAGCTTCTTAAGAACCGTTGCTGTATCATAGCTTATCAGATTATATAAGGACATTTAAATATATTAGGGACATGAAATAACATGAAAAATGCTTTCTGCATCATACTTATGTTTTATCTAGTCAAATTTTAGGATGATCCACTTTTTATGAAACGGACTGTATTATGCTAATTGACTGATGATAATTTCAATCAACTACTTAAGTCATCACATTAGTGATTATTTTAACAATTACGTGTTCGTCGAAGTTTCCTTTACCCCCTGTTGGACTATTTAGCAACATTAAGGCTTAAAACGGAACATTTTAGGCAATTGAGAAGAGAATGTCCAACAATCTGGTTCCTATTCATTGGAAAATCCAATCATGAATGTATGTACGCGCATTGTACATGTAATACGGTAGGCCCTTTATATCACCAATATATGCAATACGGCAGGGCGGACCTGCATTAGCGAGCCAGACATGGGCTTCGGGACTGGGGTTTTGCTGATCGGGCCTGGGACTTAAAAATTTTAGATCCATTCGCGAGTCTGAGTATATTTATACATAGAACGATGTATTGTTTTAACATATTCTTGCTTCTTATACACAATGTAGATTGAAAAATAATGAAATAGGGAAGAGAAATAATAAATAACTTGCAAATTTCCAGGAAATACGTTAATATCCATATAAAGCAGTCTTTTTCTATTTATCTTTTAAGTGAATATTGAGGTCACACAATCTACGAGGGGTGATTGATAAGTTCGCGGCCTGACATAGAAAGCTTAAACCCAGGCCATTATGCACATGTGGATTGATACAATGGAATGTGCTGACGGCGCATGACGAGTGATCAGTCGATCCGGTGAACTGTTGGTGAACCACAGCTACTTAACTTTAGTTACTAACTTATCAGTCAGTTAGTCAGATAAGTGTTGTGTAAGATGGATCACGTTTCAAATCGAGCTGTCATTCGTTATCTCGGCTTGAAAGGACTCACACCAAAGGAGATTCATGATAATATGGTTGGAACACTTGGTGAGAAAGCTCCGTCCTACACCACAGTCAAGAAGTGGGCTTCAGAATTCAAGCAAGGAAGAGAGAGCTTGGAAGATGATCCCCGTTGTGGAAGACCAGTGACAGTGAGCACAGAAGATGTGATCGATCATGTTCAAAAGATTATTCTTGATGATCGCCGTACAACCGAGCGAAAGATTGCCTTCGAACTGAAGATTTCACAAGAGCGTGTCCATAATATCATCCATCATGAACTTGGCATGAGCAAAGTTTCCGCTGGATGGGTGCCACGACTGCTCACACCAGAGAACAAACGAGCCCGCTTTCTCATCTCAAGGGACAACCTGGCACTGTTCGTAAGAGATCCTGAAAATTTCATGGACCGGTTCATTACGACGGATGAGACTTGGGTTCACCACTATCAGCCAGAGTCGAAAGAACAATCGAAACAATGGAAGCACCCAGGATCACCAACTCCACGGAAAGCCAAGGTCACCAGGTCCGCGGGAAAGGTCATGGCCTCCATTTTTTGGGATTCGAAGTGAGTTTTGTTGTTGGACTTCCTAGAGACTGGTCGGACAATTACTGGCGAGTACTACGCTCATTTGTTGCAGCAGTTACGAGTGCAGATCAAGATCAAGCGGAGAGGGAAGCTCACGAAAGGCGTGCTCTTCCATCAAGACAATGCGCCTGCTCACACCTCCACTATCGCCATGTCTGCCATCCAAGGTTGTGCGCTTGACATCATTTCCCATCCACCCTATTCTCCTGATCTGGCACCATCGGACTTTCATCTCTTCCCAAAAATGAAATTGGAGCTCAGTGGTCAGCACTTCGCATCCAACAGTGACGTCATGGAGGCCGTTGAGGAGCATCTGGACTCCAAAGACTCACACTTCTATGAGCAAGGGATCCGCGCATTGCAGCACCGTTGGGCTAAGTGCGTTGATTGTGGGGGCGATTATGTCGAAAAATAAATATGTATTGTATGCGAAATATGCTTTTTTCTATATCGGGCCGCGAACTTTTCAATCACCCGTCGTACATATAACTATTGTTTCAAAGAATAAGGTATTAATTTGCATCGCTGCCCAGTTGTAGTTAGTGAGTGAATGAAGAAATCATTAAAGTTATTCTGCTTAGATCTTCTGTAGACGGGGAGGAAGAAAAACATATTGCAGAAAATTTGTTGAATTAATTGCGTAGGAGAAAACCTTTCTAACGAAGCGATTGTTATGACAACATTGTGAATAAGCAGCTGTTTGTAGGCGTGTACGAATTAATTCCAGTGCCTCACTTAAATTCAATATATCCCACTGTATAGTAGATAACTTTTCCTTTGAATGAATGCCATCGCAGTGAACCTGAAAGTTTACGAACAAAATTGCATAGTGAGCACTATACCTTGAGATCCTGAATCCTGGGATCCCGAGATGTCGGAATAGCTAAATTAATTGATGAGATCGAGAGCGCTGTCGATTGTCAATCCGTATGAGAGCAGTAGGTGCTCGGCATCATCAATTTTTGAACCACTGCAAAGTGCATTGAGGTCAATTATACATGTATTAGCCAACAAAATAGTACCTTAGCACAAAATACGACGCAAAAAGATGATTTTTTGGGATATAAGACGATATTCCACCCAGCTTTACCTCTTAGCAAAGTGAGAAAATTATAGGAGGAATTCCTGAATTATTTATCATTCCACATGTAATGGGTCTATTATAATAATATTGATGATAATGATATGCGTTTATTTTAAAATAAATGAAAATCGCGCATTTCGAGTAGAGAAGTCATAAAGTGGTACAAAAGAGGTTCATTAAGTAGAAGTCTCATGTAATACTCGCACGCGCAAATAGATCATTGAGAATAGTTGCAGTTTTTACACAAAACGAATTGCGCCTGCGAATAGTGGATACTCTTGGAAGCGTCCCGTAGTGGAGATTTCACTCAGAAATTTATTCAAAATATGATTCTCATTAGATGCTGTTCTATACAATAAAGTGGCCGAAATTTTTCTTCTTTCCTCAAGGGGCTGATGACATTCATTTGTACAATGTCGGCCACAAAAAGATCGATGAAGCCTGCTTTGTAACATGGTCGACTTCGGTTAACTAATAGTTCAGTTTTGTATTGAATAATCTTCCAAGGTGAAATTTGGGGATTCCAAAATCCCGCAGAATCTCAGTCCCGGGACTGCTGGTACAAACTCATAACATGCACACATACACGTTCATGATAG
Organism: Prostheceraeus crozeri; assembly: GCA_907163375.1. Taxonomy (NCBI): domain Eukaryota; kingdom Metazoa; phylum Platyhelminthes; order Polycladida; family Euryleptidae; genus Prostheceraeus; species Prostheceraeus crozeri. The sequence goes on along the minus strand of CAJQUW010013268.1, from coordinate 417,905 downwards.
TAATTCTCGACTTTTGAAGATCCCGAGGCGTGGAATTAGCGCGGCTCGGGATTGCTGTCGTGTAGTAACAGAATTGGCAAGACAATAAAAGCATATTCCGTTGTAAGCTGAAATCGATGAAATCAATACGTAGAGAGTTTTAGGGAACAATTGAGAATCCTCGACTTTTGATGATCACGTGATTCGGGAATGCAAGCTTTGCCACAGAATCAAGACCACGCCTCCTGAATTTCGCCTCAGAAAATGTCGAGCTCGAATTCAATGCTCGACCTCTAATCAAAAGGCTCATCAGTCGGTTATTGAAGGCGCACCGTTGACTATTATATTGAAGTGTGAAGAGACCACATGTTTTTTGTGAATTTGTGCTAGCTCTAACCTCATCAAATATTCTCATTTTCATCGAAATGTTTTGTCATTTCGAATAACAACTCGATTACTTTTCTGAAGTAATCGGCGCCTGTTATTATAAGTATCTCGGAATTTTTGTTCATCAATAGATCTTCTCCTGACTTATGTGAGCAAAAAGAGCATGCTTTGAGTCTTATTCTACCATGGTAACTATCTCTCGCTTTATTTATTCCTTTTTTATTTGGTATCTTGTTAATTTGTTAGTATATTTAGAATATTTATCATTTATTTTTCTACTTTTTATGTTACTTCTTTTTTTTGCTTTCTGGGTATTATTTTTGATTTTTATGTTTACAGTATTGATTTTGACTTTCTTGCAATCCAGTATTGTGACTTTCTCTTTAAACGTTCGATTCAATAGCCGCTATTGTCCTCTGTCATTTAGCATTAAATCATGATATCGGTCTTTCACAGCTAGTGTTCTTGCTACCTTCTGTGTTTAATCTGTTGCGTCACACGCATCGATTTTTGTCAAATTGTGTTCACTTGTGTCAAATTGCATCTTTGTAACTTCAGTCTATAGCGTTGCACCTGAAGGAGAGCTGGCCGAAACATATTGTGCTAATTAAATCAGAAACCAAATGTGGCCTTTCTTGTTATTTATAAAATCTTTTGTCAGCTTTGTTTGGTCTAGAGATGACATTTTCAAATACTGATGGTCACACCTGGCACTAGTCCCGACGTGCAAGATGATGCATTTTCCATTGAACGTTCACAGTCAATGAATTTAGATCGTGAGGAGTCGAACGATGTGAATAATATTTCCATTTGTTGAAATTATCACAGGGAAACATTGAATCACAGACATGCACTGTTCACTTGGCAGATGTTCAGTCTTGATGTGACAACGCTGGCTCGTGTGCTCCCTAATGTAACTTTCCTTACGCATCGCGCGCGCTTGGCCAATCACGTGAGCCAAAGGGAGACGGCTGTTTCCACATCTCTCTACCATTGTATACAATGACTGAGATATAATCACGTCACCTCTTGAGTAACAGCGACAGCCGAATCTATCTCTGTGATTAGTACAGACAAGAGGTTTCCGGGAAGAAATTTTGCACATCATTCTTGCCTGCAAGAATATGTTTTCATATATGCTATTATTCTTCATTATCATAATCCTCACTCACCGGACCTCACACCATCTCGCATTGCATATCTTTGCTACACTTTGCAGAAAATATGAGTCCAGTCTAAGGAAAGATAACCTGGAACAATTATGAAGCATACTGCAAGCCGTACAGCTGATTGTTAAATTATTCTTTTATCCTACTAGAAAGACATTTAGGAGTTTTCGGAGTTATGACGCTATTCTCAAGTTATGCAAGACAAAATGATTTCGCTATAGCTAACACAGCATTTTCAGATACTACATGTGTTTACAGAGAAGCACTTTGCATGCACTTAGCTAGCTTACTCTTTCTATCATTCATAACTGAAGAATGCAGTCAGAACGCCGAAATATCGTTCAAATGACAAAAGTAATCAACGAACACTTTAGTTAACAATCATAAAGACAGAAAGTTACTTAAGAGTTAGGTAATTGTATTTCATAACAGTTAACAGTTTATTTAACTCCTGTAGAGCTTTCACTTGTTACTGCACTACTCGCAAGTTGCAATATCCGTTTCTCAAATCTATTAATTATAGTGAAATTGCGATTCTGGCGAATCATTCTCATTATTCATCTACTTCATCCGCTGATTTACTAAGCTCTTGATTTTTATTCATTAATCTATAACATTATTGTGAGAAATGTTGAATTAAATCAAAAGATAAATCAAAACTATCAGTAGACAAGATCTGCAATATCCGACGATTATTGCCGTGCTCAGGTGAAATGAGAACGCAGCACCTATTTACTTCATGGATAGGCGCTGATTAGCGATGTTATTAGTACTTAGCTTGCACAGAAGTCCCTAATCATTTGCTTCCATTACCTCCACCTGTCCAATGTAGGCCACTGTGAAACTGAAAAAGAGGATACTATGTATTGTCGTACTGACTTGCATGGTTTCTATCGGACTACTTAAAGTTTTTCGGAACTTAATAAACATACAATATTGGCCAGAATGGATGACTCAGTTAATCAATTTGTATTGTTTTCTGTTGGCGTTGAATCTGCAGACACCCTGACCTCTCCGCGGAAATGTTTTTGTAACAACTGTCTTGTAGGACTATCTGCATAATAACTGAGCTGTCATGGCTTAGCATTAAATGTAGTTGTCGGCTTGAAGTCACACAGACCACGAAAATTCGGGCTACCCAAAAAGATAAATGCTGAAAAGATTTTTGCCATTCTGCCGATGGAAATTGGAATACTACGAACGGGTTCCGGTTACGATCTTGTAGAAAATCAAAGAACGCAGCCTAACCCATTTTATGTGACACGCTTGAAAACCACCAAGATAAAGAGGTGTATCTCGATGCATGGTCTCAACTGTAAAAAGACCTGTGGAAATTTTTTGCTGTTGAAAATCTATGGATTATGGTTTTTGACCGAAGGCACAAGCATGAAAGCTGCTTGCCAAGAAATTCTGAAAATGAAAGTACTGCCATTCAAAGCTAAAAGCAGTGCTTTTCACTCACAACAGGATGTCGCCCTTGAAATTGGAAGCAATATGGCTCTGGAATTCGAGTGTTGAGGTCTTGAGTCCATTATCAAACATTCACCAGAACTCAAACCTATTGAAAATTGATGGATTTTGCTGAAACAAGCCTACGAAGCCTGACATCTTTACCTACGAAACCAGACATCTTTAATAGAATTGAAGAAAGCTATCATTGCAGTGTGAACGAAGTTGATAAATGGAATTTTATGCAAAAAGTTGAACTTCTCGATGCCTGACAGCATTTGTTGGGCAATTCAGAAATAGGGATGCACTCCAAGTACTGACCGGTGGTCACTCATGTAATATTTAGATAAATACTCGCATATTACTTGGATTATTATTTGACTTTCATTTATAATTCACTTAATACAAAATTATGCACACTTACAAGAATCACAATAAATTTATCAACAAAACCATAAAGCACACATGTGAGTCATCCATTCTGACCAATACTGTAATTATTTCTGGACACCTATATTTCGATGTTTTCTGATGTAATGTCACTTTACGAATACATTATGTGCAGCTGTGCCCAACCGAAGCCTGGGAATTGCCTGATTCAATGATGTGCTTGGAGACACCTATTGAGATCAATGCACGAAACTGTCAATCAATCGAAAATCAATCAATTGAAAATCAATCGAAACTGTCATATAATTTTTAATAGAAATTAAAATTTCTCAATTTATCATTTTAAAGTCTGATAACGAATTTTGATGTCATTTTGCACAAATTTTTGCTGTAAATTTTTCGCAAACTCCCTTGTGAGTTGTAAAATATCCTTGTGACTCTTTTTTGCTTAATCAACCAGCAATAGGTTAATATGATTCGCATTCGAGGTGTTAATTAAGGCACCGATGCCGACTCGCACACGATCAGGTCATGAGATGTTATAAAGATCACCATAGTTTAAAAGTCAGTTTCGTGAATCAATCGACACTTGGAAAGAAGGAATTGATACTGGAAGATTATACAGCGGTAATTTGTCATAGAGAAAATAAAAAAGATGCACAAACTCAAATATTGCATTAATAATTAGCAATCCTATCACTTTTGCCGCATAACCTCCATTAGACAGTCATGGTGGTCTCTTTTCAACCGTCCGCTTATTTGGCGGTGAAGTAGAGGGGGACGGTCTGTTTTCAATTACTCTTTATCAAAACTGTAAAAAATGCTTCAATATTCGTCGATATTCTACTCTGATATTCGTTGCCCAGTCCGGTAATGTATTGACTCATGTCAGGCCACCTTAATTGTCAAGATTCGTCCAGAAATTTGAAATCTGCATGATGGCTCGGTGTCTCGGTTTCTTACTGATTTTCATAAACTCAACCGTGGCATCTTCAAAGAAGTTGTTGCGAATAAGTGACAAACTTGGACAGTCCTTTTGATCGGCTAACATCACTGTGGAATTCGAAGAGATCCTTTTCACTTCCTCCGAATCAAGCAGTAGTTCAATCAATGATTATGTCTGAGAAAATCCGCCTCTCACACCGAGCGCAATATCTTCTATAGGGTAGGTGTCGATCCAGCATTGTGCATTGCAACGCGAGTCACGATCCGGCATTGTGCATTGCAACGCGAGTCACGATCCGGCATCGTGGATTGCAGCGGGAGTCACGATCCGGCATTGTGCATTGCAACGCGAGTCACGATCCGGTATCGTGGATTGCAACGCGAGTCACGATCCAGCATCGTGGATTGCAGCGGGAGTCACGATCCGGCATCGTGCATTGCAACGCGAGTCACGATCCGGCATCGTGGATTGCAACGCGAGTCACTATCCGGTATCGTGGATTGCAGCGGGAGTCACGATCCGGCATTGTGCATTGCAACGCGAGTCACGATCCGGCATCGTGCATTGCAACGCGAGTCACGATCCGGCATCGTGGATTGCAGCGGGAGTCACGATCCAGCATTGTGCATTGCAACGCGAGTCACGATCCGGCATCGTGGATTGCATCGGGAGTCACGATCCGGCATTGTTCATTGCAACGCGAGTCACGATCCGGCATCGTGGATTGCAACGCGAGTCACGATCCGGCCCTGTGGATTGCAGCAAGAGTCACGATCCGGCATCGTAGATTGCAACGGGAGTCACGATCCAGCATTGTGCATTGCAACTGGATGATCATGGCCTCAATGAGTCACAAATTCCGAGAAGAACTATCTTTCTTTATCATGAAAAATGATTAATGATAAATTTATGATTGAAAAATGGACTAGTGGGAAGGTCCTCCACACCGATCTCGTCAAGTTTGGCTCTAAAATGTAGTCCTAGGATAGTCAAAAGTTTGACACGCCTTGAACGTTTAATGTCTGCCGGTGGGAACGCACCACCTGTCCTCTTAAGGACAAACCTTAAGTCTTATTAACTATAAGTTTATTAAAATTATGAAACATTTAGACGTCGTTATGGGAATGTCCCAGCTTCAAATGGTAAGCTCAGAGCATGACAAACGGCAGCAGGACAAAATCACTCCATACTGCAAACATGACCATGCAGACAATTCACGATCCGGAATGAAAAATGCTGCCACATGTTCCGCATTCGTTGGATTAAGCGACGCAGCGATTACCATCTGCTTGTTGATCTGAAGAGGCTGCTTCGCAGCAATGCCATCAACATCGATTAAATCAAAGTCACTGTTAATCAATGGTTCTCGGAGACAGCGAAGGAATTCTTCGAAAATTGGTTGTTCATTTTATTAAAAAGACTGATCATCTTTCGGTACTGAATCACTCTGACGATGACCCAGACTTCGCAAGTGCCAAAACTTTTCTTGCAAATTGTTAAAGATAGGAAAATGAACTGTTTTTTTGTATTGTTTAATTATTTGCACGAACTTTGAATCTTGGAAACAGTCCTCGTAGATTTAGAAGGCTCCATTACAGTTTTCAAGGTAGGCCATTATGCTTGGAACTTGTAATGTCAAAGAAAATGCAGGAGTGCAAAGCTTAAGCATATACTGCACTGGGGAAGAGACACGAAAAGTATTTACTTTTCCGAGGCCGGATTCTAAATTAATTAATTGTGAAAGTTCGTGCTTGAAGGCCTAAACATCGGCCAATTGCTTCTTCAGTGCTCTTTTCTGCTACAGTACTTTGATCAACAACTTGCCACAAGTGTCTGGACAGCTTTTCTTTAGACAAGGGAGCTTCTATTGAGCGCAAATTGTACAGTAAAGCGCAGTAAAACTTTCTATTAATTTAACCTACAGTGATACACTGACTAATTGAAGATCATTGATTTAATTATGTTTGAATTACACATTACTCACAACAAGGCAGTTGCCATCATTTTATCATTGAGAAATAAATAAAATAAAAGATGTAATAAAATAAAAATATAAAATAATATATCTAAAATAAGATTAATAAATATTATAGCTGGGTAGTGAGTGCATGGTCAAACGATTAGAACACGAAATTGGAAAGAATTCATTTTTGGATAAATGTTGGCTATCGCACGTAGTATAGGAGTGCGAAGATGTACAAATATAACAAAATACGTGTAAGCTTGCAGTAAATACAATATATACGAACTTTCAATGCGGGGTATTGTGAAGCCCAAAATGAAATGATTACAAGTATTTCATTTTTGAAATATTCTGTGAAATGAGTGGAACTTTGAAGGAAGATCAGAACTTCATGCTCTTATCCTGTAGTTCTCCTAAGATTCAAATCAAAATATTAATTTGTGTAACTTGATTTGTGCATATGCTGCAAAGATTCAAGCTTTTGGTTACCCAAGGTCGTCCGAAAACCCTAGGTCCAACCATAAAGTAAGTATATATAGGTAGAGTGTCGACTCAAAAATGCGCATGTATACAATAAAAATTTTTATATCAAAAGATTCAGTTTTTTGCGGAGATTGCGTTCCTGCTGTCCAAGCAATTCTTTGAGCAGTTTTTAAAAAGCTAAAAATTTTCAAATTATTCCTATATTTATATACTACCGAGATGACGTCCTCTTTATAAGTAGTGTGAAACAAGTTGGATATCAAAGGAATGAATATTTGCTAACAAGAATCATAATTAAGCGGAAATTAAGGTGATTATCAAGCGAATTTGATGAGCTGCATTATAATGGAAGTCTTCATGAAAAAGTCGAGATTTTATTTGCTTTCTTGGCTGAAATTTCAAGTTTTTAATTCAATTTTCAGCGGCATGATTTTATGATTCGATCACTAAATTCATGCGTCATTTCTTGAATCTGAATAGTGATGTGAACCCATTTACATCTTTCAAAGTTAATTGAAATCATTGTATTTCATTATGTGATTTTGCTCTGCCAGTGGCAGGTTGCATGTGATATGATCACGCTTAAGAAAAGGTTGAGCATGAAAGTAATAGAACCCATCGAATTGCTAATTTAACAAACATTAAATCTCTAACGGCTGTCATGATACTGAGAGTCTGTAAAATACCATCATTCCTTCTGCGCTACAATCATGATCACTCAATTCCGCTGTAAATTCTGCAAAACTGCAAAAAATTGCATATCTCACATTTGGTGGCAATACCAACTGTATTTCCCTTGAGTTCATTTAATAAAATCGAAAGTGTATACACATTGGGGATTTAATAAATGCGGAGTTACCACTCTACCTAATATATTTACTCTATGGGTCCAACCTTGCCGGCCGACAACCGGTTAATTCTGAAATCACTAAAATTAACTAATATGAGATTAAAATCGTTTGAATCCTCTTCATACGAGAGTAGATGAGCCGTATAATTCAAAGCTACACGGAAACGATAGATTGTTGGTTCTTTTTTATGCAACGTTTTGATAGAATTGATACAAAGTTATCAGTTTTCAATGCACTGAAATTCTGATGCACCTGTGTTTCAGTGAATAGGGAAATCTTTGGTGCATCTGTAAATCATGAATGACGTCTAACAAGCAGATATATGGAAGATGTGGGTGAACCGCATCTTTATTCTCTAAAAAACCTTTTGAACAATAAAGTACAAGTCAAATTTCGTTATTGTTTTACGAAATAATAATGAAATGTTGGAGTTTGTATAAATGAAAAGTATTGCGTACATCTTGCAAATTTTCCTTTATGCTTGCGTACATCTATCGCATCAGAGCCAGTGAATAAATCCAAATTTGTTGTCATCCTCTGTAACAATACAATGTCTATGAATCCTCAAAACCCACTCATCCATACTTAAGTCACGTATCAGGCGATGAACGTAATACGCTTTTGTAATTGATTTTACAATGATACGAAGCAATGAAATGTCTTGAAATTATTAGGAAACGGAATACGGCCAGTTTAATTTCTACTAAAAGTTTGAATTATTCACTTTCTTTGAGGGTGACCATAGATATATTACTGTCAGTGTTCCCGCTATATTTCCATTATCTGTAATACTGTAATGTCTTGAATAGGAATTTATGGTACACAAAAAACAAGGAAGTTGAAAATTTATTGTGCCTACAATTATCTGAAACCATTCACTCATGCTAATATGCATGTACATGCGGTTGCAATGAAATCTACACCTGTCGATGGGTAATGCCGCTTATTATAGATCTAGACTAAACAAAAGAAAGGGTAATTATGATGATAATCGTTATTATTAGTCAAAATTTTAAAGGATGCATTTCGATGTCCGTCGGACAACATGCTCACGTGAAAAAACAAACAAGACATGAAATTCAAAACAACTGGAATGATAGAAACGTAGAAAAATGGTGACATACAGTTTAACAAACTTAAGAAAGCATAGAATAGGAGCAAAATTGCTAAAAGACATCTAAAACTGAGAAATGTAATGTGTTATGAAAATTGATTATCGCATCGGTAGCGATATATTTCAGCTGTCACCAGCAGCCATCTTCTGACAAGTGTCGAAGGGACATTGATGCAGGCATACAAAACTTGAAATTCACACTGATTCATCTGTAAGACTGTTGGATTGGAAATAGAAGATTGAAGATGGAAGAAGACAGAGGCGCAAGGGAATTCTTTTTCTTTTCTTCTGCTAGCTAAGTCATAGATTTGTTATCGGTGCTATGTAACTGATGCTATCTGCCTCATAACTCTCTTATCTTCTGTCTCTTGCACCCACAGAATTAGATTGTTTAAGCGTATCACTTTGCTAGAAGTGCAAACTGATTCAAAATAGTGGCACATGAAGGAACTTATTAAGTTGGCAAAAAGAATTTCTTAATACCTTGCAGAGATAGGAAAAATAGTCGTGCGTCGCTTGCGGAATGCTGTGAATTCCTTTAAAATGCTCCGATCGCCACGATTCCTTCAGATTCGAAGAATTCAAATCATTGCGCAAAAGTTTTCTCGATGATGTTGGGCCCTCCGATCATTTTAAAAAAAGTTAGCAGGCGCACGAATAAACGTTCACAAAATTTTCTGTAGAACTTGACATCGACTGTGTCTCTTTGCTGTGTGATTCGGTTGATAACAGTCACTGAAACATCAGACAATTTTGCGAGTTTAATGATAAACTGGCTGCTCATTGTTCGATTTCTATGGCATTATGTCAGCAGATTGTGCCATTTCATTAACGTTACATGTTCCAAAGTTTCCTTTCTAGTCAAACAGAAGAAAAGACGACCGGTCTAATTCTGTGCTTGCACCTCTATATCTACGGTATCTCTATATCTCCATCTTCTGTTTTCTATTTCCTATCCAACAGTCCCACAGATGAATCAGTGCAAATTTCAAATTTTGCATACCTACATCTACGATCATTTAACATTTGCCTGAAGATGGTTGCTGGTGACAGCTGCAGGTATGTCACTACCGATAACCAGACATTTTTACTCAAAAGATGTGTGACTCTTTCCGAACTATTTATTCATTTTTTCTTTTATTCATCATTCTTTGCTATTTTGTTCTGTTTCAATTCTTTTTTCCATTAATTCTATAATCACATGTGTTTAAAATGATTTGCAATGTCAATATATTTGCGTAGTGACCGCTGATGTTATTTCGTTCGTGCAACGGACAACAGATCACGGAAGAGCCGACAACAGATCACATATTCCGACTTAACGGAGTGTTTCGAGGAAAGTAAAGTTCATCATACTGTGCATTAGTGCTTCTATTCACAGAATTAGACAGGTTGTCTCTTCTTCTGTTTGACTAGAAAGGAAGCATTGGAACATGTAACGCTAATGAAATGGCACAATCTGCTGACATAACACCATAGCAATCGAACAATGGTCAGCCAGATCAACATAAAGCACGTCAAATTGTGATAAATTTCAGTAACAGCTAACAGCCGGATCACATAGCAGAGACACCACAATTTAGATTTGTTAATATCAATCACTTTTTGCTAGTGCATACTGAACAATTCCAGATGGCACATGCAATGAACTTATTAAGTGGGCAAAAAGAAACCTTAAAGAGATACAGAAAAAGGGTCGTGCAGTCGTGCGTCGCTTGCGGATTGCGCTGAATTCTTTCAAAATGCTCCGATCGCCACGATTCCTTCAAATTTTAATAATTCAGATCATTGCGCAAAAGTTTTCTCGATAATGTTGGGCCCTCCGATCATTTTAAAAAAAGTTAGCAGGCGCATGAAAAAACGTTCACAAACTTCTATGTAGAACTTGACATCGTCTCTTTGCTTGTGCTGTGGTTGATAACAGTACAGAAAACTGGGAAACTTGTTGAATTTTTAATGTTGAACTGGCTTGCCTCTGACTGTTCGTATTATGGTGTATTATGTCAGCAGATTGTGCCATTTCATTTACGTTACATGTTCCAATGCTTCCCTTCTAGTCAAACGAAAGAAGAGACGACCTGTCTAATTCTGTGAGAGACACATACCATGTCAAGTTCGACGGAGAAGTTTGTGAACGCTTATTCGTGCGCCTGCTATCTTTTCTTAATGATGATCGAAAGGACCAACATTATCGAGAAACTTTAGCTCAATTATTTGAATTCATTCTTCGAATCTGAAGAAATCGTGGTGATCGGAGCATTTTGAAGGAATTAACCGCAATCTGCAAGCTCCAGCATGTGCCATCGTTTTGAATCAGTTGCACTTCTAACAAAGTGACACGCTTCAACAATCTAATTCTGTGCTTCCATTACTACATTTGCTTTCATTTATATGGAACAGATAGCGAAACATTGATAAACAATGATTTGTGTCATCAATCCTTTCCCATACTTGAGTTGATGAGCCTGTTGATGAATTTGACAACCTAAAGGGAATTCCTAATGCGAACAGTTGATTTATGCTATTACAATGTTAATTTTGAAGCCGTAAAATGGATAAGTTGAAAATGCTGCCAGCCTCCTGTTAATAGCCTCATAATTTTTGTGCGCTGAGTAATGCACACGTGTAGACAAGGAAACTTCAGTTTCATTGCCAATCGCCTAATAGATCGACTAATCGATGTACCACTGACATTAGATATTCTGTAACATGCGCAAATGTTCGTCTCATTTCATCGGTGGAATGCCTTAGATGTCATTGTGATGATAAATGTTCATGAATATCATTGTTAACTGTTCAATACTTGTATTCATTTCATCCGAAAGTTAGCCTTCGAAATCCAGACATTCTTACTGTTCCATTGCAAAATACTACAACTCTGAATTCTGTAGAAGAGTAAGATTTTTTACATAAACAAATTTGAGATTGGCAATTGGCGAGTTATTGAAATTTCGACGGGGATTCATTAAATATAAATTAAATATAAAATTTTTTTGAATTCAAATATCACTTGAAAACAATGCTAGCAAATCGCATAAGTTAGTGCGCCTGCAATAATTAATAAATTCTTCTTTTTTGTGAACACAATGTAAATAGAATAATTAAATGTTGAGTTGTATCCTCCCGTCGAAATTTCACTAAATTGCTAATCGCAAATCTCAAATTGACCCGGGAATGACTTCAACTTTAAATAGGGAGTTGTGTCGATGTTGAGAGATGTGAGCTAGGCCTGCTGTAAGATTCCTGATATTGGATGAAATGGCAGCGATTCAGGTCTGTTTCCATTTTTCAACTGAGGATGCAACTCAATATTTAATTATTCTATTTATATAAACAAAATTTATCTGAAATTGCAGGTATCTGTCTACAATGTAAAAGCCTTGAATGATTAGAACTAATTTCATGAAATGCTGGCGATGGGAGACGAAATAAATGCATGTACGAATTGCATGTACGGCTGAGCAGGACAGAGAAAGACCTTTTCATGTCCGGAGTGATAAAACAGCACTACGACAGACATTTTTAAAAATTAAAAAATGGTATCCGCATTTTTCTGTCCTACCAATATTTAGCTTTCGAAAATGGAAAGTATGGTTCGATTTGCAATTTATTTGAAAACACTTAGTGTGTGTTGCAATTTGCATCGATAAAACCAAAACAAAATCCTAGCAAGCCTGATAAATGATAAAATGCTGTTTGTATACTCCGAAATGCCAACGTTGCTTTCAGCGTTTTAGTGACTTATCATCGTAAATCATGTCTTGATAGTAGGCTAATGTCAGAATGCATTTCTTAAGATCACAATTTTGATGCAACGAAATTGTAAGAGTGAACAAATTTACTGCAAATCTTTGTTTGAAGTTCTTCACATTCTAGTTTTGTCGCGCACTGTAGTTATGTTTTCTGAAAACTGCACATAATATATTTAATGAATCCATTAATGATATCGACGTGTCCCGAGTTGTTTTTTCTGTCCCGACATTATGTCTGTAGCAACATGCTATTGTAGCAAACTCGAAAAGCAAACTATATTATTGTAGCAAACATCATAGAAGTAAGTCAATATTTTACTTGAACACAACGCAATGTAGTCTTGGCCACGGGTGATCGGTGTGTATCAAAAATCCAGTCACTTAGTGCTTTTTTCCACTTTATTTTTAGATCAACTGCAGCGCAATTTCTGTATCCCTGTTATTCTATCAAAGGTCAAATTAAAACATGACTTCAGACATTTTGATTTTCGACATTACATGAATGATGCAACTACACTAATGAAGTACTTTACGCATGTTGAATACTGAATTTTGAAACATGCACTGTAGTTTCTTTTTTTTAATTTCATTCAATTACTTGAACTTTTCCTCATAACCTTCCTGTCATTGTTGACAATTTTGTTCTAATCATAAGGGTGAGGAGACAGTCCTTGTTGGAGCGAAGCTTCAAAAGTTAGCCCAATAGTTAGCGAGCACTTTCGCGCGCACAAATTGTATACTTCAGGATTTAATGTTGTCCCATTAGATTCCGGTATACAGTGAGTTGCTTCATTGCTTGCATGTAGCATATCACATTTCATTTGATTTCAATCTTTCTTTGAGATTATTCATGAACACTTCAACTGATATGAGGAAAAATGTGGCGTGTTTCAAAACCTGCTTTTTTCATTTTTTATATGTTTAGACATTTCCAAATAATGACCAATTAATATCTGATCCGCTCATGTAAACTAATTTATGTTGACTTTATTAGCATTTTCCCAGTCTTTACACTTGTCGATTAGGTTTTCATTTGATGGTCGCTAACAGAGTAATTGTACATTCACGCAATAATTCTCAGTACCAAATATGCGATGGTCATAGGCGCGATTACCATAATCGTAGGCAGGATTACCGCATTGCACATTGCTTTTTACCAAAATTGAGCAGGCTTCTTAAATCACCTAAAGCAGCTACACAATCAAAGGGACAAAAAGAATTTTCCATTTTGTGTGGGATTGAAAAGATATCTTTTTTATGTAAACTGCCGAGAGGAAAATCAACGCTTCAGTCCCACGGGATCCAACTTTCCTTCCGCAGTTAACTTTTCTTGTGTAGCTCTAATTTAAAAAAGTCATAGAAGTCTGTAAACAAGTTATGATTAGCCCATAGAAATTAACAATACCATAGCTATACACAATGGTTGAGGAACTAAATTAAGAATCTTCCAGTAATTTGTGATTGGATTGTTTGCCAAAATTTGTTGCCTAGACCGCAAATTCTTTAGAATCTATATCCCCCTGTTTTCTGGTTGGCATTTTGACAAGTTTATTCAAACTTTGATAAACAACACTACAAAAGCATCAAAGATTTTTACAAAAATGCTCCTAGTGATGACAAGAAGGAATGCCCCTTCAAAAACCCATGTATCTTATTATCTTTGAAATGTACAGATGATTATAAATTTGAAATGTAATCAGATCATAATCACACTCATTTACAGTATCATTTAATCATCACATGATGTTCATATTGACTTCAGAGGCCATGAATTTCTTGAAAATCCATTCCAGAATTCGATTATTTGTATTTATTCATTTTTCTTGAATTCATTATATTTGAAAATCTTTCCCAATAATGATGCTTTCGAATATGAGATTCCATTAATGTCATATTAAAATTATTAATGATCATTTGATTTTTTCCAAACCAGGTACACATTCGATGTTCATTTATGCTTTTTTGATTCCGATGCTTTCGATGTGTTTATTTGTGAGATCAAAGAACCACAATCTTGAAAATCTTAGATTTTCCTTATCCAATAAATTATTTTTTCAATAGTTTTCAATTCTGTTCTGGTTCTCAGTACCAGGCTACACACAACTGATCGATTATGACTCTGTGAAATCAATTTCGTTATTATTCCACTGTTGAAAAATTTGAAAAATAGTTTGGCAATAACAGGTACAAACAGACATAGTAATCCTCTCATGCAATAGTAATTTCACATTAAACAATGACAACCACCATTCTACTTCCACCATCTTGAAAAAATCCGATTAGAAATTCCTGCAAACAACTTCCACACTTCACTTGGCATTAGACTGATATGATGTAATGTTAATGATCGAATATGATACTTACATGTCATTTTTTTTTTCCATGTGGTTTTGCCACCATAGGCAAGATATCAAACTTCCATTCTAGTGTATTATTATCCACTTCTATGGATTAGCCAGAGACTACCAAGATATCGATTAAGTCCGTGGATTACCTCATTCATAGTACTCGCGGTATAGCAATCATTACGCAATGAACAATATATCAATCATGCCTAGATTTCGAAAGCATCAATGAGTCGCACAGCCTCGGCCGCTTTGATGCTTGAAAAAGCTAAACATGATTACTATTGTAGTGAATGCGTGCTATGATTCATGCACATGTAGCATTCTGAAAATTTCTGGCTACATACATAGATAGTGGTTTTTGTTTTAGTAGCCGGCAACAACGACGACTGCAAACAAGTTATGATTAGCCAGAGACTACCAAGATATCGATATAGTCCCCGGATTATCTCACTCGTAGAAGTCCATGGCTCACTCATAGATTTCGCGGTATAACCATCAATTTCATAATGAACAATAGACATCTGAAAATCACAAAATGAAAAGCTACATTCTTTCGAGAGGAAATAATCGTCTCCCTTAGCTATCTGTCCATCCCTCGGGCTGTACACCACAGCTGTGGGAGGAAAAGTTGATATTTCTCAAAAGTTTTAGATAGTTGATTTTTGAAAAGAAAATTAGCGCGTACAATGTCTTAATTTACAACAAAATTTTTGAATAGCTATTCGAACTATGTTTTTATACCGGTAAATGGTACTGCATGTTAATACTGCTGTACGTTATTTCAAAACTTTAAAATAATGCAAACTTATTCCAACTTGACGTCAACATCTCATCTTCCCCCAGAACTCGCCTGACCAAGATTCGAACACAAGCAAGTTTGAAAGCTAAACAAGAGCCATACGGTCATATGCAAACGTGGACTTGAATTATGCCATATCTATGGTAACCTAGTCAGGCAGCCAGAACGAGTTTCTCCAAGGAGCGAGGCCGAAAGTGGGACTTTCACAGAATGATGCTCACCCTATGCCTACTACGAATCTGCACGTCTGCCTAGTTCTACCTGGTTCCTCTTCTTTTCAGACAGCATCAAAGAAAAGCACATGTTAGTTACTCTTTTTGGTTGACCCCTTCAGTAACAAATCTGAAACTGTACTCTCCATGGTATAGCCCAAAAAATGCTGCTAATACGAAGAGTCAATCCAAGTAAAAATGATTTTTGTTATCAACGACATTGAAGTAAACGTGTTACTTATCTGTGAAATACATCAAAACAGTCGTTGTCCATGCAAAGACCCGGTCATCCAGGGCAACGTCAAACCGATAAACCTCTCGAGAGGTGTGACGTCTTTCCAATTAATCTCTTCCTTCAGCCCAAGGAGTTTCTTTTGATCTTGCTACCCTCTCGTTCGTCCAGGTTAGCAGCAACTACAGAAGTTCTTCAGTAAAATACAAACCAAGGAAGTCTATTATCTGCATTTCGTCAGCATTCGGCAATCTTGGCATCCAACCTTCTTTATCATTGCAGTCAATAGAATGGCAGGATCAGTTTCCGGTGATGCAAATGTCCAATGTTCGGGGCATTCTTCCTCTGTCAAATCGGGACCTGAATCATCATCAATTGATTCTCTTTCGGATTCTTTATCACTACTTGAAGCGTTGTAATCAAGCGAATCACTTTCTGAATCTTTTGAGATGCCATCTGCTCTATCTGGTGCAAATCCGTACCTTCTCACTGGTGCATGACGTCGCTTCGACTGTAGCAGAAGCTTCGTGTGTGCCGTGAAGAATTATCAAAAGTCAACGAATACGATGGCAATGGATTACTCGGTAAGTGACCGTCAACCAATTCGCTTATCTGCTTGCTGAGGGAAGAAAGAATTGATGAATTGATTGTACGATCGAACGATCGACACGCACGCGTGACAGAGGCAAGTACCGGTTGCAGACACACACGCGCGCGTGCGCGTGTGTGAGCCCGCAATATTCGAGAAATTGTCGGCTATTGACTTGAAATGCGCCAAACCTTTGCACTGTTGTGCTTCAGAAATTGCCAAGCAATCTGACAAGACATAGTAAGCCAGAATATGAAACACGAGATAATCTCGCAGTGGTACTGAAACTAAACTGAAGTTTTCTATGCTTTCGGTTATTAAGTTAAAACTGCTAAGGCTAGAGCCATAATTTTTGACATGGAATGTCTTCAGATAATTTCCTGTTATCTGTATGTGACATTATCATGCTTCTGATCGTCAATGTTTACGAGAATGTGGACTATTTTCTCGAAGAGTTTGTGTTTGCCGACAGTTCGCTGACTTCTAAAAGACACAGAGGCGAATCCGAAGGTTTCGAATAGAGATGCCCGAATCCAATCCGATCTCAAATCGGATCGATTTGACTGTAAAAAATCCACTCTCATTACTCTTCATCACGCTCACATGCTGCAACAATTCTTTGTTTGTCAATCACGGAGATACGATTTCAAATGGAACCCAGTTGGCTTTAATAGAGATATCTATCAATGAATTGCGAATATTATTCATGAGTTGAGGAATGTGACTTCAGTTTTCTCTGTCGTCAACAATTAAGCATTAGAAACTGCATACTTGAAATGAGATTCATGACATCAGAAACTAGTAATTGAATGGCTGAATTGAAGAACTGTTCTTGATTTGAGCACTTTTAAGATTGAATTTAGCGATTCGATACATGAACTGGAAAAGGTGTAAATGTGTCTAACTTTTGGCGAACCATTCGACACAAAATTGCTGAAACTCGGGTATTTTTCCGCACCATAAAATGTTTGTAGTGCAAACAATAAGTGCATCTGTTCGGAACAATGTGTCAGTTTACTTTCAAGCTATGTACAAGCTATGTAGAAACATCGATAGCAACCGAACAACCCATCGAGTAGGGCCGGTTAAAGTGCAGAAGAACCTTGGTCTATATAACCAAGGTGAAAATCAACGGCGACGAAAATCGAAGAGCCACGAGCACCTACTAGTTTAACGCCCGACTCAACCGCAACAAACCCAGACAGCGTCTGTTCAGTAAGCCTATCTGGCGGCGACTTGATCGGTCAAACCTCTGCGTCTGATGGCATCCGTCGCAAGTTTGTACTGCTTTTTGGTCTCGTACTCTCCGTAACCTGCCCCTCAGAGAACCCGACTATCCAAGCGCCTGCGGAAGACAATGGCAAACCACTGCAGTATCCTGCCGCCGAACCCTTAGGAGATGACTCAAAACTACAGCTACCACGTTAACGGGAACTAGACCATGTTTGCTGATCCCTCGTCCGGTAGGCGTCCCTATGGAAGACAGGTAGGACCCGACCGTCATCAAGCTACTTTTAAGCACAAACACAAGCGTAAGAAGTAAACAAAGAAAAAGTTGAAAGAGAAGCGGCTAGCGATTGGTACTTGGAATGTACGCACTATGAAGGGTATAGGAAAACTCTGTGGCCTGATCAAAGAACTCGAGGTCTTGAATCTGGATGTTCTGGGAATCTCAGAAACGCGGTGGAACGGAAGTGCTAAATTCGATTGTTTGAATAGCACTGTCATGTACGGCAAGACAATGGAGCGAACTGGCCCAAGTGGTGTGGCAATTATAGTACGAAGTAAAGCCAGGAAAACTGTCATTAGTTTCAAACCCATTTCGGAACGTATACTCTTTGTGAAACTGCACCAAGCGTGTGCCCACAACAATAATTCAGATTTATGCTGCTACAACTTGTCACGATGATGAAGTTGTTGACCGCTTGTATAAAAAGCTGTAATGAGCAGTAGAAAAAGCGAAGAGTCGCGAGATCTGCATCCTGATGGGCGACTTCAATGCGAAAGTTGGTGAAGGAGCAGAATCTTCTGCTAGCATTGGTCGTTTCGGTCTGGGAATACGAAGCGAAAGAGGTTAACGGTTAGCAGATTTCTCCACAGCCAAAAATCTTAGTATTTTGAATGCGCAGTTAAACCACCACAAATGTAGACGGTACACTTGGACGTGTCAGGACCAAAGCACCCGGAATCAAATCGATTATATGATGATAAACAAGAAACGGCGCAACAATATGCTTGATGACGGAGCTATCAAGTGCAGACTGTGATATCGATCACAAAATAGTCTATTCAAAGGTTCAACTAAAGCCGCTCAGTGTGAAAAGAAGTATTCAGCCATTCCGATCTAACTTGAATAAATTGAACTATTCGGAAATCCGTGGTCAATATGTAACAGAAGCGAACAGCCCTTTTTGCAAAGCTTTTGGAGGCAGAATGATCTCTGGTCAAACAAAGCCTTAAAAGAGGTTGCAACCGATGTCATAGGATGTGCCCCGAAGTGGAAAGTAACTGATTCTTGGATTGATAGCGAGATACTCAAGTTAATTCAGGAATGAAGAAAAGATCGGCGTCTTTTAGATAACGTTTCAATTAAAAAGCTGAACAAGAAGATAAAGAAAATCCTGCGGAAAGACAAGAAAAACTTTTCAGAGCGACAGTGCGCTGAAATCGATGAGTTTGACAGAATGCATAAAAGTAAAGCACTTTTTCGTAAAATCTATGTAGTTACTCAAATTGCAGTTACTGGAGAACAAAACGTGATCAATGACTCCACAGGTTAACCCTCACAGAACCTAATCAGGTTGTAAAGCGTTTGGAAGAATATAGAAAGCAGCTTTTTGGTTCAAATTCACTGGTCATTCATCAAGAGCAGGTTGTTACGCCTCCAGCAAAAAAGGAGCCTGTTCCACTGCTTACAGAAGTCCAGAACGCGGTAATGAAGGTGAAGAAGGGTGCCTGTGGGGCTCGTCCATGTGAGAGTACCTATGGCTAAGGCGAAGATGTCTGGGCTGAACTAGCTTTGGGCAGATAGGGCACTACCAACATGGCTCAAGATGAAACTAGTGAAGACGTTTGTGTAGCCAATTATATCCCACGCAACGGAACGATGGACGCTGAAAACCGCAGACGAGAAACAGATCGAAGTTGATGAAATGTGGTTTGAGAGGAGAATGTTGCGCTGCGGATAAGTTACAGAGAACACTGAACGAATGCCAGCATCTTCGAGCAACTGGCCACTGCGCCTATGCTGCTGCGGCACATTCGGAAGGTAACTCTCCTTCTACGGGCATCAATGCAGGGAGGGAGGATGCCATTTAACAAACTGCTAAAACTGCTTTCAAGAAACTCAGCAACTAACTGTCAACAAATGTAGGTAGTATAAACGTGCAGCCTAGTTAATCTATCGACAATTCAAGTACTTAATTACACACAATTTAACCAGCTTTCGAGGTTGCCGACACACTTCATCGGTTGTTCAATTGCAATACACGATGAAAAAACTAAACTATGTGAATGTGCCTTTATGTGTTGTTGTCAATCTTACATACAGTGTGACGCATGGTCTGATATGCTGTCTCGCTACAACATGAATGCTGGTAGCGTTCTATCAATAATAGAAGGACAATAAGCTATCGATATCACTTGGAGATGACATCTGCCTTCACTCACATTCCTTTCGTGCCGTCAGCGTGGCCTAGTGAAGAAGGTGCGAGCTCGTCTCCACCGCGGACTTCGGTTTGATTCCTGGTTCAGTCGAGTGCGGTCGGGGAATCAAGGGTATTGATGTCCTTTATTGACTTAATCGTTTCCATTCTTTTTAGATATTCATTGTGAAGCATATTCATGAAACATCCTTTATTTAAACCCTGCATTCTGCAGCATAGTCACTTCAGATTTGCAATGTCGAAATAAATAATCAATCAAACACAGGTAAAAATGGAAGATATTGCATCAGTCAATTTCAATGTTGTTCTTGTTTCGCATCAATGATATCCTCACAGGTTAAATTCATTTTAGTCAGAGAATCTTCACAATTTTCTGACATTACCCGCAGTTATCGTTCCCCAATTAAATTGATTGCGCATGTAATGTCATTTCCATTAACCCTTGCTCATCAACCAAATTACGCTTCTGTGCTTCCTGCATGTGAGATTATTTGACGAGTTCACAATTTCAAGTGACTGTATTTGATAAACGCTGGAGGTTTGACAAAAAAATTTGAGCTATAAATTATCTGGTATTGTTGAACAACTTTGAGAAGACAATGAACTTGACGCAGTGTCCTGCTTTGAACACGATAGCTGCTTTCTGGGGACATAATCCGTGAACCAAGAGGGTCAGTCAGTCTTTCTTCAATGAACATTAATTAAAAGTTGCGTATGGAAAACGGAGGATGATGCAGAATGAATTGCTTTCCATAATTTTAGTCACCGATGTAGCGAACTGAATCAAATAACTAATCTGTACCTTCGAAAGTCGAAATGAACTGAACTGCGCTGTTGATGAAATTGAAATGAAGCTCTACAGAATAGATGTTTTTTTAGGTGCAAGTAGCTTGAGCGTTCTCCGAAGGAGTTTTAGCGTTCTTTAATAAATAAATATGATTTATTCGTGCACTTTTCAGTAACATTCGTCAAGTTAACACACTTGGAATTTTGTCACATTTCTCACAGCAAATAAAACAATTTTGAGACGAGATCTGCATCATGATGAATTTAGGGGAATATTGAATGAACAAGTTAGACTTTCAATTTTTAGATTGCGATAAAATCGGCTGAAGAGAGTGTAAATAGAAACATAAAATAGCGGGATTATCATGCTTGCAAATTAGAAGTATTGCAGTGTTGTTTATTTTTGATGTTTGTAGTTATCAAAGGAGTGTCCTGAAGAATACAATCTTATAAGAGCAACGAATTTGGCAGGATGTTGTCATTTATTTTAGGCAGCATTTGGTAATGTTGAATTACATGGTGTAAGACAAACTGGTAAAAGAAATAAATGGAAATTGATGCTATATTGCAAATTTTCACCTTTAAGACGACCTTATCAAGCAAATACAACGACACAAAGGAAGACATCAAAATTCAAAAATCAGTGATTGACATTCTGCGCATTCCTCCCTGTTGTTTATCATATGACATAGTCTTTGGATAAGCACATATTCTCAAGGGCGCAAGCTGATGGCATTGATATCACTGTTACATTGATATCGGATTTACACAATTGGAGGTTTTATCAACAGAGGAATGATAGTGAACAAGATGTTCCTTGTTTCGCGCATGCAGAAATTCGACGGCGCCTCCTATATAAAAGCGTTTTCATTTTTTTGCATTCAATTTTATAAATTACCAATTATTATATTAGCCGGTCAGTTCACACACTCGCAATTTTCACCATGCATGCTAGGGTTAGCCTACAGTGAGAGTCTCTAGTGAGAGCGGTAGTACCTGCGAGGTAGACAGGCTCGAACCCTGGACATTCTGCACTTCCGTACTGAAGTGCGGTCATTAATCAACTAAGCCACCCTTTCACCTGACACGTAGTACCACGCAGCTGGTGTACATCAAGTCAGTCTATCATATAACACAACTCCAATTTAAAGAGTAGCTCATTAGTTTGTAAAAGAGAAATTCTGAACGATAATGATGGCGTCTAATATCATCAAGCTTCTCTTTTTGGAGATGGAATAGCATCATACTATTTGACTATGTAAGTAGATCCTTAAACACGAACTCCTCAACTCTGAATAAATAAAACTTTGTGAAGGTTCAATATTTGAAGTTAGATGATGGTGATATATTCTCATCAACTGAATTTTAATAATCGCAGAATCTTATCATCCTGCTGTTTTTCTATCAATTATCTATTCATTGTTTTATAAACAAACAATTCCCCAAGAAAGAGAAGTCAGAATATTTGAACGTAAAGTCGCATTAAAATGTCAGTATTTCTTTCCACTTGTTTTCAACATTTTCATCAAAACTAGCTAATAACAGCGTAATTTAGACATCAGCAACAACTGCAGACTAGAAAAGAAGTTTCAGTTCTATAAACAAGTATGATGATCTACATGAATTTAAATGATAGCCAGAAATAGATGTGAATGCTCACCTAAATATACCAAGTCACTTGATTCAACTACATTGCATACCGGTACTGTGTTTGTGGCAGCAATGATTTGGTCTGATTACATGACGTTAGGGTTGATTCTCATTGGGTTCCTTGTCCCCACGAGCTAGTGCTTCTAACTGAGCGGTGCAACCTGTAGCTGACAATGTGTCCCCGAAACGCCAGAGTCAGCGCGAGTGAGCAGGTCCCTGATAATCAGGGGGTCACTGACTGCCCATGGAGCAATTATGGCCCTTGTCAGCATAATGGAATGTCCCGGTCTTCATCATCCATGGTAACCAAGGTCTCCAGGGATGGTGTAGGGTTGTTGATAACTTGGTGCATGGTGTATTGGACATATTTACTACTCAGGGTTCCACTTCGATAGAACCTGCGGGTGTTCCTTTGTAACTCTGAGACCAGAGCTATTTCATAACGTCTGTGACCTGAGATTATCCAGCTGACTCCCTTTATGTATTTTTGGTTCAATTGCTTAGATCACTGGAATGACCACAGAATTAGATTCATCTGCGCGCTGTTCGGTTTTCTAGAATGGAAAGATCGTATCTAACATTAACATCGAAATGGCACATCACAGAATTGGACAACTTGCTCCTTCTCGAATGGATAATTCTTATTTCGCCTACTATTGGAAATGCAAACAATAAGCGGTCAGCCGGGTTTGCACGTCCAGAGCCAGTGAGTGAGTGACGTGCGTGCTGTGATATCACTTCGCACACACCAAAACACACATCACTGTCTGACTACATTTCAGTATATGCACTATGCAGTGAGGAATGCTGAGAAGAGGTTGGTGAAATCATCAGGTGAGCTAATTTCTTTGTGCGCCAGCTTTTTTCTTTAATAATGATCGGATCGACCAACATTATGGATAAAATTGCGCACAATAATCTGAATTCTTCGAATCTGAAGGTGTTATAGCAATCGAAACACTTTCCTGGAATTCACAGCAATCCGCAAGCGACGCACGACTTTTCTCCATAGCTCTGTCAAGTATTAGGAATTCCCTTTTACCCACTTAGTAAGTTGCGCGATGTGCCGTCGATTTCGAATAAGCACACTTCTAGCAAACCGAAGCAGATAAACAAAATATTTAATTCTGTGTGCATGACATCTTCCATCTGAGAGGTAATGTTACATGTATGTGAGTGAAATAAAAATGTTTACTCATGATGACGATATTTTTACCTAATGAGTGTCTTCGTCCTTTCTACTAAACGCATAAAGGAATATACTGTCTCAAAGTCAATGTCATAGGGTCATAGGGCACAAAACAAGCTGCATCAGGAGATTCTTTCCCAATGTAACTAAAGCATAGCCTACGACGATTCATTACGAGGTATTTGAATAAATGAATTTTGTGTTGCAGAACTATTACGCTTGTCCAATATCCTTATTCCACCAACCTCCATCAGAAATAGGCCGACCCTCAAAACATGCTGTAGATCTAAAATTCATCACTTTGACAAAAGTTTGTCTTTGACGTAGAATTAATCGATTTCAGACCAATGCTTCCCTTGGGAACATTTCGACACGAAAAATGCAGACGGAGTTACGAAGCATGCAGTCCAAAAGGTGACCAAATAAAAGAGAAGATCATTTGTAGCACAAAATTTACATCAACGACGCCTTGAACGTCCTCAAAATGCGCTTGAAAGTGTTCTTTGAATCAATATAAGACTATCTTTTGGAAACAATTCGATCACTAATGTGATAATTGCATGTAGGCTTATATAATGATGACCTTCATATTAAACACTGATTTGAATAGATGAGTGAATTTCACGCAAAACTTGTACCTATCCGCACATGCGCAAAGACACTCATGATCACTCATGCACACCAATACACGGGGTTGTCCAATGGACTCTTTTCTCAGTTGAATTTAATATTTCGCAATGGAGCAATTTTCAACATTCCTGTCAAGCTGAGTAAATATTTGAATAGAGAGATGTCGGAGGTGCTACAATTTGCTGACCAGATGAAAGCGGATATTCAAGCAAATGTCTTTTATCTAATGTCAATTTTGACCTTTGTGACGTAGTGGGAAACATGAAGAAATATTATCAAAAACATAATTAAGCTTGAATATCTAAAGAGAATGACAACTATTAAGTCAATAAAAGACGCTAACACCTTCGATTTCCCGACTGCACTCGTCTGAACCAGGAATCGAACCGAAATTCGCGGTGGGGACGAGCTCGCCACGCTGATGGAACAAAAGAAAAACTGGTGAAGACAGAAGTCATCTCTAAGTGATATCGACAGTTTATTGTCCTGTTATTATTGACAGAACGCTACCAGCATTCATGTTGTAGCGAGACATCATATCAGCATGTCATACGACTGCGTCACACAGCAGATTGACAACAAAGGTATGTCGCAGTATATTGAATATATTAGGAGACTGACAACTACGAATATTAAGTAAATACAAGACAAATTAAAATCGTCTTTTATTCACTTAATAGCTGTCATTCTCTTTAGACATCCAATGTACTATGACCACAGAATTAGATTGTTTAAGCGCATCACTTTGTTAGAGGTGCAAGCTGATTCAAGACGACGGTACATGCAGGAACTTACTAAGTGGGCAAAAAGAAAATATAATACCTTGCAGAGATAGGAAAAATAGTCGTGCGTCGCTTGCGGATTACTGTGAATCCCTTCAGATTCGAAGAATTCATGTCATTGCGCAAAAGTTTTCTCGATAATGTTGGTCCTTCCGATCATTAATAGAAAACCTAGCTCACAAACTTCTGTGTAGAGTTTGACCACTCTCTGTCTCTTTGCTGTGTGATCCGGTTGATAACAGGCACTGAAACTTCGCACAATTTGGCGTGTTTCATGTTGAACTGGCTGCTTACTGTTCGATTGCTATGGCATTATGTCGGCAGATTGTGCCATTTCATCAGGTTTGCATGTTACAATGTTTCCTTTCTAGTCAAACAGCAGAAGAGACGACCTGTCTAATTCTGTGGTCGTAGTATATATTGAGTATCTAAAGAGAATGACGACTACTAAGTAAATACAAGACAAATTAAAGTTGTCTTTTATTGACTTAATAGCTGTCATTCTCTTTAGACATCCAGTGTACTATGACAGACCTTTGTTGTCAATAACTTAATCGACACTGGAATTTGCGCCAGAATGAAACAAGCACTTTAGAATCTTTTAAAATCGAGCAGATATTCGGCAATGTGATCAAAGATCTAAAGCAGTATAAATTCGTAGCTGCTAGGTGACTTGAAGCTCTACATGCGAGACCCATACGAAGTTCTACGAATTTGCGTAGGGCCTCGTATATAAAACATGTCAACAACTCGTATTTCATCGTAAAACAGCCCATCACAGATAGAATGATTCGTATACCTACATGCCAATCATATACGAAAGTAAGGTAGCCTACGTATGAAAAACATAGCAGATCTCCGTAAACATACGAGAATCTCGTATCAAATGTTAGTTTCAAATTGTATGTGAATTTGGTATGTGTTTGCATGTAATATTCGTATCCAGCGATTTATAGTGTGTGTCTGGAATGGCGTCGGTTTGGTGTTTGCGATTGCAAGCTTTTTCTCAGTCACTTTGGGCATTCTAAGGCTGGACCTCTTATAGGTTTCCAGAACGTACCTTTGAGCTTCTCCTCTTCATCCAGGTGTTCCTTAATTGCTTAAGTATTCCCTTCAGTTGGCGGCAAAAATTCATGGCTCTCTCTAGGCCACCGTGCATAAGGTCGACCTGTACTAATGTCGTACATTGTTCGTTGTAACTGCAACAGTTCGTCACAAATTTGTTACATTTCAAGTCGATCAAATGCCACCCATTCATTCAGTAGAAAGGTCAGTTAATCAAGCATTAACTGGTCACTCAGCCACATTACCGCTTAACGTAATGATTATGATTTATTGCGAAGGACACGCGAATTGAATGATGGATCCATTATTTATTGATTGACCAAAACAGTAATCGCAATTGTCAAATAAAATCATTTTATTATAATACATCAATCCAATCAATGCATCATGCATGTGCGCATATTATGCACGCAGGAGAGCAAGGTTTTTCGAATTCGCAAAGTATCGAAGGGAAATTTGAATGAATGGGAAGGCGGACTTTTGAATTCCTCGATTATTGACTGGTTCGGTAAGATCGTCTTTCATTAAGATCTGTTTATAGCAGAATCTCCTTCTAAAGCGAGCTCTACCTTAAAATGGAATGATTTTTAACTGGTGATTCGGTCAAGATCATGGTGTCAAGAGCATGGTGTTTTCAGCGACCTTGTGCTGATCTCTTCTGATATAGATCTTTTTCTGCAGAGACTGTCGTTTGTTGTTGTAGACGTTATTTCTAAGCTTATTCTAAGCTTAAGGGAGCCCTTTAGAAATCAGCAAAAAATTTTAATATTATCGAGAGCTCCCTTCACATTGAAAAACGTTCTGGAATACAGTCCACCTTATCTCAAGGGAGGGTTTCAAGGCCGCCTTGAGTGGACAAATGCAAACAGCATCTGGAATTCGATAAGGCTGCCTTGAAAATCGAACAATAGAGTTAAGGGAGCCTTGAAACTCAAGGTTGGTTCTGGAATACGGCCCTTTATCTTTTAGAGGCACTGCATGGACTGTAGCTGTATACTGCACCATAAGTTGATGTCTATCTGATCTGAGGACTTCCACCGTATTAGAGAAACTACAGTCGACGACAGCAAGTTGGACTCAAACACTAAATTCTTTGAATATTGATATATTTTGCAAAAACATCTAGGCCTACATCAATGTAACATAATTAGCACAATTACATGTAACATAATCAACATCATTCACATTTTTCAGAAAAAATTGGAATAGTTTACGTTTCTAATAAAGGGTCTGCCACCCTTTTGCAGAAATGACCGCTTCAATTCTATCAGGCATGGAATCCACCATTTTCTGGCACATTTGCTGGATTTCAGTATCTCTATTCCACACCTGAATGAATGCCGAGATAAGATCGTTCTTTGTGGTTGGCTGCCTGCCCTTAATCCTCCTCTTGACGATGCTCCACATGTTTTCGATGGGATTAAAGTCAGTTGAACACGCTGGCCATGGGAGAACTTCGATTTGCTGATGAGCCAAATGCTGCATAACAGTTCTGCTTTTATGACACGGTGCATTGTCCTGCATAAATATGCCATTGCCATTCGGATACCACTCTTGCAGTTGATGAAGGAGAACTTATATTTGGTCAATATAAGTAGCCGAATTCATGTTGCCTTCAACAACAGACGCTCGCTCAGTTCCATGATAAGAAAAGCAAGCCCAAAATTGAACTTGTGTTGGGTGCTTGCGAGAAAGATTGTAATAAGATGGTGTCAAAGGAACTCCATCGATCACCCTGACGTAGAGAGGACAATTGTCTTGGATGCGTATTATTGTTTCATCTGAGAAGATAACATTTCTCCATGTCTCCAATGTCCAGTGACGATGAGCCCTTGCCCATTCCAAACGCTTGACTGCATGATCCTCGGACAAAAAAGGGCGCCTGTGCGGCTTGACTGCCTTGCAGTTCATCTCTGCCAAAGCTCTTTGCATAGTTATTACACTGCAATCACCAGAGGGGCCTAAAGTCCTTTGAATTTCAGCACCATCGGCCCTCGGATTTCGCTGAGAAATGGATTTAATGTGGCGTAAGTCTCTATCACTGAAATGTTTATTGTGCCCACCACATTTCGCGTAATTTGTACGGTGAGTTCCTCTTTCTTTAAAGTCCTTTATGACCTTGGCTACCATGGATTGACTGACCTGTAAGTCACTGGCAATTTCACGTTGGGTTTTGGTAGTGTTTTCAGCTTAAGTCACAATTTGTAGTCTTAAATCATCATGCGAATTGCTTGCCATTTCCGACAATAATAGCGAAGCAACTGCAAGCTAAACAGTAATTTCGAAGTCTATGTACCTACACGTACATCTTTCATTTTAAACCAGCAAGTTAATCAATGATATTTCTTATTGTAAACCATAGAATGTCAGATCTACATAATACCACAGATATCATAGTGGATACAGAAATAGAAGTGAATCATTAAATAAAATGATCTAATTTTAGTTTGAGTCCAACTTGCTGTCGTCGACTGTACAAGAAAAAATGTTAACTTTTATTGCTTCATAATCCAATTCCTCTATTAACCTGAACATGACAATTACATGAAAGATGCAAACTTCTGTGAATTAGAAGAATATTGTAAATTAGCAACATAATAACCCTCAGTCTTTCCACACACACACATGTAAACATATTCATTTAAGAACGATTTCAATATCTGTCATAATAGATCCTTACACTAAAATAGCCCACGCTACGTATATCAGTGCAACTCAATATAGCGGTATTTCTTTTAAACAAGACTGAGCACTATACATTTCAGGAACACACGTATAACACTCACTTACAGACGGGAGCTATAGCTGTCGCTATTTGTGAAATCATACTTATGAAAGAAGCCATCAGTCTATCAAAAACACCTGCGTAGATGAGAGTGCAGACAGAGAGGGTTTAGCTTACACGCCTACGAGTGTAATATCCGCCTTCAGATGCCTCTCCCTCCATAGTATTAAACATATTCAAAAATGTGTTTCATTGCTCAGTCTTCTTAATAATGTTCAATCATCATTCGTGATTGTCTTCTATACTGCCTGCATAGACTTTGAAATAATCATCTACAGTCGCAAGAAGCCATCAATTAAGAAAGTCGAGGGGGTAAGTGAGTCTGTGCTCGCTGCGTGGAAAATGATATCTGATTTGCTCTTTGAAACATGATGGGAACACACAGATGGATATCTCATTCATTTTTAATGATGAGGTCAATTGTGAAAAATCAACAGAAAATAAGTTTGGCTTTGCATATTGAAAAGCTTCTCACAATGGTAGACATAGAAAACTTAAATCTACATGCACATCCGGTAACCGAAAATATTTTTGAATTGTAAAGCTGTGTTTATCTTTTTACATTGCTACAATGAAGATATATTACCTTTCAAATGACAGCCTAAATCGTCGGAGCGTAGCGCCATTTGAAAGAACGCCATTGATCATTTGAAAGGTAATATATGCATTGTTACTGAATCTAGAATCTATGACATCGAAAATCCAAGATTTTGATTTGTAAAAACTCAAATCTATGATGATTTTCTACATAGCCAATGCAGGTCAGGGCATTAAAGTATGTCAAGGTTGAGATATCTGCGTGTCCAAATTGTCAACCATAGGAATTACCTCAATGCCATTTTTTCTGGGAATGCGAGGATGGATGGTGAAGTACTCCTACCTCAATGGTATTACATAGTAAATTAGACGGCCTTAGTCATGAAATTAAGGCCGTCTAATTTGTAACTGGAGATATATGAACGACTTTCATAGAAAAATGACATGTGAAATATCGGCTGACAACCCTACTTACTCAGCAACAATGTTATTGAACAAGGCTGGATTAAAGGACCATAGCGTCAAAGGATTTTTTCTTTTCGCAAAAGTAAACTGCATATTTTAACACATCGTAGTTAATAATTTCCGCAAGGGTTCTTCAATTAAATAACACTTTGATAAAAGTCTGTCTACATTTCAAAAACTAGCTGCAAAATATCGATGAAAGTAATTCTCATTAGTGCAAATCTGAATACTGGATTAGGTAGAGGCATATCTGTAGTCTAGCGAGTGGGAAAGATAATACAAAAATTCTAATTTCCATTTTGGTCATTTGTGTGAATACATATGAAAATTATGTTTACAGAAAATATTTCATCTACGTTAGAAATTGTCTTCATTCAAATTCTAACCTTCATGCACGATGCATGAAAAGAAATATTTCTTTCTCATATGAAGTTCGATTTGATGAAATATGTGAATGGAATAATATTTAAAATATGATAATCTTTCTTGCATATTGGCATACTGCCTCCATTTCAGACTATACCATAGAGTAGGTAAATTAGGAGTGTCGACTGAAGAAGTAACCGTATGTATACAGTGAAACTTTTTATATTAAAATATTCCGTTTAAAAAGATAAATTTTTGCAAATTTTTATACTACGGATATGAAGCCACTTTATAAGTACTATGAAACAAGTTGGAAATTAAAAGGAATGAATATCTGATAACTTGCATCTTAATTAAGCTGAATTTGAGCTGATTATCGAGGAATCTCATGAACCACATTATAATGGAAGTCTTCATGAAAAAGTCGAGATCTTATTGTGCTTTCTTGGCTGAAATTTCAAGTTTTTAATTCTATTTTCACCGGCATGATTTTATGATTCACTAAATTTATATGTTACGTTTCTTGAATCTGAAAAGTGATGTGGACCCATTCACATCTCTTAAAGGTAATTGAAATCACTTCCTTTAATTGTGTTATTTTGCTCTACCAGAGGCAGGTTGCTTGTGATATGTTCACGGTTAAGAAAATACTCTTGAGGTTAAGCATGAAAGTAATACCAACCTATCGAATTACTAATTTAACAAACATACAGTAACCACTCCCAGACTGTCATGATACGGAGGATCTATAAGATACCATCATTCCTTCTGTAATACTATCAAGATCTGGCAATTCCGTGGCAATTGCCTCAAAATTGCAAAAATTTGCCTGTCTTATATTTGGTAACAACACCCAACTGTTTTCACCTCGAGTTCATTTAATATAATCGAAACTGTATACACATTGGGGTTTGATACATGCTGAGTTGCTACTTTACCTCACATACTTTATGGACTAGACTTTAGATTTATACATCCCTCTTAGTGTTCCTTAAAGTGATCTGGAAAAAGTGAATAGCACAAATGTAGCCCAATAATAAAAACACATAATTTAATCAGAATTCCGGAAAAAATGGTGGACTATGTAAGAAATTATGTGAAAACATTCTGACTGATTAGTCAAGCACGGATTCAAGCCAAAGCAAATCAACTAAGTCATGATATTTTTAATTTTTTGTCATGAAAAAAGTTTGTTTTATGTCCATGGTCTATACCTACTGTCAAAAACATGAATGATCATTATTCTATGTCTTCATCAGGACAGATAATTCATAAACAATAATTCACCTCTCATAAACAGATATATAATACAGTCGATTAATATCCTCTCGACTAACCCGCAAAATATCGCAACAAAAGGCGTTGCTGCAGCATATGACTTTTCCATAAACTATGATCACAACGCTCCTTCTGCATTAACAGTGGCAGCTACATTGTCAAGTAAGAGCGTAGGTGATACTTGCATTTTCATTGAAAAAGAAGAACTCAAAGCATCATGCTCTCTAGTGGGAATAGTTGCAATGTAAGATGTGTATGGAATCTCAAAGCACTGTCGATGATAAATAGGATGGACCGACAATATCAAGACGTGGGCACGCATGATGAAGGCAAAAAGAAAGGCAGAGTAGGCTTTTACCGACTGTCTGATGACGGACTATGGCGAACGAACGTTAAGCCATTTGATATATCATAAAGTCGATGTTGCTCGAAGACCAATGTTGACTACATGTAGCTTAACATGAGACACGGAACTTTTGCAAAAAATACGTGTACATCGGAGAAAGAGAAATTGAGGAAGAAGTGGGGAGAAGCAAGAGATTCCTGTGCCTGTTACTGAGTCAGAGCAACTCCTACTTCTTGACTAGGGCAGAGACTCCTAGTGTTAAAGACGTTGCAACATTGATATCAATTCGAAGGTGAACTAAGCTTAATTTTCGAGATGCGCATTCGCAAAATTCAAAATCTGTCATATGCATCTGATCCGCATCCAGAAAAAATCTAAATTTTCGATCGATGATCTGCGGTGCATCCTTACGAAATCCACACTGAATCCATAAAAGTAAAAATTTGAGAAACTATTCTGCGACTCAGATTTAGATCAACTTGAAAAGACGATCTGTGACTTAGTGGATTTTACATCCCTACAGATATAAAATTCAATGACGGTCAAAAAACTAACAGATAAATTTACTTAGGTCAAGTCATGCAAAACAACGGATAGTAAGCTTAGACTAGACTGCATGTATACTAACATGAAACCACTATCTTTTAGAACGAGCCAATATTGTTCGGGCATTGAGTCACTAAAGCATATATGAAGGCATATAACGGCCTATCTTTTGTACACGAAGATTGGACCTAGTTTATATACCCACATCTAAAGATGTTTTTCTGAGGAGACTGAATTTAGGCCTCATCATGACGATGACTCATCACAGACATGACAGCACCACTACTACCGATATTCTCATCTGATCATAGTAGTAGTGTACTTGTAGGCTCATGCAATATTTCAATTATTGTTTTATTCCGTTTAATCTAATATAAAAATAAAAATAAAAGAGAGATATGAAAGAGAATTTATTAGCTTGCTTTCTAAGGAAAAAAGAAAAACTAAGGAATGATGGTCACTAAGGAGCTAAGGTCAATGAATGGTCTCAATTTGAATTCAGACAAATGCAAATCGATGCACTTTGGATGACATAAGTTGGTATTCAATATTCAATTAAAAAAAGACATCACACGGTCAAAGCAAGCAAGGACTCTGGAATTGCCGAAGATCAGTCACTCTCATTCGGCGTCCACATATCTATGATGCTTTCCAAAAGCTATCCGTTCTCTTGGATTGTTGAGGAACGTTTTTGTAAGCAAAATTCCTGATATTCTGATTCCTGTTTTTAAAAGTAAAGTCCGATCGCTATTGAAATTTGGATGCATTATGTGGACTCCTCGTACTCAATCGTCATGCGATAGAATTGAGAATATGGCCTATGCAAAGGCGAATTACAAGGCTCATGTGTCATCTTGATTATTGTCATTGTCTGCTCGAATTAAATCTAATATCTCTTGCAACTCCCCATTTACGACATCGACTTGTATTTCTGAGCAAGAATTTCAACAATAAAGTGAACCTCAATGCCGATGATTATTTCAGTATTTTAAAGAGAGCAGCGCGGTAATCCCGACAAAATTGTTGTGCCCTTGTCACATTACACATTTAGTTCTGATTTTCCACTGTAGATGCCATTCGACATTAGAATCTGTTAAATCTGAAGACGAAAAGCCAACTCAACATCAGCTGACGAATTCAAAGGGAGGATTGACAATTACTTCGTTCTCATGAGCATTTGGTAAAACATTTGTCGGTATACATTTAGCGTACAATCGCAGACTCTTTTCTGTTGCCCATTTAGAGCGCAAATCTCCCTTGACTTCCTAAATTTCATGAATTGAATTCATTTAATGACTCCGCTAATATAACCTTCATTCATTCATTCACGAGGAAGATCTAGTTTTTCTGTCGTTAATTTACTAGTATTTCACCAATTGCGAGCTTATCCTCAGTGGCATTTGATAGACCGACCACAGAATTATCAATTGACTTCGCATGGAATGCATATCTGAAACTTTATCTGCATAAATGCAAATTTGATATGCATTTGAATGTTTCTACCAAACATTTGCATTTTAAGACTTTTAAAGATGCAAATAGTTGTATAAGCCAAACTGCTGGCTGAAGTTTTAGATCATAATCTTTCACTATTATACTTGTTCAATTCATGAGAAAACTTACGAAGGTAACATATCAGCAGCTTGACCGACAGAGTACTCTTCATCGTTTATTCTCATTGGATCACTTATCATTTATCTTTTATTTCTTCGTCTCTTGTAATATATTCACATTCTGTCACTTAATACTTGAGACAATTCTTGATTCTTAATTAATTCGGACAACTGAATTCTGTTCCCAATACTTGCGACAAACGAAACGCAGATTACATCAAAGAACATATAAGAACATATGAGAGACATATAAGAAACAAGAGGTAACTCAGCCGTTAGATAGCTATCTGAACATATGTCCAGACAGCGTTAATGGCATTTATAATTGTTTTTCTGTTAAATACACAGGACGTATTGAATTTGAAACTTGTATAGTAGCAGTTTTGTTAATAAATGATAAAACTCATAGATTAAATCAAACCCTACTAGGTCTTTATGGCAAATCTCTTTTCTTAAAAGTATTCGAACATTTCTTAAAAGTATTGTTTGTGATAATTGTCATTGTTTTCCTTTAATCGTTGTTTGTCATTGTCAGCGTATGAACTTATTATGCTTAATCTTATTCTGTTGGAACTCAGTAACAACTCACTTACCTAAAAAATGCATTTTTGTTTGTATATTGAAAGCTATATTGAAATTGGAACTGAGGTGAAATGTCGTTGCATTACATCCTGCAGAAATATTTTTTAAATACTATGAACAACATTCCTCCCGTGCGTGGCCACAGACAACTTAATGATTAAAAAAACTCAATTTTTTCCAATCAACAGAGCTGGCAAAGTGAATATATTGAACCTTGTATTCTATGGTTGAAGCCTCCCAACGTAAATGAATACCAATTCAATGCTGACGATGATGATTGCTGTTGAGTAGATGACTTAATTCTCTACCTCACGATACATGTCTGCGTTGAAATCCTGCAGCAAATTGGATGTATGGCAATTACCAGGGAATGTTAGTGAGTACATCCTCTGAGACACGCCACACAGGAGAATGAGGAAGACAGGGATTTGATTATTCGAATTGATCTGCAACGCGACCGGAATGCTGATGAGAGCCCGCTTAAATATCTCAAGCGATGTTGACTTTCCCCTTACTATTCATGCAGTGGTTCGTAAATTAAGATTATGAGGGCCAATTGCCCATGGCATACAGCTTCCAAACGTGAATGTAAGGAAACTATGTAATGATAAGGAATCATTTAGATAATCAGTGATAAGAAATCCATATAAAAATAAATCCTTCTATTGAAAATCAATTGAAATAATTAGAAAAAAGAAATCACATCGTTCTTTGGGAAATGTCGCAGTTGTTTCTGCTGAGCTTTATTTGATATTCTATTACATTTTGCATAATTACGAAACAATTGCTTTTATATGACCAAGTGAATAAATGTAAATACAGTGTTGTGCAATAAGATTACCCCCCCTTGTAAATTTAAAAAAACATTAGTTTTCCTCAAATTCATCGTAGCCAAAAAGAATGAAGTTCATGTATAAATCGTAAAACATAGTAAGCTGCAGCGACACAATGGCAATTACTTATGAAGGCGTTTTATCTAAGCAGATCTTCAATGTTTTAAATGTCCACTTTTTCTTCCGATGCACACCGCTACACGTCTTGGCATTGAATGAATCAGAGAAATACAATTGTATTTCAATTCGTTGTCTCGCATGAGGATATTCAATGACTGTCGGATGATGTCTTGCCTGTATCTTACATTTTGCTTATTGATCTTGCGCTTTGACACATGCCACAGATTCTCAATGACATTCAAGTCTGTGCTGTAACCGGACCACTCCAAAACATTCACGTTTCGCGACCATAAAAAGTCTTTGCACACCTTTGCTGTGTGGCATGGGGCCAAGTCCTGTTGAAATATCCATGGATCATTGGGCCAATAGTCTCTGGCTTTTGGAAGCACGCTGTCCTCTAAAGCTCGAAGGTAATGTTCTTTGTTCATGTTATGGAATGCGCACGCACACGCATAACATCATCCTTTGCCATGATAGCGACAGATGAATCAAGATTTCTGCCCTTTGCATGCAGATTGTGGTACTATCCAATACAACAGACGTGAAAATTCTGCTGCAGTCAACAAGTATGTTTATTTAAATTATCAATTTGGACGGCCGGGATAAGATATGAAAAGTAGCATGCGATGCGTTTTTACACAATAGAAAGGAGACTT
The DNA here is from genome assembly GCA_907163375.1 of Prostheceraeus crozeri. Taxonomy (NCBI): domain Eukaryota; kingdom Metazoa; phylum Platyhelminthes; order Polycladida; family Euryleptidae; genus Prostheceraeus; species Prostheceraeus crozeri. The sequence goes on along the minus strand of CAJQUW010013268.1, from coordinate 381,348 downwards.
TGTCATACCTTGGAGAATGCTGTGTACATTCTCATATCGAGATATCAGCCTAGTATGGTGTTATCATATTCCCCACCCCCTCTCGGAAAAGAGAAGCAAATAGACACTTTTAGAAGTTGATGCTAAAATCTTAGCAGAGATGTAAGTGCAAGCTTAATAATAGTCTGTTAGAGACCGCAAGCATAAATATATCAGTTTTATCTTCAGTATGAATCACGCTGAACAACATCTTCAGGATAAGGAGGGGGAAATTGAATAGCACGGAAACTTAGAGTCAACTTACAACACTTGCATCTGTTTTTCCTCACAGATATGCTATGCTATATTACACTTTCCGCTAGGAAAATGAGAGCTGCGGAAAGTAAAAAGAGATGTCGCACAGTAGAGGTGTAAAGGTCCATTCCTACATATGGGGGTCCATATCTATGTCCTTAAGAACCCTTTTCTTTACAAATATGAAATATCAAATGATTGGTTTTCGCAAAATTATGTAGTTTATAGCAATGGTCATATCTTAGCGATTAATTTGCAATGTGAATCACTCAAAAGTATGCCGTACTTAATTTACAATTGGAACAAATATCTTTAGCAATGTCGGTCTCTTTCATCTGTCTTTAATTGTTCACCACTCCTACAAGCATTACGATGAAGTCATCAAGACGCTTCCCATCGTCTATTTGACGCAGATCGCAGAATTCTTAACCAATTTAGTTGAGAAACATTTCATTTAAAAGGAAATTTCGCGAAGAAGATGATAGTGGTATCTATTTTGCAAACAGCAGTCATTTTCTCCTTGAAAATGCTCGCTTGTATCGCTCATGATCATCGCGTGCAGTGCGTGACAACAGTCGATAATTGCGTTGACAATTTGACACTTGGTTTTTATGAATAGTATTGGCAGTGAAATATCTGATCTGATACTCCCTCCAATCATATGACAACCACAACTGGCAGATTTTGATACTCAAGAGAATAGTTTCTGCAGATTCGGATTTACTTAACGAAAATTAACAGGACGGAATGCATTTTTGTTGCCATATCATACTGAACTCAGTGCTCTTCTCAGATTAAGACTATTTTCTAGACTGTTTTTCGACCAAACTAATCATAGAATCACTCGGACATTCCTCTAAAATAGACTGCCCCTAGCAACACTTCAATTCATAACGAACTGTTCTCGTCTAATGAAACTTATCTAAGAAATGAACATCATCATATCTCTATGAAACAAAATAACATAACATCATCATATCTCTATGAAACAGATCTAAGAACCTGATTACATCACACTTTGTTCACACTCGTAAATCTAACGCAAAATGTCTTTGTATTTCCTCGAGAATGTGTCGTTTTGATATCATTTTCGAGTCACTACGCCTGAAATGTTGCATCTGATTTCATGTAAATTCTGAAAGCTGAGTACGTCACTTAACTATCTCGGTAAAGTGTCATATTATGGTGTCTTGCTTGAGCTCATTCGAATGCATGCAGCACAAGGAGTATGAATATGTTAATTATTTAGCAATGAGAAGTGTCCATAATGATATGTTATTTGTAGTAGCCCCCTCTCCATTCCCCTCTCCCGCCCCTCGCCACGCGGCTCGGTGAGAACAGGCATTTTTGTTGGACGCGCCGTGTTCGGTGTGAATGGACCTAAAGAAGTCACAGCCGAGCGTGTTCTAATTCACTTGCACCCACAATTGTGAGACTGACAAACATGACAAGTGCGACTTCTTGGCAAGTGTGATGCAGCATATTGGACCGACTTCTATGTAACTGCTGAAACTCTACCTTAACAGTTCAACAATTAGATTCAAAAATGAATGAGTTTCAAACATAGAGGTCTTCTAACTTTGTTCCCTGATACATAGCGGAAAGATGAACATTTCAAAGATAAGAATATAAGAAGATTGTCATGTTTAAAGAGAAAGCATTTAAAAGCGTGCTCTATTTGATCATTTTATGTCACAGAAGTTCATTCATTCCATTACACAATAGCAACTGAAAGTTAATCATGAAGTTATCTACAAAAAGAATGGAAAACACAACAGAGAGATAGAGAACATTCGGGTAAGTTGACAAAGGATGATTTCTACGGTAGGACCTACCTAAGTCATGGGTTTCTGTCTAAATGCAGCAATCTTGGGTAGAAATTGATCGTTATGAGTCCATGACAAACCGACAAACCAATTAGACAATGAAATTCTGCCTGTCGACAGTTTAGAAACGGTTTCAGAAATCATTCGTCTCGTAGGAGCGATATCTATGATTCATACAACTCATACATCGAAGAAGTAATCTCAGTTTGTCAGAAAAAGTGCAATCGTGTAAACGATTGTGGTGCAACCATTAAGTACACAAGTTAATTATGCATCTTCACGGAAAGCACATGATGAAATTGCCAAGTAGCATATATTTTCTGGAAAGTCTCGGTCATGGCATCCAATAACCATTTTTGGATTTATTTGATCGGATATGCTCAATGAGATCAAAATCATGAAGTTCTCCATGTAAGTTTCCTTAATTCATCAATTTTCGAAAAAGACTTTCATTTATCTAGATTTGCATGCACATGTATATGTAAGTATTTTTTTATTTCCTACTTTACAAGAAGTGAGTATGATTATCGTTCTCAAGAACGTGGGAGAATCCTCTATGATTTGTCTCATAGACAAAATACGACATGAAATATAAGCAGCTATTACTTGGGTCTGAACAGAGTTCAAATTTTACTGTTTCAAAATCAGACAAGAATTGCTACTATCCAAATCTTATTCTGCAATTTCTGTATTATGACTGCCATTGTAAATTGTCAAATATGTAAACAACAGTGATGTGTACCACTAATACCCGTCTCAATCTCCTTAGATACGTCCTGCACTTCCCTTCTGTGAAGCATGAAATTCTAATTAAATGACAAGGAGACTTTCCTAACAGAAAAAGTTGACTTCTTGCATCGGCTCATGCGTAATTAGAATGATGGACCTCCCACGTGCGCGCACTTTTAAAAAAGTATTAGGAAGAGCCTATCTTTTCTTACATATTTTCGCTTCATGTTATCGCTTCAACAATTATCCCTCGTCTTCTCTTACAAGACGTCTCAGACGAACTTCCCGTCAGGTTCTTAACGACCGTAATACTTTTGTTTTTCCAATTCACACTAGTCTTCTGATATGAAAATGACAGGCATCTTTTACAAGCTTGAAGTTCCTTTCACCTCTTTCTGCAGGCAAAATATCTGACAAATTGGTGTCTCGAATTTATTTCCCGATGGAATGTAAAACAATCAGATAGAGACAACGTAGCAGGTGGCTCAAGCAAAAATTTGACGAGAAATGCCTTGTTAAGTGAGAAATAGATTCACATTCATTTTGGATAATTTGAGAAAATAAGAAAATCAAAAGATTTATTGAAATGGGATTTTATATATATTGGTTAGTATTCTTGGTATGAGCTCAGACGATCTTGAAAAACAAAATGACAACACAAACTAATAAACCACACACAAATCGAAAGATCTGACTAAGGTTGTAAATAAAACGATTATTAATCGCTGCGAAATAAAATCATCATATTAGATGAGTCACAGGTCAAATAATTTTAACCTTTAGTTCAACTGAAATAGCAATGAAATCGCACATTTTAGTATATTTAGTTTCTGCAGCTGAAGAAACAACCCAAGTCGATGAACTTTTATCGAGACACTGAGGCTAAAAGCAATATGATTCTGAAACATTTCAATTATTGCTGATTAGATACAGAACTAAAAAAATGAAAATCAGATTTGAATTTCAAACATTCATGCATAATAAGAAGATAATTTCAAATTCAATGATTTTGTATTTGTGAATATTTATAGGAAAACGCTTTATGTAATCTCAACTTATTTCGTCAAGAACTGATGCCGCGATATATATTAGAAGTGAATATATACCGAAATCAGCCAAAATATTCCAAGCACTCAAATTTCAAAAAAAGCTCTCACGCCAAGAGTATGATGCCCAATTTATTATCCTTCTGCCAAAAGTTGCACAATACGTTAAAGTGAGCTACTGGAAATCTGATGGTCTTTGCTTGGTTTAAAGCTGTTCAAAAAATTCGCCAGGGGGGTGAAAGCGAGGGTTAAATATCACATTGAACACATCACTGGCAAATCGCCAAAGTTAGTGCACCTGCAATAACTAATAACTGTTGCTCTTTGCAAGCACAATGTAAATAGAATAATAAGATATTGAGTTACATCCTCAGCTGAAAAAGGGCCCGTATAGCTGCCATTTCAATCAATATCCGGTCGTGGCTGCAACTTTAAATAGGGAGCTGTGTCGATGTTGAGAGATGTGAACTAGGCCTGCTGATGATTCCTGATATTGGATGAAATGGCAGCTATTCAGGTCTATTCGGATTTTTCAACTGAGGAAGCAACTCAAAGTATAATTTTTCTATACTCTATGACATTAAAAACGATCCACTTGATATAGAAAATCTCAATGGAAGGGGACGATTTTTATTTCATACTGCACTGACCAGGATGTCTATGCATCAAATTTGTCATGCTAATATAAAGCAGATGTCCACTGTCGATATCTTTGGCAAAGTTGATGCATTTCAAATTCGACCTTTTATCACTATCAAGCAATTCTTTTTGACTAAATTTTGAAGCAAAAATGTCGCAATCAGAGTTTGTAAAAGGAATGGCTGTTGGAATGCTACGATGTGGAAAGAGTTGTAGGTTTGTTGGACGGAAGTTGGGTATGTCACACTCCACTGTGAGCAGGTGGTGGAGTCGATGGAACAATGATGGAAATGTTAAAAGAAGGAAAGGATCAGGGAGACCGAGATTGACAAACAATGCTACCGATAGGAAGTTGGTTATCTCAGCAAAGCGCAATCGCTTTAAGAGTGTTCCTCCACTGGCCATCAGCTGGAAAGCTGCAGCAGGAATTGCATGCAGTATACGAACAGCATATCGCCGTCTAGCAGATGCGGGCCTGAGGTCATACCGACCTGCTGTAAGAATTCCTCTAAGTAAGTAATGCGAGAATTTCACACAATGACATTGTTTCAATGCCAATTTTTTTCTCCGCAGGTCTCGAACACAAGCGAAAGCGTGTGGAATGGTGTGAGTAGCATCTGTCGTGGAACACAGAGGAATGGCGTCAAGTGATGTGGACGGATGAATCCCGTTTCACCTTCGATTTTCACGATGGTCGCATTAGAGTGCATCGAATGGTTGGTGAGAGGTATTCACCCTGCTGCATATCTCAGCATGACCGCTATGGTGGTGGTTTAGCGTGATGATCTGGGCCGGTATCTGGTACGGAGGTCGAACTGTCGCAGTCATTGTGAATGGGAACTTGAACGGAGAGCGATATTTATCGAATATCATATCTCCAATCGTCATGCCAACGGTAAATGAACTCAACCTCATATTCTAGGATGACAACGCTCGACCACACAGAGCTCATTGTGTAACAACAGCGATAGTGAGATCTGGAATTCGCATCCTCCATTGGCCTTCACGCTCCCCCGACCTGTCTCCGATCGAACATGCTTGGGATGAACTTGGTCGGAAAGTGAGAGATGCATATGATCATCCGCCATCAACACTGACAGCTCTTTCAGAGAGACTCATCGATCAATGGTCATTGCTGGATCAGGAACGGCTTGATCATCTTTGCGACTGGATGCCGATGAGACTTCAAAGCTGCATTTCAGTGCGAGGAGGACATGCGTACTAATGTCTCCCATTTATTCAAATATAATGTTTTGTATAAAATGCTATCTTATAATGCATGAGTGTGAGTGGAATAAAGTTCATATATTTGAGTGGAGCATTTTTTATGTCAGGCAGTATACACGTAGATACGTAATGTCATCACTTCTTTGGAGTGAGCAAGCGCATTTAGTTAAGGGCAATAATGCATTTCAAACTCATTTCAATCATTTCCATGACTTCCTAAGCCATCGAGAGTGAAGTACAATGAAGCTTCCTATATCTCCTTTACATAGAAATATGTGCTTTACAGCAAGACGGAAAGGGGATGAAGAGACAAAAGTAGGAGCAGAAATAGATCGCAGGAGAGAGATGGTCATGAGCTTGAGGAATGAAGTATTGACTTCAATTTTGCCTGTTCATTTTAAGGTTTTGGATAAATTATTCAAAATGGGAGCGTGATGGGTTGATTAGTAAGTCAAACTAAAGTTTCTGGCGCTAAAAGTTTGTCTGATTCTGTACATAAATCTCCCAAAACTGTTTGATGAATGGACCGAGGTAAGAGATTTTGTTTGCTCTCCATCATTTACTATTCCTGATAAATGGTCTGTCTGAGAGGTCAGTTATTCAAAGCGCACTATTCAAATATTAAACAGCAAACTCTATTACGCTATTATGAGTTACAGTTCAGATCGGAAAGAAAAAAGAAAATGATTTTAGTGAGTTCATAATTCGAAAAAGTCGAAGGAATAAATAGAGATTTGTTTGACTTAAATTTGTGGATGAAATATTCATCTATTTTCACGAAGGCATCGCACATTTCATTAGAATCCACATTTGAACTACTAAAAGCTTCAATAATGCTTCATCAATCTCATAAACAGTTGATAATCTTGAAGTGGTTTCAGAAATGACCAGTACCACAAACATTTGCTTCTTGCATTCATAATTTAGTATATATACGTGTTGTATTATATATATTATATTTTCAATTACAAATATTTTTCCTAATTTCCTAAAAATATTGAGACGATTTTTCATTTCCAGGAGTGTACGTCTGACACTTCAAACAATTGAATAGTAAAAGTTTGAGTCAATGAAAAGGAAAACTTGCTATTTATAGAATCATTATAATACTCGTAATTGTAATAACTTTATTTAAGCTCGAAACACATTAGGAAGGATCCTTTTCTGGATATGGTGGAGCAGCAGAAATTGCATGTCAATGAAAGGGAGGATAAGACATCAATGACTTCCATACGTCAATCAAAAAGTCATTAAATTAAAAATTAAAGAAAGCCTTCATAAAGGCTTTCAGTGACTCGGATTGACGGATTTCGTCAGGCAACTTGTTACAGATGGTTGAAGCCACAACAGAATAGAATGAGCTTCCAAGCCGTGGGCGACTGAAAGGAACAGAGAGTAATTTGCTTTATGAAGAGCGTAAAGTGCGCGATGGAGGATGAATCGAATGCAGGTGCCGCAGGTTGATTTTGGTTTTGAGTGTTTACGTGCTATGATGGCGAGTCGGATGTCATCTTCTACATTTCAACAAATTGCAGCATGCCGGCTGATATTCCTACAGCAGTTATCATACTCGGCAGCATATAATCATGTACATATAAACTTTGTGCTGCAAAAACTTGTTGCAAATTTGATGTTGCATATATGCGACTTGTAACTAAATCCTAACGCAGTGCAGTGACAAAAAATCGAGAAAATGATAAAGGCAATATTTTATGATAAAATCTCGACCGAAGAGAAAAGTGCCGATGTGGTCTGGACTTATATATCTACTGTGATAAGTATTCTGGACAGAGCCTATTCTGTCGATCAGAAGTGGACAGTGAACATTTCACATTTTAAACCTGTCTATGGGGAACTCTAATAAGGACCTTGTTTTTCCTAACTGCGAACTGCATGAACTGTTTGCAATGATCGATGGAAGCACATAATTCTTGATGAAGGTTTTCGAAGGAGAATCGGTGACAAGAGGAGTCCTGTAAACTCAAGAATATCCCACATTGTTTGCTGTGAAATTGGCTCATCAGATAAGCGGTTACAGGTATTTATGTGTCCTCAGCCCTTTTGCCCACCAATATGAACCACAGCCAGTATGCGATTAACTGTTCCTCATATGCTTATCTAATTGTGAACTTTATATTTTGAGTTGATGCCTCGATCTTTGCATTCCGCCGAAGTTGGATTCTCGCTCCCGTTGAGGCAGTGATGGAGCATGCTTATTCCCAGGCACTGAAGTAGATAACAGCAGACTTTCTATGGTATTGTTAATTTCTATGTTCCCAGGTCTATCACCTTTCTACCACAGAGATGTCTACCGCAGATGTCACAACTACGAAAGCATCACTGGTTCACCTCCGTAGTAGCCATCATTGATCCGCTACTCAGAAAGGTGGGCTTCAGCCGTCTCATCTGGAGGCGCTTAAGAATATTCGCAGTACGGATCGTCTAGTGGCTGTCAAACTTGACGGAGATAACGGAGCCGTCGTGATGAACCGCTGTGATTGGAAAAGTGCGAGTTTGTCGACGACTGCGGACGACTTGTGACATGTGTAAATCAGAAAGATCAGTAGCGAGAACTAGATGAGGTGAGGCTGGCGTTTGACAAACAAGTTGACTGCAGACCCATCATCACGTCAATGAAAAGTACCTCGCAACCACTTGGTATCAATATTCCTGGACTTTGCGGTCTTCCTATGACCCATAAGTTGACATTGTTTTTGCGTCTGACTTTGTCTATGATTGGAAGTGCTTCTCATGGAGTATCGCACTGGATTACTGTTCTCTTGAAGCATATTCGTGAATTTTTTGATGCCAGCAGCTTTAAAGATTCCTTTGAGTTTGTCAAATTGATTTGTCCCTTGATTTTGAGTTTCTCTGCTAATGTCTAAGTTAAGGAAGCTATAGACATGATGTTTGTGACTATAGACTGTAGTCCGTGAAAATATTACTATTGGCCTTCAATTATTGGCATGTGCCGTCATCTTCTCGAGCTGTGTACTTTAAATGTGCAACTTCCACTTGATGATAACATGTCTATCGTCAAAATGAGGGTGTACTATGAATAGTTGTCTCGTACCTGTTATGGCTGAAGTTTTCATGTATCACATAGAGCCAAAATTCAAAGGTAGTATTGATAAAAATTACTAAGTGTGTAAACGCAACGTTGACGGCTGCTTTCTTGTTGTTCCTGACAAGGTTGATGTGCAGACACTTCTGATTGCTTTTAGCGCCATTCATTCATTATTTAAAGCTCACAGCTAAGCAGGATGTGGACTGCAGTTCCCTTTTGATGCTTTGAGCACTTGTTGTCGTGATGGCAGTGCTTGAACCCGCATTTACATGAAGCCAACTTGGACAGACTTATGTATGAGTTTCACGAGTTTTTTTAGTTTTGTGTCGCGCAGCTGCAAAGTTGAGTTTTGTCTTTAGCTTTGCTTTGTTAATTTGACCTTAATTTGTTTTGCTTTTAGTGAGCTCATCATCTTTTTTAACATATCAAAGATTTATCAATTCTGCCGTGTGAAACATATCAAAGCCATTATTGTGATTGGTTTACATTAGTGCATTGCCTGAAAGACAAGTGCATCTAAGTGAAAATGTGCGCGATTTTTGTGCCACCCTATGGTGTCACCACAGAATTGAATATTTTGTTTATCTGCTTCCGTTTGCTAGAAGTGTGACTGATACGAAATCGCCGGCACATCGAGGAACCTATTAAGTGGCCAAAGAGGAATTCCTAATACCTTACAGAGATAGGAAAAAAAGTCTTGCGACGCTTGCTGATTAATGTGAGTTCCAGCAAAGTGCTTCGATTGCCACATTTCTTTCAGATTCGAAGAATTCAGATCATTGCGCACAAGTTTTCTCCATCATGTTGGCCCTTCCGATCATTATTTAAAAAAGTAGCAGGCGTACGAATATTAGTTCACTTGATGTTTTCACATCCTCTCCTCGGCATTTCTCACTGTATAGTACACTGAATCGAATGTCAGCCAAGACAGTTATGTGTGTTTTGGTGTGTGCGAAGTGATATCACAGTACGCACGCATCTCTCACTGGCCCTGGTGTCCTCTGCTCACAGCTTATTGTTTGCCATTTCCAATAGCAAGCGATACACGAATTATCCATTCGAGAAGGAGCAAGTTTTTTAATTCTGTGATGTGCCATTTCGATATTAAGGTTACATATAACCCTTCCTTTCTAGAAAACCAAAGCGCGGGCAGATGAATCTAATTATGTGGGTGTCACCTTTGCATTCTGCATAAGGCTCCACTTGCATTCTACAGGTTATATCTCCATCAATTGTCGTATTTCTATGGTGGAGCAATTTGCAAAATTTTATAAATTGATTCAGCTTAGATCCAGAAAATAAATTATGTCTGGTAGAGATGTAAACTGATTGGTTATAGGAGCAAAAGAAATTTGAGAAAAATGAAGACAGACGGAAAATGAGAAAAGGCAGGCTTACATGATTCAGCTCAAAGAGAATAATTAAGAAGAAATTGAGGGAAATTTGAAGAAAAACACATTTTCTTCTCGTTTCCCTGATGATCAACGGCTTAGCATTAGCAGTATGCTCGAATAGTTCACTCGGCATCCATCTATCCACGGGGAATGAACAAAATTCTCTTCTTGGCTCAACATGCAAAGGATCACACGCCATGCACGTCCTTTGCGTGTCATTCTTCCGATCTCAGTATGTCTATCCTTTCCTATCCCTTGAATTGACGTATAATACGCCCTATTGTTGCCGTTTCTCCCGTCTTCTCATTTAAGTTGATAGCACACTCCATTTGTCGTCGCAATACTAATATGACTACCTTTATAAAGTTATTGCTTTTATTTGAGCGACAAATGTCAAATCACTTTCGCTCATGATCTGCATTCATTTTGACCAATTTTATCGAAATATCAACAAATTAGCAAAAGGAAAAGAGGAATATCATGCACAATTTGGAATGAATCAAATAAAGCGGCGTCAGTAATAACTAAATGTGCATCAACAATGATAATGACAAATGTTTTCCAATTGAGAGAAATCAGGCACAACCAATCAATTTCGCCTGACATGGCTGGCTGTGTCGGCCGATTATAAAAATCACATAAAAGAAAAAGCTACAAGAAAGAAGTAACATGACATCGGACAGCGCTACAGTTTATGTTGGAGACCATTATCTGAAGCCGGCTTGTAATCTTCGTTAGGTGAAACTGTTCTGTCTCAGGATCGATTTGCAATGTGGTACACAACAATTATTGATATGGAGCAACCTGTGTGGCTCAAGAAAATGCAGGTGGATGTTCCTTATCTTGAAACAATGAGTCGAAAAGATTTAAGCCAATCATCAAACACCTGCAATTAAGAGGGATGAAATTGTTACAGGGACACCTTGAAGATCCACAAATAATGTGGTGCGCACGATCTTGTATTTCCTAAATTCATTTGCTGTTTGTAGCGCTCAGTTTAACGAAAATTGAGGCCGAATACTCCAAATGCTGCGAATGCAATTATTATATGATGACTAAATCCTTCACTGACAAAAAAGGTTTCAGTTGCCGAAGAGCAATAAGTCGACTGGAATCTGTTCTGGAAACATTTCTGACAAGTTCTTAGATGTTAAAGTTACAATCGAATGTAACGCCCAAAAAATTTCAAATTTTTGCTCAAAGGTAGGCCCCAGAACAGTAAATTGATAAAGCTCATCACGCTTGCTACGTAAAATGACGATCTGTTGCCATTTTTCAATTTTGATAGTCATTTGATAGCCAAATCAGAAGTCTCGTCAGTAACCCGGAAACCTGTCGAAATCGGAAAGGCTAATTTTATCTACATGAAAGCCTGAAAACAAGAAATGTATGAAAGTGTAGCAAATTTCAGACTATGATGAAAGAATCATCTGTTTTGCAGACAGTGCATGGGAACACTTTTGAAAGAAATCGGCGAGTACCGCAAATTTGCTTTAAAGGGAGAGTATTTTCTACAAACATGACATCGTCGAAGAAAACTAACTGAGCCCATTTCTTATTGAGGTTGACAACAGGTTTGATATAGTCATTTCAATGTCGGCATCCGCTTCACGCCTTTGTAGACTCGGGAGTGTCATTCTCTTGTGTGAATACTCAATTTGGCAGATCAAAGCATTGTGCATTGTTCCTTTGAAAGAGCATGCATCGAGTTCTCGCATCACAGCATCAATCAAGCTATCAAAAATAACAGCAGCTTCTCTCCTGCATTTCCTCATCAGATGTGTAACATCTACCATGTTTCTGTTATAGTCAAAGATTTGACTAGATGACTAGTGACCCCCTTGACCGTGAGAACAATAAAAATATCGTTCGTGAAATTTTCGTACAAAATGGATATCATCCGAAGCAAATTGAAAGAATATTTGAAAAAAGTCCTAAAAGAAAAAATGAAAATGAAGACAGTGAAAAAGTAGATGTGTACTGGAAATTACCCTTCATCGGTAGTACTTTGAGCGAAATAAAATCCAAGGTCAAGCAAATAAATAGAAGTTTGGAAAAAATCACGCTGAAAGTTACCATCACCACCTTGAAAAGTCAAAACTTTGTAAAAAATAAAGACGAAATTCCTTTTGACGAATGCTCTTCCCTCGTATACAAATACTCTTGTGAGCTATGCAATAAAAGCTACTTCGGAGAGACTCGTCGCCATTTGCACAAAAGAATTAACGAACACCTTAAAGGACGACCACCATCCGAAATTTCAATGCACGAGCATATACCAAAGAAAGAAAATTTCAAAATAATGATGAAAACGCCATACACTAAAATTGCTGAATCGCTATACATCAAATCTTTCACCAACAAGAATCAACTGATGAACAACAACATCCAATCAGAGCCACTTTTACTTTATTGATTTTCCAGTGATTGTAAATTTGTATAAAAACTAACTCTTTATTCTATTTTATCTCTATGCACTGATGATGGTGGCCACCGACGCCACAGAAACATGTTTGCGAATAAACTCTGTTCAAAGATTTGGTTGCGGAATTCATAATTTCTTGCATGATTTGTATCGGAGGAAGTGTGAGATAAGCTAACGTCTTTGTTGCTCATGACAATAATGCAGTTTGTGTGATCAAGCAAAAATGCTTTTGTATTTAAAGATCTCATGACTTTCGACATTTCTTTTTGATCCATGCACGCACAGCCATTCAGGATAACTTTTTTTCAAGTAGTTTGACAGCTAGGTGTTGACTGGTAAATGCGTTTTCGCAGCTAATAATGTGGTTATAGTCTCAAAGAATGACTGACATCTAGAAATGTACAGATCTTGGAATGGCATCATCTTCGATGATACCTGATAGAAATACATGTCGAAGTTACAAAATATTTCTTACGTTACCTTTTACAAATGACAATCAGGTCAGAGAAACTCGACGCCTTACACATAAATGCAAACTAAATGACCATGTTTCTATGTCCTTTAAATCTAAAAATTTATCTTCCCTTTTACGCAAGAGAGAGAAACAAGTATGTAAATGTATTTATTGTAGATGTCTAGAAGGCAATGGCAGCTGTGTATGTAAGAATGTTGTATATCGTATTAATTGTTTATTATGTACATCTTTTTATATTGGAGAATCCACCAGAACTATGCGATCCAGGTTGAGGGAACATTTGAACGTGTCTTCTTCTACTGTGTATATGCATCTAAGTCAACAGGCAGTAACGCCAGGTCCAGAATTCATAAAGTGGTCGATATTGCATTTCAATCTACGTAATCTGAGTGTACCGCGTGCTGTGGAAGCAGAGGAGATCCGCTCGCGCCGTCCGACCATCAAAGTACAGTATTCCAGTTAACACTCTCACAAGTGAACAAACCCGACGGCGAAACGTTTTGTGACTTTGTCTTATTTATTATATTGCAACTTATTTTTACAAATAGAGAGAGTTTTCGGTCGAAGACAATTATCTTACTTTTTCTTACTGAATTACCGACCGATGTCAACTGTATAAGAAAGAAATGTACGAGATCCCCACTGTGTATGTTGACAATGTGCATGCAGAGAAAAACGTCTCTTAAAACATTTTAAAGCGTGGAAGAAGTGTGATCTAGAAACTTGAAGTAGTTTGAAATGATGTAACGTTATAAGGAAAACATGTTAAAAATATGCAGAAAAAAGGCCTGCATCTGTTACATGCACTATTCTTACATAATAGTTTCAGAACTTTCATACTTTAAAAGTGTGAAATATCAATTGATATCATGAATTTACGACCTTAAAAATATTAAGAACAGCGTCATGGTCACACAATAAGGATCCTCTATGGTCATAATAAAACCTTGAAATGAGACTGACAGCAAAATGCAGTCCCAAGTCCTTCTACGGTTGCTTTTTGCTCATAAGGGTCTTAACTAAAAAAGTGCGCATGTGTTTGGCATGCGAGTCAATGTCATGTCGAATAACATCACAGAATAACATGAAGAATATGTTTCTTTATTCGTGTTAATTTTACTTTTGCTTGAGTATGCCTAGTTCGAGTATTCATTTAGAGAAGAATTATTTGTGACATGGATTTATTGAGATGGATTACTATTATTGACAAAATGATGCATCAACTCAAGCTTTTCAAACAGCCTCTCAAACTCACATGGCTTGACATGTATGCAGAATGACTAAATTAGACTTTTAGCATGGTGTAAGCCCGGCGTCAGAGTGGAGTCCTGATCAAAACTATTGTTGCACAACTTTTCAGCCTTATGATTCAGACATACATGCAATTCGTTAACTTTGAGAGACCTGAGGGGGTCCAGACAACCAGGTCACATCGTTCTATTTAACGTTCTTGGTTGATGATGAATCAATGAGCCATCAGATCACTTCACGTGATATTTTACTACAGCGAACAAGTGAATGGGGAATACAGCGATTATGAAACATATCACATGTGATATCCAATGTCAAGTCAGGCTCGTCAATAAAATACAATTTTTTTCCACTAAATATCGGCCACTCAATTCAATTAGATGTTGCGCTGTGATGCATGTTGTTTATGATTTAGATTCACTGATTTTGCTCAATTTTCACATTTTCTCTACCGACCCCTCATTCCAGACAACGATATACTCAATGTCAAACTGATTCAGTGGAATGTTTTCATCGACCTGCATTTATGTCAGGTAGAGACAGTTGTTTGCACCTAGCACAGTGTATATGTTTTATTGTTATACAATATAACTTAGTAGTTTATTATGTAGTTATTTAAGAAAGTGATAATGAGAGAAAATAGCCATATGTAGGGAAGATTTCAAGATGATTTTTTACTTTTAAATGAGGATGTGCTTTCCGTCCTTATCTATACACAATCACATCTCACCGCACTGTCCTACACACCTTGCGTTTATAAACGAGATTTCACACAGTGGATATAAATAATTCAACTTTGAGTTTGCTCATTTACCATCATTATTGCATGTTGTTAGTACAGCAGAAATCTAAATGATTTCGCACCGATTCACAAATCCTGACAAGTAGAAAGTTCTCTTCTGTTCTGTGAATGCTCACGCTATAAAACTTGAACTGAAAACTAAAGACCTATTTTTTGGTCATGCTAAATTGATTGCTTGATTACTGTCTTAACGATCACGTAGTGGCACAATTACCATATAACACTTTTTAAATGATTCAACCTTCAATCGGGAAAACAAGCTAGAGGTGGCGGAGATGAAGATGCTAAAATTTTCATGTGGTTTGACTTTCCTGGACAAGGGTAGAATTGAAGGTTGGTGACCTGGACGCAAAGCTGAAAGAAGGAAGACTGCGATGGTTTGGTCACGTACTGAGATGGAATGAGAGTTAGGGAAGAGAGTGATGGATATGAAGGTCGGGTGGAGGGAGAGAGGAATACCAAGGAGATGGCGGGATTGCGTAGAGGAGGACCTGAAAGCCGCCGGACGCCCGAGATTGAAACGAGTGGTGGAGAATCCGCCCCGGCGACCGCACATGAGTGAGATGAATGTCAGGAGAAGAAGAAGAAGGAGAACCGTCAATCACCCAACCACATATTCAAGTTACATGGAAAGATCAATGATCGTTAATAATGCAAATTTAGTAATATTGATTAATAATGGCAATCCAATAATTACTAAATCTTATACTAATGAATATCAATGTAAGATAGATATCTTATGTTCATTAGTTGTCAAAATCCCCGCACAGACATCGCCAGTTGAACAAGCTACAATAGTTATGCATGAAATGAGAGACAGACTTCTTTTCCAAATTTGATAGTTTTGAGCACAGAAATCCAGTTATATGATACAGACGCAATTAGGATATATCATGAAGGAAACTAATAGGATAAGGTTCCATCAGTATCATATAACAGCTGATTTTTGTAATCATAGAAGACAACACAGCTGATAGCACAAACAAAACGAATTGATAAACAGCGCCAACAGCAGCAGATGTTGTTGATACGATCGTTTGATGACTTAGGGAACTTGAAACTAACGCACAACGACTGATGACACAGAAATCGTAGAACGCAACTCAAGGAGCAGTGACGAGTAAAACGTCAACAGATGAGAAATCCAAGATTGAGACTAATGTGGAATTTAGGTCAAGCTGATCATCAACAGTCCAAAATGTCCTATTCTAAATAATGATAGAGCGTTACTCTACCGGACTCAATTTCTGTTTCATAGTGTGACAGGTCTGATATTCAAACAAAAAGCAATTTTATGACTTTTTTCAGTTATTCATACACCAAGATGGTTCAACTGATGAACAAATCATTGGAATAGTGATGATCATGAATTTATGAAATATTAACAACAGCATCATGGTCACACAATAAGGATCTTCTACGGTCATAGTAAAAACTTGAAATGAAACTGACAACAAAATGCAGTCCCAAGTAATTCTACGATTGCCTTTTGTTCATAAGAGTCTTAACTAACCAAGTGCGCATATGCTTGACATACGAGTCAATGTGTGACAGGTCTGATATTCAAACAGAATTCAATTTTATGACTGTTTTCAGTTATTAGTACACCAAGATGGTTCAACTGATGAACAAAACATCATCACTAATTTAATGATGATCGGTTATTCATTATTGTAGTGTTTGTGTGAATCCTAAACTTCAGTCTTCAGCTCGATGTTTTTATTCAGTCCGAGTAGGCTTCCTTCACAATGCGTCGTACGCTTGAAAAGTATAGGATACTTGGGCTGAATACAAAATTTGAACTGAAGATCGAAGCTTTTGGGTTCCAATATCAATAATAACAAGCACTATATAGAAATTGCCAGTTTTGATGGACACCGTTATCACATTATCATTATTAGTATTCAACTTATGCTATCACCTCCTGAAAGCTGGCTTAACTTGAAAGGACCATTTTTTTCTTTTTGTCGTTGAATGTCTACAGATTTGGAACTATACGTAGAAATTGGGATCAAGCTACATGCATCAATGTCTATAGAGATAATTCTTGATAGATAACAGCTTATTGATTCTCTGAATAAATGAGTAATCGGTACAGGCTATAATGCCGTTGACGTAGAAGAACTTTCGCTTTTCTGTCTCATGAGTTCATCAGTTTTTTCGTCATTGTGCATTGCATAAAGCATGTTTGGTGATTAGAGTTATGTTTTACTAAAGTTTTCAATCTATTTTTAAAACGCACTTGTATACGAATAACTGAAATCTGTCTAATTAAGAAAGCAGAGCTTTTGATTTTATTGTATGCAATGAAAGTAAAACTACAATTACCGAGAATATAGGCCATCATGTAATTGTGAATCTTACTAACTTTCAGTTATACTGACTGAGTATTTTTATTCGCAAGATCTACGAATATGCATCTAAATTAGTGCCTAAGTACATAATCAACGTGTCCAGATTTTTCAATCAAAATCGGGAAAATTTACAAAAAAGAGAGAGAGCCTGTAGATATTCCTTGGTCTACCTACACATTACTTTACAAAGTGTGATCATTGTTTATACCAACAACAAATGCTAGAATATCCTGCTAGGATTTGCCACGAGGAACAGCTTCAAGTTCATGTTGTGACAATCATGGAACCTTTGTTGACATCTTTAGCTGAAATACATGCGAAAGTGACTTTTTGCGGAATGATGTTGTCATCCCATTATTTTTTGTATTTTCTTTGAATTTGTTTGATTTCTCACCTCCTCGCTACTTTCACGTATGCGCAATTGTAAATTCTTGATTCATCCATGCAGTATGTTATTTGTAAGATATAGCCTATAATAGTTTGTTGCCTAATCATGAGTTCTTTACTATTATTTGGTATCATGCCTTGAGTTAACAGTTGGCTTTTTGGCAACCATACCATGTATTTTTATATTATTGTTTATTTTCCTCGAATGAGAAAAACGGATTACATTCAATTCTTCCACAAGTGTGTTGCTGCATTTATGAACCCCAATCCAGTTAAATTCCTTTTCCGACTGTGGTATTGTTCTAACAGGGAAAATTCATGCATGCAGCAAAACCCAATTTTTAGCTAAATAAAGCTGAAAAAGAGACTAAACCGGGGCATGCATATGAACTGAACGGGAAGCCTTGACAAATGCGCTCACACCAGGACTGGCTGGGTTAAAACGGACGTGTGGTCACAATAAATTGGCCATCGAGACAAAGCGGGTTACCATATTTGTCCCATCAACATTAAACCCCCATCCCATTGAGGGAGTGTTTTTCTCTCCACTGGCGAATTTTTTTAATATCTTTTAAACCATACAGGCTTTGGGCACCAGATTTCTAGCACCTTACTTTCTACGCATTATGCAACCTCTGAATGGAGGAAAATAAATTCGGTACTATGCTTTTGGCGTGAGAGCTATTATAAAACTTGAATGTTTGGAATATTTTGGCTTATTATCGATATATTCACTTCTAATGTGTATCGCAGTATCAATTCTTGATGAAATAGGTTGAGATTGCATAAAGGATTCTTCCTATTGATATAAAGATATTGACGAATGCAAAATCTTTGAATTTGAAATTATCTGCTTATTATGTATGCATATTTGAAAATTGCAAGTTCAATTTCAAATACGATTTTTTATTTTTTTGTACTTTTTAGTTCTGCATCTAATGAGCCATTGCTGAAAATTTTTAGATCATTTTGCTTTTGTCCTCAGTGTCTCGATAAAAGTTCATCGACTTGGATTGTTTCTCAGCTGCAGAAACTAAATACTGAAATGTGCGATTTCAGTGCTATTGGAGTTGAACTAAAAGTTTGAATTATTTGACCTTTGACCTCATCTAATGCTATGATGTAATCTCATAACGATTAATAATCATCATTTCATTAAACAAACACCTTAACCAGATCATTTGATTAGTGCATGGTATATTAGTTTTTGTTGTCATTTTCCATTGCAAATAGTGATCTAATGTAAATGTGTTAAGAATTGGCATTTTTGACCTTTGACCTTCACCCCAGCCCAGGGATGACCTTAAAAATAACAATAGTGCTGTTTTTCTGATCCCTTTCAATGCCTTTTTGATTGATGTGTGGTTTGGCAAAATTGGTGCAATAATTTCGGAGATCAGCAGGAAAGAAATTCGCCCCCCCCCATCTCCAGTTGGGAAGCGTTCGGTAAAACACCCCAGTGGAGGAGAATTACTAAAAATGCAAAAAGTTGAATTTCTGTTCAAAATTTTAGGCGATGCTCAACACAACACGAACCCACAACGCCCTTCAGTTCGCCTCTGTCATCCATCAGCATAATCCTGAACAAAAATATCATTATATTCTTCAACGAGCATTAATCAGTTCATTTGCTACGGAGCTTGAGTTATTTTTTCTGCTTAGCGGAGGTGGAATCTGCTCACATCGTTGAAAGCAGGTGAAGAGAATTGAAATAGTGGTTCACCTTTGGAAATAGCAACTGAACTGATATTTGCAGTTGTAGTTTACGGAGACTGCATCAAAGTAGTTCATTTCTGTGCACTATTACGAGACAATTGTATTTCAGGTCGTCGCATACATCATTGACATTTCCCTCCATCGAGGACTGTCAATAAGAATGACATAAAAAGTCCATGCTCACAATTCAGTGTCCTCTCTAATCTAGTTGCTAAGATGCTGTCCGTATTATGATTTTACTGCAGCGATTTTCCTGTAGAAAAATATTCCAAAAGGATTTCCAGCGAAGAAAAACTGTTATGATAATTGTCGCGGAATATCACGACGGTATAGTAAAATATACTATGACTACTCATAGATATTCAGAAACGTGATGAAGCGAAAGATGTAGTAACAGGTCAATATTTTCGAGAAACCGATTTTTCATCACATGGTGGCAGGTAGTGCAATAAATAATAATTTCTCAATCTATTGAACTTGAAATGACTGACTTTGCTAGCACTGACTCAGCGTCAATGTTTTTTCATGGATTGACGCCAACAAAGCATACAAGGATTCAAGTTCGTGCCATTAGGAATCGTGCGATTTTAAAAAATGCTGAATATGATACTTTTATTGATGCGATGAGACGTAGAGTTGTTGAAGATCATTTTACAAAATCGCTTGCACACAGTCACCGAATTTTCTTCACAACTTTGAAAATTATGCAATTCAATTATGAGATTGAAGTGTATATACAAGTATGCCTCCATTGAACTGAATGTTTTGAATTATTGCCCAAAATCTCATTCTGCCTCGCATGATCTACAACTATAATTGAGCTGACAATCATGTGTATGCATTATTAATAAAAGACCTTTACTGAGACCTTTACTTGAGTGTATACTACAAGTTCAATGTCTGTCTGATTTAAGAGATTATACGATGTAACAAAATATGAATATCAAAGTCTACAAGCATAATTTATTAAGTAATAGAATCTGACAACACTGAATAATCGTTAGAAATCAGTTTGTATACGATTGCCATTTCTAACCGAAGTTGCCGGTAGCCATCCTTCATGAAAATTCATCTTCTAAGTATGTCTTGGTGCACATGTAAATTGCATAATTTAGATTATTTTGTGATTAATTGAGATTAGAAAAGGTAATAGATATGATAGATCCATGGAAATAGAGGATTCAAGTACAGTAGTTGCCCTTCGTCTGGTCGTCGCCTATTACCAATGGGCGATGATGAAATAAAAGTGCACTGCAGAGGTAACACAAAATTGACAAGTTTCAGAATGATGATCGGTTATATTGTCTTCAGAGGATTACGAACTATATTTATGCAGTAAAGGTTGCAGAAAGGAAAAGGCTAATGCAACTGGGCCCAGTTTACATGTACAAGTTGCTTACAAAATAGACCCCAGAGTCATTCACCGGTTAATCTTCGCCCCACAGGGGCGTATTTAATGTCTTCCATACCTTTCCACCAATTTTAAATGACATCGGCGCAATACCTTCTTAATAATTGTGCGTGCTTTCATTGATTTAATTAATTTCGAGGCTGCTTTCATATAGCAGGGCCCCGCTTGGGTGAGTTTGAGCGTTCAGGAGTAGGGACCGAAGCGCGAATCCTTACCCAAGTTCCTGCTGATGACCTCAATTGCACATTTTTTCAATTAGGTAATCTGTGAGCTGACAGAGTAATCTGTGAGCTACCTGGTTTCCAATCTGATCAGGACAAGCTTGACGCCCTTCATTCTTGGAAAGTAAAGCTTCCAAGTCAAAATGAGCCAGAACATCAATTGAGGTCTTTACAACGTTCATGGGACAAACCATTAATCGACGACAAATTTGAGAAAATTTTGAGCCAAATATCCGACCCAGTAAACAGAAGTCGCTTGCTTTGCGTATCTTTTCCAGACGTGGGTGCATGGTTGAATTCAATCCCAATTTCATGTTTGGGCCTCAAACTCAACAACGAGAATCTGCGAATTGCCATCGCTCTTCGACTAGGAGCTCCTGTGTGTTTTCCTCACAAATGCAGATGTGGTGCCGACGTCGATCTTTACGGCAATCACGGTTTGAGTTGTAAACTAAACAGTGGACGAATTATTCGACACAGTGAAGCAAATGACATTATCAGACGATCATTTGCCACCGCCGGGATACCTGCTGTCCTTGAACCTCACGGCCTTAGTCGTGATGACGGCAAAAGACCGGATGGCGTGACTCTGATACCTTGGAAGTCCGGTAGAGCTTTAATGTGGGATTTCACATGCGTGGATACACTCGCCACTAGCAACATCCCAAATTCAAGACAAGGTGGAGGAATTCTGGCATCGAAAGCAGAAGATAAGAAGCGACGGAAGTATGAGAGTCTAGCTCATGATTTTTGCTTTTGTCCTTTTGCGATGGAGACTCTCGGAGCATGGGGAACTGACGCTCGAGCCCTCGTGAGGATGCTCGGAAGAAGAATAAGTGAAGTCACCGGAGAGACCAGAGCAACTCAGTTCCTGAAGCAACGTCTGAGCTTAGCCGTTCAAAGGGGAAATGCAACTAGCATTATGTCATGCATACCTCGATCGAGACCTCTTAGTGAAATTGACTATGTCTTGTGACTTTTAAATTTACTCTGCCTGTAAAAAGAACTTGATTATGTATTTTCAAAATAAACGGTAATCTGTTGTAGTTGTTATTTCCTTTAACCTGTAAGGAACGCCACATGGGTCCTTTTGAGGGATCAAATTCTTTTCACTTATCGTTATCTTCTACTTCATCTTCCCCTCAATCAAAGCATTAAATTTCACTCTGACGCAATTGACATATATAAGCATCTGGACGACCAGACCTGCAGATTAAGTTTCGTCAATATAAGCAAATTCCGCAATTACTACACTGCACACAGTGTGGCAGACAGGCAGGAGTTCTCATGTAAGCAATCAAAGATTTTTTCTCACTCTACTTATATTTACACAGTCCTTTTTTTTCATTGCCTAGCATTTGAATATTATCAACATTTACATTTGTGTTTTATTCTTATTTTTCACATTGGTTTTACTTACTGAATAGTTTGATTTGTGATTTAATTCATTACTAATTGTGTTTCGCCTAAGGTTAGCCCTTGCTAATTTGATTCGTCACAATGTGATTTCAATATTTGAATGTACGACACGTTTGTCGAATTTTTCACTATTTTGGCTTTGAATGTTTTCAGGGATCCTTGCATAATATCAAAACTCTTCAAATTTATAAAAGAAAATGTTCTCGTGTCAATTTGAACAGAGAAGGATAATTCCCTTTTAGTTTCTATTTAGAATTCAACGTTCTGAATTAAAAATTTGCAATTTTGAAATTTTCGTGATTGGACCGGATTGCACAATCTCAACGTTTTACTTCTTGCATTTTTTATCATGATATTCTGACTCGTCATTATAAGACCTTTCATTTGATGTATTTTGTTTTGAATTTGGTCAAATGATTTCTCAGATAGGGCAATAAATAATAATGATAGCAACGATTCATCTTTTTGACTTTACATTTGACCTCCACAGTGACCTTGAATATCAGAACAATGATGATATTCTCATTCGTCATGATAAGAGCTTTGATTTAATGTATTTTGTTTTGAATTTGTAGCTTTAGCTTCTGAAATATGCAAGGCGCGTTTGTGAAAACATCCCATTGGGGTGAGGGTGCTAGTAAACATGATTTTGATGAAACTCAACTGAGAGATTTTGGCACCTCAAAAGACATTTATGATCAATATAATATCTAGAACATATAGAGGAACACAGAACAACGATATCATATCTGGAACAAGAAATTTGAACTCATTAAGAGTTTGTGATAGGTTTATCGTATCGTGTAATAGGTTTGCGTCTATCCATTAACACCAAATATTCCAAAATTCGCTACTTCGTGATGATTTTCAAAGTTTCTACATATCATTGAAGAAAAAAACTACGAGTATTTCATGAAATTGTACGTGAGCATATTGTTTCCTTGCTAATTTTCAGCAGCATGTTGCATTCACTTAAGCTCACGTATCGTTGAAAATGTAGCACTTATGAAAGTCTTCACAGAGAAAGAGAAAATAGTTAATAAGACATTGAAACACAAAAATAGAAATTCAAAAAAGTTATTTTGTTTGCAAATCAAAAGAAAATTGGAACTTTTTGACCGCTAGATTGCAGCATAAACTTTGAAAAATAGGTATACATGCATGTTAATTATTTTCAGTTAACGTGAAAATGGAAGAATTGTGAAATTCATAATGTTGATGATACTCAACTGTTGGTATGAATGAATCATATGACTTAAAATTGTAGCCAATGATATTCAACGATTGGTTCAATTGAGCGCACGAAATTGATTTGATGAGTTAATTGACTGGATCGTTGTTCCACGATTTTGGGCCACAAACTGAGAAATTTTTGCGACCCATCGTCTTTAACTGAGTTCGAGGTACGTCAAGTCTATCAGTTATTAATATAAATGACCGAAGGTGTGAGTGTTAAGGCAGATCACTAATACGAATAAACAAGCCAATCAAATAAAGGGCGCAATCATTTAAAGACGAGAGTCAACATATGAACATCAATATTGCCTTTAATCTTCAATGCCCAATTCTTTCAATGTTGGTGTCACATGAGCTGACCGTGGGAGATTTGCCACAAGACGAGCAGAGGCATTGATGATGGCCTGCAGTCGTGTTTGCTGTACTTCACAAGTACCGAAGGGGATAGCAATACAATAATTCAGTTTGGATAAAACAAGGGTACCGTAACAACAAGTTTTGTCGCCATGATATCTTCATTTGGTTTCTTCATTGTATGGTTTGATATCTTCATTACCATGGTGTTTTACATTGTTTGGTGCATATTAAATGTAAGAACGAACGAATCTTTTGCAACAGTTGCAACAACAAATGCAACATTATACTTCTTAACGACATTTTTCTACAACATTATTTCTTATTTTTCCTACAAAGATCTTCACTGTCCCGCACCTTCTACCGGTCTCCGTTTCGGGAAATGGTGCAGTTCGGTTTCTAATATTCCATCACATTCTACCATAACAACACCATATCACCACATCACCTACTCATAAGCATGCTTAAACGTATCATTGGAATTATTACCAGTTTCCCTCTATTGTGATCAGGTATTCTCTTTGAATGTCTAAACTTAGTTGGCATGAATGTCGCTTTACTCCCATAAGGCGAGGATGACAGATGATCCGTTTTGGAACATTTTGTGTAGTGGTATACGACCGATTGCGTTTAGATTCATGATAAACGTTTAGACTATCAAAGAATAATTAACTAAAAAAATGAAAGATTCTAATTTAGCATGCAACGTTCTATCTATTTTAGACTGACATTGTAAACCATTGGCAGACCTATTAGATCGGATACAGTTGGGCAAGATGTGAAATGAAAATAGCCTCATTTTCCACAAAAAAGCGTAACAAAAACTCCCCTAATTTTACGGTCATCGATGTAATAAAGTTAAATTGGTAAACAACTGATCTTCGGCGCCCAACGCCTTCGATGGTCGATCTTACAATAAAAACGAGGCAAGCAAGTCGTGTGAAGATATAAACAGTGTATGAAGAATGAGTGATCTTAAGAAATGTGCTGGCTCCATACGTGCATGTCTAATTGTGACGTCACATTGTATGTAGTGTGGAAGTTCGTATTTCCTGTTTATTGTAGGTTTCAAGTGAGTGATTGCCCTTGCTTCTGCTATTGTTGTGTCTCGTGTGTTGAACAGTTTACTAATGAGACCGACCTGAAAATTTCCGATGCTACTCTCTCCGTTGTGTTTGTCTACAAGATGTTGATACAAAGCGCTGCTATTATTTTTATTCTCAATTGCTCTCATACATGTATGTTCATAGTGTCTCGTTTTCAACATCCTCGCTGTCTTTCCAATACAAAAGGACACACTATATATGTACTTGGAAATTCCCGATGTTGTGGGAGATTTTCTAAATATAGGCCCTAAGTTTAGGCTACCAAATAAAACTGATAAGTTTTTCTAAGAAAATGTTTCTTTGAATTTTGAAGACTCAAAATTTAATTTGCGTTGGAACTGACAGGTCTGAGAATGAAACTGAACTGAATGTTCCGTTCACTAACAAATCGGGTCGTTTGCCATATAAAAGATCAGCGAAGAACTAGAGAATAAGCTAATTTGTTTTGAAAATTATGTAAAAGTTGTTTTTTAGACTGCGAAACAGCAAAACTTATGAAAAGCAAATATTTCGTAAATATAACTAAAAAAAAACAGCAAAACAACGAAATCTTTTCTAAAAAGCAACGATCTGCAATGCGTGAGGTCCGATAAAACTAATCAGTTTGTAGGCTACTATGTAAAACTGAGGACTATATAAGTGTAAACGAACATTTTCTTCAAGATGAAGCTACGTATCAATTACTAGAAGAAAGTAGAGGAGACGCTATCGAAAACCAAGCAAATAAACTTATGAAAACGGCTATTAAGGATAGTCCATTACTTTCTCAAAGCGAAAAGTTAATAGTTAATCCATCAAGCATTTTTACCTTCATTAAAGATCATAAAGAAGAATCCGATGATAGTTTTCCGGTTCGACCGTGGCCTTTGTCAATAACACACCGGTTGAAAAAATAGATTGGATTGTTTCGAAAGCATTATCGTAAACCTTATGCTATGTTCCCGCCAATCTCACTTATACTGAAAATTTAATTTCAGTTTTAGATAATTATGGCAGGATCAATAATAATCACGTCTTTTTTTCACTTGACGCAAAAAATTTATATCCGAGTATTCCATTAACGGTTGGTATACAATATAACACAGAACATTTGCAAAGTAATTGGGATAAAATAGATAATTTTGGAATAAAGATTGAAAACATAGAAAAATTATTGCGCTTTGCCTGCTACAATTATGAAATAAAATATAATGATAAAATTTATAAACAAATTAGAGGAGTACCGATGGAATGTCACTTGGCAACACCTTCTGCTATATTTTTTATGCATAAGCTCGAAACCAGAGCCTTAGAAAAGTTGACTTTCACTCCAAGTTTGTACAAACGGTACATATATGATATTATTATCGGTCCTTTAAGGTACGACGAAAATCAGTTTCAATCAATACGAGAAACATTCGATTCGATTGACACAAAGATTATGTTTTCGACAGAAGCTCCAAAACTGCAGAATTGGTTACCATTCTTAGACACAAAGATTCGCATACAAGGTGAGAAATTCGAGTACTCATGGTAACAAAAAGAATGTCACTCTGGCATCGTTCTAAGAAAGGATTCATTCTTACCGGCACATTTCAAGTTTAATTACGTTAAAATTAGTATAAATACGATAAACAAGAGGTCCAATGACCCTGAGTTGCGGAAGGATAGCATCTATAGTTTGAAAATATTTTGGAAACTAATGGTTATAATAAGAAGGAAATACATATTAGAAAGTCAAATAAAGTAAATAAAACCGTCAAGAAAGGAATATGAATTTCAAACTGCCATATGTAAATGATCTCTGTAACCACAAAGTTAACAAATTGATTAAAAAGTATGATTTACCAGTAAATTTGACAAATGAGTCCGGCTGCAATTCAGCGTCTCTTCTAAAAATTAATAAAACAAATAATTATTGAGACTGTAATATTTGTAAAGACTTGGTAAATAGTAAATTCACTTGAAGAGACCGCTTTGTAGTTTACCAATACGTATGTGTTCATTGTGGAGACTTTTATACTGTTAAAGCGAGTATGTTTAAAACGAGACACTATGAACATATGAGAGCAATTCCGAATAAAAAATAATAGCAGCGCTTTGTATCAACATCTTGTAGACAAACACAACGGAGAGAGTAGCATCGGAAATTTTCAGGTCGGTCTCATTAGTAAACTGCTCAACACACGAGACACAACAATAGCAGAAGCAAGGGCAATCACTCACTTGAAACCTACAATAAACAGGAAATACGAACTTCCACACTACATACAATGTGACGTCACAATTAGACATGTACTCATGGAGCCAGCACATTTCTTAAGATCACTCATTCTTCATATATCTTCACGTAACGCTCGAACGCTTTGTAAGATCGACCACCGAAGGCGCTCGCCCAAAATCTGTCGTTTACCAATCCAACTTTATTACACGGACGACCGTAAACTTTGGGGAGTTTTTGTTACGCTTTTTTTGTGGAAAATCATCATGATCTCCCGTCGTCTGGTCAATTGCAATAGCAATTAACAAAATAAAATATATGAAGAATAATAGTGTATTAACTTCAGTTACAGAAATTAGAAAGGGTGTGAGAAAAAATGATTGCATGCATAATTGTAAAGACGAAACGAAGAGAACATACGATAAATACGAATCATATTACATTGCAATTCTACTGTGCAGTTGAAAGATCTTCATCTGATCTGCTGCAACTTTATCAATTCGTAATATGCTAGCCATTATTCTGTATAGAACTGAGTTCCATTTGAAAGTTGACACAGATAAGGCACATTGATTGTTTTGAAACTCGAGTCGCTACTTTTCAATGCGATGGGTAAAACAAATGGGTTTATTCAGCCTAGCATCAGAATGTACTTTCTTGTCAACTATCGCAATTTTAGGTAAATTTGAAGTGACCAACTGGTGTGATGTTAAGGTTATCTAACTTAAATTAAAAAACGGCACGGAAAAAAATTTGAAGGATTCAGGAAAGTGAAGACACCAAAGTTAAGCATCTACCCTAGTGGAGAATCGCGTAAATAACTAGGTAACTTAAAGTCAAGAGCGAATGGATATAAATTAATAGTAACTACATAGACTAACCTACTCCAGTATAGAGTAGGAATTGAAATGCGTTTAATGGTTAGCCGACCCAACTTTTGAAGGGAATGGAAATGAATAAGAATTTATAATCAATTTTATAATGCAATCAAAGAACTGAAATGAGAGTTCGTCATGGACATGACGAGAATCTAACTGAAATTATAAATGGTGAAAATTAGGAAACCTAATAATCCAAAATAAGGTCGCTATGTACGCTATGTATTTTGACACTATTTGAAATGTTGAAACTATATAAATAACTGACAACGGCAAAATAGTATTTGAAAAACTCCGATAAGACCATAGAGGAATGACACTAATATCATATATCAATCTTCTACAAAAAATAGTGATTGAGGATTCGCATATTGCTCTGAAAACATGATATCTAAATATTTGTTTAATATTCCAGCAATAATACTGACTTTTTATTGTCTATTCAAGCTCTTTATTCCACTAGCTGCTAAACAACAACTGTAAAGTTTATCAAATTGCTTAATTACGTTTTCGAAATGTATTGTTTGTAAACGCAATCGCAATGTAACATTCGAAAGTGGCATCGTGCTGAAATACATGTTTTTAGTAATTACAGAATAACAAACTCGCGCCTCAATATGATTTGATGACATAGACTGTGAAAAGATTGAGGACTCAGACATTGATCGGTGACATGAATCACGTGTGCTCAATGAGCCAGCAAGAGGTCATCGCATGAATAGTCGAAATCTCGAGTAGCAAGACAAAGACAACAGAATTATTTTAACCTCTCAGCTCTGATGATCTGCGACAGCTCAGCGATGTGCAAGTAGTCTGAGTCTACCGCATGTAGCAAGTTCAATTCCGTGCCCGATTTCCCAGAATGCTTCTACGCCGACTCTACTTCTATGGCAGTGACCGGGTGTCTGACTTACTATCTCGAAGAAGGGACACTGGGAACCGAGCTGGCCGCCTAACTGAAATACCTTGTTGGAAATCGTCAAGAATGACTTCAATCATCTTTTTATAGGAATTGGTAAGAATGACTCCCCTGATTGTATTACCAAACAACAGTCATTATGTGGAACAGTCAGCGAGTTGGTACTGTGTAATATTTATGATTATCACAATGTCGGACCTTGTTTTTTGACTCGACCTTGGGTAAGTGGTACAAAACTTGGGTCTTCTATTAATGCTGCATACAAATCAAGTAACAAAACTTGACATTTTGATTTGAATCTTAGGAGAACTACATGATAAGAGCATGAAGTTCTGATTTTTTATCAAAATACCACTCAAGTCACAGAATATTTCAAAAATGAAGTAATTATTAGCTATTTCATTTTGTGCTTGACAATACAGCGCATATTGTATGCTATTTTCTGTAAGCTTACATGCATTTTGTTGCATTTGTGGATATTTAATTTGAATTTTTTTCATGCATTTCGCATCTTCGCACCCTTAAACTGTCTGCGATAGCCAACAGTTATCCAAAAATGAATTCATTCCAATTTCGATTTCTAAGTATGTTTAACCATGCACTCACTACACAGCTATAATTATCAAGTTTGTCTATTTTTCTGAATGATAAAATGAAGACAATAACTCTGTTGTGAGCAATGTGTATTTTAATCATGATTAAATCAAATATCTTCAATTTTGTCAGTACATCAGCGTGGATTAAATTAACGGAAAGCTTATAATGTTATACATGTACATACTTAAGCTACTAAATACAGTTATTGCAATAAAAAATCTTTTCCCTCTATTACCACACTTCTCATGGGCCCAACAGAAGTATTAGCCTACAGAACAATCTTCATGTCAGCATAAAACACAGAGAATGTACTGATTCTACTAGATTCTTGCACTGATTCTAGATGCATTACTTGATTCGATTCATTTATTGAAACTTTGGGTTTAGTTTTGACCCAAGTTTTTGCCCAACCTTGATTATCATCCGCACGGCAAGGGTATGAAAGCAGACGAACCTGTTGTACAGTCCTTCAGCTTGTTCTGCGTTCTGACGCTAGTTTGGTCCATTCCTATCCGTAGAGAAGAGCATTAGCAAGGCGAAACTCACCGTTTACGACTGCCAAGGAATCCTTGTGTTCCAGTCTGAAGACATCCTTCTATTTTAAGCAAATTATATATCTAATTTAAAGGTTATTTACATTGATGAATTAACATCCAGAGCAGTAGTTTCCCTTTCACATTGTCATAACGCAGATAACATGAGATGATAGCGTTAATTTATGTCATCATCCATTTGTAATTCTCCTTGTATTTTGAATACAAAATATTGAATTGAGAGACTTTTGTGAGGGAGTTATTTTCCGTGTTACATCGACCCATGTATGCGATTGATGTAAATGCTATTCACCTATGTGTGATTCTCCTGATCCACTTCAGCCTTAGTTCTACAAGGACCACGGCCTTAAGGTTTCATCCCCATTGAACGGATGAATAATACCAGTGATGATTTCATTGATTGAATTTCAATGGTTATCAAAAGAGATACGCAAGTCTAAATGCAAGCAGTAGGCATAAATGTCGGTTCATCAGGTAACTAGAGTTCTATTTTTAGGCTCTCCTGATAGATCGGGGCAATGCCATTGTGACACAGTGAAAGAACAGGAAAAAAACGGGAAATGCAAATGAATTTACGTGATACAATAAAGTTCGGTTGAAAACTCTACCGCTATAATATCGAGACTATCGGCTATTCCTGGATGTACAGATGCGTGCATGTAGTACATTGAAATGCCTTTTATTGCATCCAAAGTCAATTAACACTTTAATGCCCACAGCAAGGGTTTGTACTACTCAGAAACCCATACGGGGCTTTAGTCTGAGCTTTTGGATGTTTGATCCATTGATTGGATTGAGCTGAGTTTTTGATCTAGGGCCACTACTTTGCTCACGACTTGTTAATTATTGCGTTATTCTTTTCTATTTGTGTGATCCTGTTCCATTAGTACTCCATACTATTCACTATTTAGCTATGGCATTTCTACAGCATTTTCTTGAACAACGAGAGATGAATCGAAAGATCCAGACGGCTAAGCAGATGTAGGCAGAACGTTAATTATTGGAGCGATGAAACAGCAGGATGAATTGAAGAAAAGATTATCAGTGACTGTAGAAAGTGTAGAATGCAACCGAGTACAGATGCACATGTACATAATAGCCATGAACATTTTGAAATTCATGCCTTTGAAATTATTCAGTCATTGAACTAATAATAGTTAGGCTACAACACAGGCAAATTTTCTCTGATTGTTGCATTCATAGAAGTAGATTGTTTATCTGAAGTTGACTAGAATGGAAATTGATTCAAGATCGCGGCATAACCCGTGGAACTAAGTTGGGGCATGAACCACCAATGAAAATCTTGGAATTGCACATATGACTCATTCTAGCCCAATGATTCAGCCGCTGACAAATGCATCTAAGTGGAAATGTCTGCGATTTTTGTGCCTTTATCCACTATTGTGCATTGCATGAAGCTTTACTGCCATTCTGAAGGTTTTATTGCTATCAATTTCTATAGTTACATTTCCCGAATCTATTCTAATGAAGTTGTTGCAGGCTTATGTTCTTTGAGCTTTAATGCATATTTACTTGAAGGTCTGTAATGGAATATGATGCACCTGCATACAAGATTTTTGATAAAATACGCCACTCTGACCGCCGGCAATGTAATGCTTCTAAACTTGCTGTAATTATGTTTGAAAAATATCATTGGTCATCGCTGATTTCAATTTAGGCCAAGCGTTGACTGAAATTTGTCATTTGTTTATAATGCACATTCTTACATAACTCCTGAAATTTCCTTTGAAATTCATCAGTTCATGTACCGGGATGAATCCATGTCAATGACACTAGACCAGGCAACAAATAAGTGCTTTTACATGCTGCTGCATGGGCGCAAAAGCAACAATTTTAACGTACACTAAGTGAGTTGTTGTAGAGCGTGGAAAATTTCACAAAATCATTTCCTAAAATGGAGTTATTCATAAAATCGTGTATAGATTTTTGGTCTATACGAATGCGCTAACTGCAGAAAAATTTTGTGATTACTCTATATGAACTACTGAGCTTTTGCAACACTGGTCTTGGAAAATATAACGACCGCAAAAGCAGCTTCGAATAGAAGATAAACTATGAATTTATCAAAAGGTTACTGGAAAGGTGAAGGAAAATTAAGTCTTGTAGATTCCATGGAAGTCGTAAGAAAGCCCAAAATCGAAAGCCCGACCCAAACCCCAGCTGGACTTTTGGAGTTTTGATAGCGACCCTTTGTGATGGCATTTTCGTCTATTCGCTGCTCGTATCCGTTATCTGTCAATTGCATGTTGAAAATACCCGAAACAGAAAATAACCTATTGCTGGATGGATTTGCAATGGTTCAACGTTACGAAGCAAATATTATCCCTTGAACATAAACGTTTGCAACTAGAAGACAGAAGAGATTAACGCGATTCTATTGGTGCTACTCCCAACCTCGCACTAGACTGTGAACACCCGCAAATTGAGTTCTTCTTTGCTTTTAGGCATTCTTTTTCGAAAATAATTCTGACATTAAGAGGTTGAACGACGTAGACAAGCTTTTTCCTCCCCCCCCAAGAGGATCCACTTTTCTCACAGTACAATGGTTGTTTCCTTGATTGTAGAGTTTATCGAGGTACATCTGTCAATTAACCCACATCACACTGGGGCCGCCCTGGCGAATTTTCTGAATATCTTTTATACCAAGCCAAGCTATTGCCACCAGATTTCTAGTAGCTTACTTTATACGTATTATGCAACTTTTGACAGAAGGGAGATAAATTTGGCACAATACTTTTGGCGTGAGATCTATTTTGAATTTGAATGTATATTGACAAATTCAAGTTTTTGAGATAATCTGTTTATTATGTATGCATGTTTGACATTTGAAATTCAAATTTATAATATGATTATTTATTATTTTTGTACTTTATAGTACTGCATCTAATGAACAATTATTGAAAATTTTCAGAATCAGGTTGCTTTTGGCCTCTGTGTCTCGATAAAAGTCACCGAATTGAGCTGTTTCCTCAGCTGCACGAAATAAATACTAAAATGTGCGATTTTGGTGATATTTGAGCTGAACTGAAAGTTTGAATTATTTGATCTTTGACCTCATCTAGTACAATGATTCAATCTCATAACGATTTATAATCATCATTTTATTAACCGCATTGACCAGAGCTTTTGGTTAGTGCATGGTTTATTAGTTTTTGTTGTTATTTTCCATTTCAAATAGTGATCTAATGGAAATTTGTTAAGAATTGGCGCTTTTTGACGTTTGACATTCAACTCAGCCCAGGGATGACCTTAGAAATAGAACTGATGCTGTTTGTCTGAATTCCCTTCCACTACCAATTCGATTGATGTGTAGTTTGGAAAAATTGGTGCAATAGTTTAGGAGATCAGCAGTGTGAAGTTCGCCCCTCCCAGTGGGGCGCGTTCGGAAAACCACCCCAGTAGGCGAGGGTTGAGAACTTTACTTCAAGCTACATCGATGTGAAGAATTTGTCGATCGTTGTGTGCGCCAGATATAACAGAGTCCGCTGATCTACAGCAGGGGTCTGCCAATCAGGAAAAGCAGGAAATTGAAGGATCAGAAATACACAGCTGGTCGGGTTTCTTGCTAAAGATCCTAAAATGATGCTCACCGGTGTCGAGTTTTGCATTTGACAATTTGAAATTCCGTCGCCCGTAGTTTTATGATAACTTTGATAGAAATTTTCACGTTACCTGGTTTGTCTGTGAGAACGATCTTCAATCCTCTTGAGGACTAATTTAACTTCTATAATTCTAAATTATTTGCGCATTTTATGAAGTGTTGCACATAATTTGAAATGGTAATCAGGGACGGATATTTAACGATCGCTTGTGTAGGAACACATTCCCACAGAATACATGTAATTGTCAATGTATATAATGTATGGACAGACAATCGTATGTCATCATCTTGATCAATCAGAATAACAGTTCTTTGTGATTATGCAGATTGTCCGACGGCAAAAACTGGTGATGAGCAGGTTTCAGAATCATAAGTTGTGTTCTATCTTAGGGGCCACACTCTATTAAAGAGCTTTTCTTGACGAAAACCTAGTAAATATTTACGGTGCTCAAAATTTATGTAGTTTGAAATTTAATGGTGTTTTGAATTGAATATATTTAGTTTTGATACATAGTTGTTAATTGAAGAGAATGAATATTCCTTGTTTATACCCGGAAGCACAGTCGGCGACACGCCTCTCTTCCATGTGGCCGAGTTCCATTTGTCCCACTCTCATTCTTTCGTACTGAGTTTTGAACAAGAATGCAGAGTGTACCTGTTTTAAAAGTCTTCAGTTTGAACCCGACCTAGATTTGAACGCAGTTCCTCCGGACGCAGAGCGAACACTCTACCACAAGGCCACAGCGCCGATATCATTTGCGTGATGATAGTATTGTGGTGTTCGTATCTGTGTATCTGGGCATCCGATTGAGTTTCTCATTTGCATGTTGCAAGCACCCTAAGAAGCATTGAAATAGCTTGTTGGTGGGGTCGCACTACTGCAGCCCGCGGCTCCATTTCAATGCTGCCGTCATCTGCACCCGACCAGGTCTACAGTAGTTGTTGCAAAACTGATCCTTGTTCTGGATTGCATGCTCGTGTGAACAGTTGTTCAGCCGTATGAAGGCGATATAAAGAAAGTTGATGAAGAGCTCGATTCACGAGTACCCACATTCAAAACGTCCTGCTTCTGACCTCGTCGTCAATCAGGCCTTGTATGACGCAGCGAACCACAAATCTTCACATTAGTGAGATAATACAAAGACTGGTGACTCTTTGATTTGTTATTATTGCATATATTATTATTATTATTGCTAGTGGCAATTGAATCATGTATTGGTCGTGTTTTAATCATGGTATAATTATGTCTTTATTTCTTTCATTATTGTTTTTGCAGTTATTTCTTGCAAACTTGTTTATTTTCTCCATTGTGTACGCAACCCTTGCAATCTTGTATTGCTGCATATTTTCTTGAATTTTACTCTGTATCAGTGCATTTTGTTCTGCACCATTTCGTATAGATTATATCTCTCGCAAACATAGCCCTTAATAATTATAAATGACAATAAAATAAATTAATCTTGTTTATACTCGGAAGCACACTAGGAATGGAGCATTTCTTCCATGTGTCCTAGTTGTTATTCATCCCACTCTCATTCCTTTTGTGCTGAGTGTTTAGCAAGAATGCAGAGTGTACTTATTTTGAAAGTCTCAGGTTTGACCCGACTAATGTTTGAACCAAGGTCTGCCGGACGCAGAGCGAACACTCTACCACAAGGCCACAGCGCCGGTCAAACGAATAATTTTATTACTTCTCCCTTAACATTCAAAGATTTCAAAGAGGATTTTTCAACTAAATTTTTCGAAAAATTGCAATGCAATATGAATGTTACATTTATATTTTTTGTTAAGATACGCTAGTATGTTAACAAAAGTCAGAATAAAGATTTAATTTTCCTTGATTATCTACTTCTGGAGTAACGGCCCGGCCGCAGGCAGGTCTAAATTGCTGACCTCCGCATGGGAAGTAGTTAACCATATTTCCACTTTTGCCCAACCCAATAAATTTGAATTTTGATCTTGTATCACATAATTTACATCATGTATCCATCTAATTTGATGTGTTGGCTGATGCGCTGATTAAATCTGCCTCCATTCAAATTGACTCACAAATAATTTTTTTACTTCATTTAATTTTTTTCTGAATTGCAAATGAATGAATAGACTTTATATGTAATTATTATTGCTTTATTTTATTGCCTTTCGAATATGCTGTATTTTTCTCCCTCACCTGTGCGAACGTTTGAGCTGAGATTTCAGAAAGACATCCGAAAGCTGATGTTGATGAAATAAATAGAAGTTCGACGATAATTCCTTTTTTGAATGATTTAGTGAACAGAGAAAGATGTATCCGAAATTATCGCCGCACAGGCATCACAAACGTATTTTCCGTCGATTGTCGAAACTGCGCACACTAAGGGATCCAAAGAAATCTGATCATAGATATCTGAAGCGGTTGTCAGACGATTGGAACGAAGCGGAATAACGTCGGATTGGAGAATGATGTCTTTTCACTGCAAAAACACACGTGGAGCTAAGAAGAAAACAAAGACGCTGCTGCCTCACGTGGTGGTGGATCAAAGATAGTGATCACTACTGATGATCAAGTGTTTTGGAAGCTTAGACGTTGGTGAGGAGAGATTGTGAGGAGGAGTGAGCGATAATATCAACCATTCTTGTGCACTTCAGGCACTCATTCTGATTGGTCGGGAGTCAACTGATTGAAGTTGAAATCTCCATTCAGATTCTGTGATTCTCTACAGTCGAAATATACACTGTACAAACTTCTTCTCTCCAATTCTTTGTAATGAATGCTTACGAGGTAGATTAACCTCTGACTCCACTCTGACCTTTGATCGACAAAGTTACGAGACTAAATAAATTCCAGCTTCATACGATAATGCATGCATCTGCAGTGGCCACAGTCGAATCTTAGACAGAGCCTGGCCTCATAGAGTAAGTATATTATGTATAGTAGCAACCCAGCATTAATTAAATCCTCAATTGTGTATGCAACTTCGATTTTATTACATGAACTCGAGTTGAGACCCAGTATCACATGTGAGACATGCAAAGTTTGACAATTTTAGAGAAATCTGCACCGATATGACTGTTCATGATAGCAATACAGAAGGAGGAATAGTGCTTTACAAATCCTCCGTGTCATGTCAACCTGCAGAGGTCATATATTTGTCAAATTAGCAATTTGATGGGTTACTATTACTTTCATGCTGAACCTCAGGAGTAGGCCTATTTTCTTAAGCGTGATCATGGCTGGTATTCATAGTCGTGTCTTAGCGAAGTCATCGTCTTAGCTTAGTCAATTTCACAAAATTCTAATTCACAGACATGACTTAGCAAAGACTTCGTTAAGTTGTTGTCTTTGCTAAGTCAGAGTCAAAATAATTCTTATTCATAGTGATGATTAGTAAAGACAACGACTTTACTACACATGTCGGTGACTTAGACATCTATTGTATTCCTAAGACAGCTATGGAGGTGTCTTAAAGCTATCAAGTGTATTGTACAACCAATCAGCTTGCATTATCCCAGTGGAAGTGTGTCTGTCCTCAATATCATTAGTTTGAGTTTTTTAAGATGGCGGCTTTCATGAACAACATACCAGAGAGAAAAATGAAATATTACAAGGATCATGTTGATCATTGCCTCGATGAAAAGCTATCCGACGACGAACTTTATAGAAAATACAGATTTACTCGAGGTAAGTTGCGTGTCTGTCGTCTTGATTCTGTTCGCAGTGTTAAAACGTCTTTCACGTGTAAGCTTACTGTGTTTGAATCATTACTCTATGGTTTGAATTTTACGGAGCAACCAGCCCCGGTCTCCCCTATACACATGCCTATGTGTTTAGTAAAAATATAAATTTAACTATTTAAATTGTATTTACATGTATCGAATCCAGGAATTGAACCAAGTGTTTTATAGAGTCTTAGATAAGCCTCTAGATATTCTATTCTACTATCGCAAATCTAGCGATCATACTAAATGATCATGCTAGCCATCTCTAATCTGCTCATTTTTGACTTCTGGTACAGCGCCAAAAAAAGTAATTCTTAAAAATAAAAATTCGATGTAGCCATCGGGGATGATAGCTTATCTTCCGCCTTCGAGAATGGTGCCTTCCACTTCCTATCACTCATGATAATCAACTGATCTCAGTATTCTCCTGTGCTAGTTTGTACAAACTTATTCCCTGTTATGATTCGATGCTATTTTTAGACTGTGGGAATCCTGTCCCTACCTGCCATTCCTTGACGTCAAAAACATAGCAATCGAACATGATCTAACAGTCTACCGGATGACTTAGTAAAGCCAACGCTAAGTCAACGACTAAGCTAAGTCAAGCACTATGAATAAAGATCGGATGCCTTAACTTGGGTAGGACAACGACTTTGTTGAGTCGCTGACTTAGTAAGGACACGACTATGAATACCAGCCATGTCACAAAACCTGCCACTGAATGAACAAAATATCATAATCATAAACAATGATGATAATAAACTTTAAATGATGTAAATGGGTTTCCACTTAAAAAATGATTTAAATGATTTCCACTTCATTAAGATGTCTGTTGGTAAGCTTCCATTTGATATCTAATGAGCTCCATACTACTTACATAGAGGTACCTAATCGCTAGTATATAAACACAGGAATAATTTGCAAAAAATTAGCTTCTTAGCAAGTGACTAAGCCTCCTGCTGCGCACATAGAGGCGCCGCGCTTCACACCGAATTTGCTTGTTAGCTTCTCCATTGCAGCCGCTATTTGCTATGTGACATTTTGCTACTTTGTCATTGAGCATTAGACCTTTTCAAATACATTATCATTTTCACTCCTAATTTCAATCAATTTTTTATTCAGTTTTCTGTGTAGCTATAATGTTTTCTGCGCTCATAGAGGCCTCACGCCTCTAGTAGGATTTCAGCTGCATATGGTGCAATATCGATGGCGTCTTCATATCAATAGGCTACCCAACGGCCGTAATTATAAAAAATGTAGCAAACAATTTGCCGATTCGTTGCAAGTTGCTTTAAAAAGGAAATTCCACCTCGATTGAAACCCAGTCTACAATGAACTATAGGCCCGCATGCATCACTGTTTGACTTCTTCCGATGAATGGTCATCTGGTCTTGTGCCTAAACGCAATGAAATCGTATATTCTTTCGTCATCTCAGCATCTCAGTGCGCAAGCATCTGATCGATTAAATGGTCTTACCATTTTCTACTCATACCTACCCATACCGCATTAATCCATTCCTTCCACTACTTTGCAAAGAGGACAATTTCTCTTACAATTCCTCGGTTAATTTGTTAATATATATAAAATACTTCGCGAAATAAATGCAACTGAAATTACAAATGAAAATAGTAACTGTTATTTTTTTCTACACACTGCTAATTCTTAAATAATAATCATTTGACATATAATTATATTTTCCATAATAATATGAGCCTTAGATGACTTTGTCTTTCATTTCAGTTTCAAAGGAGGTATTTTGGCACCTTTGAAAATTGCTCACAACACTACTTGTAAGTTCATCGGACCCGCTTTTTCTTTTGGACCTTAAATTCGTACCCAATCAGAATACCGACTGTATTCATTACTTCGAACCTTTATTTGTGCCGCTTAAATTCGGACCTTTTCCAGATTTTATATGGAGGTGCATCTTTCTAAAAATATTTCTTTGCATCACTCTAGATAATTAGTTACTTTCTTGTCATAGTTGAACAAATCATTTGCAAAGATGCAAAATATGCAATCCAGAAAATGTGTCTGATAAATTTGGGACCCTCGTAATACGGACCCTTTCATAACTTTAATGCGGGCCATTTTGCCTAAAAGTGTATGCCCAGAAACAAACGTGAGTCTTGATACATTTATATATCTTCGAGTAAGAAAGCTTGACGATTCGCTTACTTTTGGTGCATTATTTGTCTCATTGTCTCATTACCGGCGCAAAGATTTATGCATTATTGAAATGGAGCTATGCCCTTATAGTTCGATGACTCATCAGAAACACTCGCATTGATATTTCACCAAGAAAACGTAAATCTCAGACAATAGTCAAGTACAACTATTGCGACGATAAAGGGTTTTCATTAGGGATCGATCAAACTACAATTTTGTCTCGATCCGGATAACAATAAGAGATAGTCCTGAGAAAATGGAGCCTGAAATTTGTTTTCATGCACCGTCTACGCTTTGTCTTATTGAAAATATTCCCAGATCTATCTAAAGAGATCTTATCTCTACGCGGGCATTGTCTGATATATTTGTTTTAATTTGTTTCTACGTGCTGCACTACGCTCTTGTGTTTTCATATTAAAAGGAAATCGTGATTGTTAAAACAATGAACACTTTCAACAGCACCTAGAGGAGGTAATCGAAATTCGTGATTAAAGCGTTTTTTCATCAAGATCAATACAAATGCGATATTCTCATGTGAGTTTGTTGTTGATTAGCAATCGGATGTCTGTAGGATGTGTAGAATCCTCGGTATATTAATAGATCACTTACTAATGGATAACATCTACTACGAAGTAGATAAGCAAAGTCGAAAGTACACAAAAAATTGCATTGACAAGAAAAATCGCTCCAAACTCAGAGGCGCAAAGGTTTCTTCGTAAATTGTTAAGTTCTACAAAAGATCTGAGTTGAGTGTCTCGCTGGCAAAAAGTAATATCTTTCTCAGAGTGCACTTTATCGTCGTCACGCTGAAGCAGTTCATTCATTGTCAAACTTGAATTCGGATTCTGTAAATCAGAAATCGGTCGAATATTCATGAAGTTTTGGACACTGCAAATATTTACGACTGCAATATGAAAATATGTAACATAAATCTATTTATTATTTTACACAGAAGAATCCCATCTTAAGCGTCTCTAAATGAAAAAGTGATTCCTTAAAATATTATCTACTAACCGAAAAATGCAACAGGATTATAGTCATGTCATCTTAACTTATGTCATGAATGATCAGCTTTCTTCTTCAGATTTAATGAAAAATAATCAGATTCTGTCCATGTAGAAATATATGCGAGTCCGCAGGGCAATTTGTTGAAGTGTGGATCAGAAGAAATAGCATACTAAATGCAAGTGAGTAATACCAGCAACATGGCTTTAACGCTGTTTTACCCGCGGGGGATCCTGAATTACCCTGCACATGTTTTGACCTTGTTGAAAAACTAGAATGCTACAATAGAAAACTAGAATAAATTCTCTACTCGTCTGTGATATTTAGCCTCTAAGTGTTTCTAACAAATTTTGATATTTTTGATAAATTCAATTTGTTTTGAATTTGGCAATCGAGAGCACGAAAACTCTGACCTTTTTTTAAAGAGCTTAAAAATGACAGAGAATCGTTGTCAATTTCCTCTAAAATTAATCATTTTAATCAATTCAAATTGCTTAGAGACCACTGCCAAATTACATATGAAGTTCTAATTTGCATGTTCATTCATCCAGAAATGTATGCGAACAATAGTTACATAAACACTACTCACAGCAGATTTGTAAGTAATACTGTCAGTTGCATGCAGCAATTAGAGAATTCAAAGTATAATGTGGAAAGATTGTCATGCTTCACAATGTTTTTCTGTGATGAATTTCTTTATTTAGATGTGCAGCTGCTGTGCTTCTTCTGCTCAATATATAACTGAGATTCTAGCCGACTATTTATGATTTGTCTTTGTCTTACGAAGATGGGTTAATTGAAACTCGCATTGTTAGGTTTATCAGCATGGCGGTTATGTCATTGACTTATGTTTGATTTTGAGATGATCAATGGCTTGATCTGTTTGAATCCGACAACGTCCTTGAATTTTCTACTGCAATCATGGTTTTCATGCCCAAAGCACCATCCGGAAGCTAGCTGCACTTGAGTATACTAATTGTGACCAACATCGATTCGTTTTCACGACAAATTTCACTGGAATCAACGTACAGATGCCGAAGCTCTCTCCTAACATCCATGCTCTCAAGACGAACACACAACAATACTTTGAAATGCGAGATGTGACAAGCAAGACAAAGAGCCAAGCGCAAGAATACAAGTCGCAAACTATTTCGAAATGTTGAAAAAATAGTTGTCATGCACTGTGCCATTTGATCCCCAGGAGACTCGATTATTCTTCGCACATTCGAATACCTCAATGCAGAACAATACTGCCCTCTTCGCTCCATGTTTGAAGACCGAGACATCACACCAAGAAGTCTATGCCCTCTCCCACCACCAATTTAGGCTATTTTATGCAGGGATTTTAATGTATAAGTCTCTTGATGTAGGATTATTTTGGTGATATTCTTTTTTATTTGCAGCGTCTCATGGCCCAAATTATCAAACCAACTTGGAAAGATAAGAAAAAGATGACCAAGTAAAGGTGACAACCACGGAGATACATAGATTAATTTTCACGTGGGTAAGTCTAGAGCGAGGATATTCATATCCAAGTCATTGTATGCAATGGTGGCAAGCGACAGAGATTGATACAGAAATTCGTCTCTCTTTGGCTTTTGTGATTGGCCAAGAGCGAGCCTTGCAGAAGTAGGTCACATCAGCGATCACACGATCTTCAACTGGCAGGCCAGTCAAGTAAAAAGTACCTATCTTTGACTCAAATTTTCTAAGTGATAAATTCAGTTAATGGAAATATAGTTCACACCTTTCCACTCCTCACGATCTCAATTTACTGACTGTGCGTATAATATGGTTTTGATGCTGTGGTTCGTCAGAATTCAGACTTGAATTTCTATTACGTTCAATGGAAAATTGACCTTCTTGCACCTTGTGTCTAGCTCTAGGCGTGCCAATCAGTATTAAAGAACATCATCTCCCAAACACGCAAACAGAATAATTTATTTCTGTGGTGTGCAAACACCCTCCAGTGTAATGACAATTTCTCCTTTGCAGTGACCTGTCATGTGAAGTCAATAAAGTTCAATGTTTTTGTACCAAGATTAATTTGGATGGTGAATCATATGGATTGTGGTCAGCAATTTCATTGTGTTACTGAGGAACACTTGGCAGGCACTTATTCAATCAGACAATTTTCCTGAAATTTGGAGGCCATCAGTAGGATTCACAGTATACTTCATGTTCTCATTTTTGCACTCGCAAAATTGAGTCCTAGGCCCAAGACTTCGGTTTGTAGTATCGGGTTTTTGACTGAGAATTATGGAAAAGTTATTCAATATACTGTAAGTTTGACAATTTCAGATTAGTCCACAGAATTAGACTGCTCGCTCCCTGGTTGTTGTTTCCTAGAAGGACTGAGTCATATCTCGTATTCGATAATGAAGTGGCACACACCACACACGAACTACAATCAAACAATAAGTCGTCACTGACTAAGCAGCGAGCCTCAGACAGCAGCCAGTGGCGTGCGTGTTACACATCGAGTTCTTCGTTCGGTCACAC
Source organism: Prostheceraeus crozeri (assembly GCA_907163375.1). Lineage (NCBI taxonomy): Eukaryota > Metazoa > Platyhelminthes > Polycladida > Euryleptidae > Prostheceraeus > Prostheceraeus crozeri. Next base: position 337,844 of record CAJQUW010013268.1, on the reverse strand, counting down.
TTCGCTGTCACATAACCATTCATTGCTAAATCCTACGAACAGATGGAGTGAACTAAATTTCTCACGCCTACCAAACTTCTAAACAAGGAACCTGACGGACCAACATTAACGAGAAAACTTGTGCGCAATGACCTGAATTATTCGCATCTGAAGGAATCGTGGCAATAGAGGCATTTTTGAGGAATTCACATCAATCCGCAAACGACGCACGACATTTTCCCCGATCTCTATAAGGTATTAGGCATTCCTTTTCGCCCACTTACTAAGCCCCAGCGTGTGCCATCGTTTTGAATTAGTCTTCACTTCCAGTAAACTGAAAGAGTTAAATAATCTAATGCTGTGGGTTAGTCATCTCATATGCAGGCTAGCTATTTGGCTATCGCGTAGAACAATGTACAATATTATTGCTGGCATCATGGAAAAGTCAGAAACGGTCCAACAATGGCAAACAGAACAATGCTATTAACCTTTAATCGGCGCTTTACATCATGATACATTTATCATCGCTCTGACTACTTCTTGTGGAGAAAGAAGTAATCAACCAATTTGACAGGCGTATATTATATATTGCAGGAGTTTGGATGAAAGTGGAGTACAGTCATACTTCCGTTCTGGCGCCGGTGACATGGGAACAGGAGAGGCGAAACTTGAACTTTGTAGTTGTAAAAAATGAAAAATATATTGGTGGATAAAATCCAATTTCCTTAATGTAGATGACTTTCTTCCGGCTTTGAAAAGTTCAAGCCGCCAGTGTGCTTCGATGATTCAGAATCAAAAGAGTGCTAACTTCCTGAGTGAAAATTTATTGGCAGCAGCTTCAACATTTGCTTGCTTTGGATCTGCTAATGATACATGAATGTACGCACATGCATCATCCATGCCACGTTCTGTTTGATGTTGCGTCTCGAAGTTCAGTCTACATAAAACAAGGTTGTGCAAAATCTTTGGCAGGTTCCCAAGACCCAAGATCAAATGCGCACGATCGAAAAATGAGAACCCATGATTGTGAGATAATTGCTTCCCATAATATAAAGTGATCGACGCATTTGTTGATATATGTTTTAAGTCGTGTATTTTTCAATTGAATATCGTTTTTTGAGGATTTATTCTATAGATTGAATACATATTTTTAAGTCCTTAAGTGTAGGTTAACTTAATGTCGGCGGTCACAATATTGTGACGAGTGATTTATTCATTGATCATAATTGCTATGACAACTGATGTGTGGTGGTGAGGGTTTGATCCTGCCAATTGACAGTCGCGTAGGTGGCTCGTGGCTCAGTTGGTGGAGCATATGTCTAGTTAACCTTGGACGTAGGTTCGAATCCTACTAGTCGCACATCTTTTGCATGGCAATTTGATCTATCGTTTACTTAATTCCGTTCTGTTATTTATTACATGCGATATATAAATATCTCTAAAAACACAGAGGGTGTTTCTATAGGCATGCTGGTCAAGTTACTTCTGATGAATGTACTTGAACCTCTGTAAACTAACTGTATTCACACCCTTTCATATTCAAGGTTAATTTAATTATTTTGTAATTCTATATGACTTTTGATTGATTTGATTTTTATAAATGTCATTTTTTTACTATTATTCCTATTATTATGATTACAATTCTTATTCTCATGAAATTAAGCTATAAAATTAACCAAATAACTGCATTAGTGTTGAATGATGATGACCCAGTGATATCAACTTTGTTAAAAAAATGATGTCAGATCTGTGACTCGAATATATAAAACAGAACAAATTTCTGCACAATTTTACATTCATCATACTACCATCTGCATCATCATCAAATTGTGGTTTCCGTCACGAAATTCTCAGGATGATATCAAGGCTTATTAAAAAAAATAGAAAATCGGTTTCGTTGTACTATCCAATATTTTGGGAACCAAGATAGACCCAAGACCCAACCTTAGATAAAAGGTTATGTGCTGACGCGTCAAAATATTAATGATTAAAATAATCCCTTTTTTGATGCACTCCCTATCAATGGTATAATGCAATTATTTCACTTAATCTCCCTTGCTTAACGATCCACATGTATGAGTTTCACAGATGTTGTTGATCAGAAAAAAATTACTGTCGCTTTATTCTAATTGGCCGTTTTTTTAAGGTCATGAAACATTGGTCAGAACAATCTTTATTGCAGCAGCCAAGATCAAGGTTAAACCCAAGGTTCAACCTTTCCGCCAGGAACTCCTACGACAACTATGTGGTTTACTGCAGCAATGACTTATGTTACATCTTCCAAGAATGGAGCCAATACTAAAGCTACATGTGCAACATTATTTATGTAATATCATCAGTGCCATCATTGACTTGTGACCCTAATTGTCAATCATTTTATCACTCTACAAACGTGTTTTCAGTTTGAAAATAAACGTTCTGATATTCTGTCCTTTGACAACCAGCTAATAATCTCTATAACTTAATTATTTAACATTACCTTTTGTTGTGTTTAACGTAGGTGGCTTACTGAAGATCACAATACACAAAGTGATTTGAAGCCAAATCATGTATTTCGTTGAGTTATCTTGAAGTTAACTACATAACAAACCTGCATAATTGACACGTTCGATTTGAAGATCTTATTACAGAAGCTGATCGATTTAGTACAAACCTGGTGACCATTTCTCTATTCTTATATTGAAGACGCGTAATATTTTTAAGCCCAAGTGGGATTTTGTACGAGTCGATGAAGATAGATAGATGTAATACAGACTAGCTTCAACTAATCCTGTTCGATGCCTCAAAGCTACCGGTACATGTTGCCAACATTCATGGGCATGACCTTGTCTCGACTGTGAATTTGCTTTCTATTGTCGTAGCTTGCAGCCATCCAAGCAAGACCTTTTTCCCAAATGATTAGCTGCTGCTGAAGGCTTCAGTGGTGATAAATCCGTCAACAGATTGGCTACACTTGAAAAATTGCTCTGAATTCTTTTAAAAAAATGAATTTGAATTAATCTTCGAGCATCCTTTACTGAATGTACTCTTATTACAATATAGTTCGGAAGTCAGGATGATTGTCTGCAGGGAACGAGGCCGAAAATGAGACTTTCACACCCTGATGTACATCCTATGCCTACTACGAACCTGCGCGTCTGCCGAGTTCTAGTTAGTTCATCTCAGTTCATCTCAGTCCTTGGCCCTATTTTATATATGTTGTACTCGAACAATGTAATTTCTTTAGTGCAAAGTTTTGATCTAAATGTTCAAGTTTTCGCTGATGACATCCTCATCTATGGTGATTGCAAACCTGGCGATCAGAATATACTAACATCCAAAATTTCTTTTTGTATTCAAGCAGTCGATAGCTGGTTGAGGACCAATCGATTACTGCTTAATAAAGATAAAACAAAAATTATGTGGTGTGCTACGCGCCAGAGACTGAAAAATGGTTGTAGTGAATATGTAAGAATAAGTGATGAACTTGTTAGGACTGTTCCATCTTTTTGTTACCTTGGAGTCTTTCTTGATAGCACTTTGTCTTTTAAAATCAATGTGTCGAAAACCGTTGCTGTCTGTTTTGGTGCTTTAAGACAAATTCGAACGATACGTCGCTCTGTCACAACACCTGTTGCTATAAAGCTTGTTTTAGCACTTGTTTTATCAAGACTTGACTATTGTATAAGTGTATTTTTTGGAATTTCGAAAACACTGCAAACACGTCTACAGGCTGTAATTAATGCTTCGGCTCGTCTTGTTGCAAATATCCCCCGTTCAGCTCATATTACACCAGTTTTGAGAGAGTTGGAATGGCTACCTGTAAGAGCCAGAATTGATTTTCATGTGCTAAGTCTGATGTTTAAATGCTTGAATGAATGTGCACCTATTTATTTGAGTGAAATGATTCATTATGTTCGAGACTTACCTGAACGTTCGCGACTCCGATCATCCTCAACAAATTGTATTGTCGTACCCAGAGTTAACTTAAAGACTTTTGGCAACCGACGATTCTCTGTTTGTGGTCCAATAGTGTGGAACAATCAACGATCCTCCGTCCAGACAAGTGTTTCATTGAAGAGTTTTAAAACGTCTGTTAAGAAATTATTTTTGAATGACTGCTTTTAAATGTTTTATTTTATTTGAATGTTATTGTACTCTGGCCTTGAAGCACTATTTGCATATGCCAGTTTCTATAATAAAATTCGTGATTCATTCATTCATTCATCTTCTTATCAGACACAATCAAAGAGCTACACATGTTAATCCAATGAGAAGCTGATTGAGTTTTCGTTGAAAACGTGAGATTATCTGTACTTTTTTTGAATAAAGGAAAAGTACTAAGTCTAGGGCCATAACTTTTTGCATGGGATGTAGGCTATTCAGGTCATTTCCTATCATGCTCATGTATCTCTTGTCTAATACGCTAAACATATCAAAATTTCGTAAGCCTCGTATTGTTGGCAAACTCTGCATTTTGGCAAATTTTATCCTCATTCAACAATATCCTCGCAAGCAAAGACAATCAGAAACATGATAATAACACAGACGCATAATAGGAAGTTACCTGAAGACATTCCATGCAAACAATTACGGCTCTAGACTTAGTGTTTTTCCTTTTTTCAAGGAAAGTATAGAAAATCCCATGTTTTCGCTGAAGAGCTCAATCTGCTTCCCATATGATTCACTTGTATCCTTCTTTGATCCTGCTTTACAAAAAGAGAAGCCAGGTAGAACTCGGCAGATCACAGACTTGTAGTATGCATAGGGTGTACATAGGGGTGTGAAAGTCTCATTTTCATTGTCCCCTGCAGAAGCTCGCTCTGGTTGCTTGACTGGTAGGATGTTAACGCATATAGTGAAGTGAAGTATGCAAAACGATCCACATAGTTACATTGTAAGGTAGATACAGACAGTTGTCTCTAAGACTCTATCTTGCTGTAATATCAAAATACTCATTATATACTGTCATAGATGACATCCTCCTAATCAAGGCCCGTCAGAACCCGCTATGGCCCACAGGCTCTAAAATCTATACTCAGACCGGCTCCAACTCTTATAATAAAAAATTCGTATAAAAAAAATCAACTTGACCGCTTTCGGACTTTCATCGACAACAACGATTGAACGCTCTGGAAATAGATTCAAATCGATTTCTGTGTACAGAGCAATTCGTCTTTCTCCTGTTGCGCAGCAGAAAATGAAGCATTGAGTATTGCAGGTGAAGCAATTTGACATGAGCAACTTAGAATCTTCCATTGAATTCCTCATTTCAGAATGAATTTATCTATCAAATACACGGTTGCCCCTCCATCATAATTTTCCAAATTGGCGACTTCATGTCAGCAATCGGCTATTAGCGACAAACAATTTTCAATCCACCATTTAATTTCAGTTTACGGATGTTTTCCCTGATTATGATTATGAGTAAGATTTGTCTGAATAGCAGTATTTCATTTCGCATTGTTTTATTAAAGGCAAACGTCATGCTTGTGATATTGAAGGGACGAAAACTAACGACAATGGTAAAGGAACAATTGTAACTCAGTTATTCATAATTAATAATGGCATGCATTATTCGTGAAATCTCGCAACAATGCTTCTCTGATGATTTCTATCAAAGAATGCGAAAAGAATTTAAGGAGACGAGAGAGACTTCTCATCGCCCAAAGATTCATCGAAAATTCTGTGAATGATGTTCATCAGCGAGTACACCAGGAATGGAATTCACGAAAACTTCGCTACCCTGAAAAATAGCGATGCATGACACTGATTGCGAGGTCAGGATCGCTTCTTATGGTTTAAATTTCCTCTTAAATTTGAATTCATTCTTCGCTCGAATGCCACTGAATATCACAGAGTTTTGGCATTGGACAGCGGACAGCCTGGTGCTCCCACAGAATTGCATGTAGATTCATCTGCGCGCTTCGGTTTCCTAGAAAGGAAGAATTGTGTGTAACCTTAATGTCGAAATGGCACATCACCGAACTAGAAAACTTGCTCCTTCTCGAATGGATAATTCGTGTATCGCTTGCTATTGGAAATGGCAAATAATAAGCTGTCAGCAGAGGACACCAGAGTCAGTGAGAGATGCGTGCGTGCTGTGATATCACGTCGCACACACCAAAACACACATCACTGTCTTGGCTGACATTCGATTCAGTGTACTATACAGTGAGAAATGCCGAGGAGAGGATCATCAAGTGAACTAATTTTCGTACGCCTGCAACTTTCTTTAATAATGATCGGAAGGGCCAACATTATGGAGAAAACTTGTGGGCAATGATCTGAATTCTTCGAATCTGAAGGAATTTTGCCAATCGAAGCACTTTGCTGGAACTCACATTAATCCGCAAGCGAAGCACGACTTTTTTCCTATCTCTGTAAGGTATTAGGAATTCCTTTTTGCCCACTTAATAGGTTCCTCGATGTGCCGTCAATTGCGCATTATTCTAGCAAACCGAAGCAGATAAACAAAATATTTAATTCTGTGGGTGCTCCAGTGTCACGTTTTACGATTGACTCATTATATTTAATAATTCTGACCTGGTCATTAATCTTTGAGACCATGAAATTGTTCAACCATAGAGTAAGTATATTAGGTGGAGTAGCAACTCAATATCAATTAAATCCCAAATGTACATATAATAATGATAATGAACTTTCTTTATCCTCGGAGCATTTTATGAAGAATCCTTTTTACAAAATGGCCGAGCAACGCTCTCACACAAAAAATATCAAGATAAGATCAGTTGGTAATGAACAATGAAAAAGATGATGAAAGTAACTCGTTACAAATTTAAGATAATGATCAAAGCACAAATTCTTGAATGACCTAGGAGTTTGTGATTGTCTTATGGTAGCAGGAAGTTCATTGTATATGGATGGCGCAAGGACGGAAAAACATGTACTTTCTAACTTGGTTCGGCTAAAGGGAATACTGAGCAGATTTTTCTCGGTCGATGTCAAAGAGCGCACGGTACTGCGAAACGATAGCATATCACTGATGTAAGATGGTGCCAATCCATTCAAGGCTTTATAGACCATGACCGGTGTCCTATACTCTGCACGCAATAATGAAGGAAGCCAATGTAATTTTTCAAACATGGCGCTCATGGATACATTGTTTTTAAGGCGCATATTCATGTAATTTCGATTTTATTAAATGAACTCGAGTTGAGACCCAGCAACACATGCGAGATGTGCAAATTTTTGCAGTTTTGAAGAAATTTACATGGATTTGACTGATTATGATAGCAATACAGATGGAATAAGAGTACTTTACAAAACTCCATGTCATGGCAGCCTTGGTAAGGCAATGTTTGTTTACGATGGGTTGCTATTAATTTAATGCTCAGGCTTATTAACAAGAGCATTTTCTTTAGCGTGATCATATCACAAACTACTTCAGTGTAAACCGTTGACTGACAATTGACAGACATTTATCCTACAAAATCTATTTTGTCGGTCACTGTTAGTTCTTGTAGGATGATTGCCACTGAACACCTACAATATCTAACAAAAAGCGACAAAATGAATAGCAATGAATAATAGCTTAAATTTTATCAAAAATGTAGGTAATTAATCAAATTATGTCAAAATAAATCATGGTTTTGCCACACAATAATACAGATTGCCCAAAAGTCAAGCAATCATTAATGGAAAAAATCAATCAATATTCAGCAGTTTTTGTTTAGTTAATTTGCGTACAAAGCATTTGTTTCGATGTCGGTGGAGAACCTACAAATTTTTCCTGCGTCTGATATCGCAGGATATTGGAGGTGATAATCGTCTGTTGATTTTGTCAGAAATTTTGTAGGATAATTGTCCGTCTACGGTTTACAGTGTTGGAAAATATCGTAGTCAAAGACGAATGTCATGACTAATTTTAAAAGATGCAAATGGGTTCATGTTGCCATTCAGATTCAAGAAATGAAACATAAATTTAGTGAATAATAAAATCATGCCGATGAAAACTAAATTAAAAACTTGAATTTTCAGCCAAATAGTTTAATAAGATCTCAACCTTTCCCTGAAGACTTGCCTTATAATGAGGTTCATGAAACTCCTTGATAATCAGCTCAATTTCCGCTTAATTAAGATATTTGTTTGCAAATGTTCATTCCTTCTGATATCTAATAAGTTTCATGCTACTTCTATAGAGGTACCAAAACGCTAAAACACAGGAATGATTTCCAAAAATTTAGCTTTTTGATCATTTTTTACCGCGGGGACGTCATCTCCGCAAAAGTTGACGATCACTCGAGACACAACATTCACTGAAGCAAAAGCTGCAAAAGCTATTACATACTTGAAGCCAACAATCAATGGAACACATTAAATAGTTTTCTATACAGTCTGTCCTCTCACTTTGATCACCTCACATTCAACAAACAAAGCGATTCTTAAAATCATCCACTTCCTTATGTGTCTCCACACGGAGCATTCAGACCGCCATTTCACGTTCGATCCTAAAGAAGGCGCTGCACGCAGTAGGCCCGTCACGCTGTGCGAAGTTTCACTTTATTTTTCACTTTTGACCAATAAAATTGCTTTGTGTCAGATACTCCTTGACTTACCCGTGATATGCATCGCTTGACTCGCAAACTGATCAATTATGTATGTTGTTTCAAACATGTGTAGTAATCCTGATATCTTGAAAATACTTGATACCATTTGAATTGAGTGCAACTTCACAGATGCAAGAATTAATCAAGATTTAGTAAATGCACAATGCTTCTATTAGTTAATTGTGCATCTTTTTCATATTTTTGATTGCCAGTCTTCATGGGGTTAACGATTTCTAAATGTCCTTCCTTTTTGTCGCGTTTATGTGACCTTGATAAAAGAAAAACGAATACTATAAAGCAAACATTGTAATGAGCCTTTCATTCTTAATTCCACGAAATTCTCAATGATCCGTCAGTGCGATCTAATATTCAGCCGTGCAGTCCAAACGCTTGACTGGACATTCTCCTGTCAGCTTGACTTTATTCGATATAATTTTCTGATGGCTGAATTTTAGTTATCAAATGGGTAAATGTTCAGTTTACCGGGTGCCCGATCATATTAGAAAAAGCTCCAAATTTAAATTTCAGATCAAGTTGAGAATGATATGTCTTTCATATATTATGAGATTTAGTTTCAAATGAATATTATTTTTTGAATATGCATTTAAAGATATACAAATTCGTGTTGCATGTAATCCTGTCTTGCATAGGATTCTAAAAACAATGCGGGTATTAAAACAACCTCCTTTGGTGGTAATTAATAGGCATGTAGTTTATTTGCGTTGTAGAGATATATATATGATATGTAGTGTATAAGTGCAGTATACAGTGTATAGTACATAAGTATGATATGAACTTGTTGAAAGGCGCATATAATGATCTATTTTCAGCGAGAGCAATGTACGAGTGTGTGTGTGTGTGTGGACATGCTCTTTCGAAACATTCAAAAAAGATGATTATTAAAGCCCTCATTTTGCATAGACAACATTCACAACTAACCATCATTATTTAAGGATGATCATAAAAAGCTGATTACAAAAAAAGGACCACCTACATTTCGATCAAATTCAATCGATTATCATGTCTTCCAGTGGTGTCGCACATCAACGTGTTATACATCATTTGAGAGCTTGCATTCTCAGCTTTAAAAAAGAACTGTGATAGACTTGCATCTTATGCTGTATTGTTGAGCAGTGGTCAAAATGTAAAAATCATTCAATTTACAAATTGTAATTTTTCAATAAGAAAGCATGTGAATATGATTGTTATTCAAGTACGTGGAGAACGAACATTATCAGAGTTTTCATTTGATATAGAGGCACTAGTCATCAAAATCGATGAACCAATAAAAAATGAGAATTTCGTGAAGTTATCACATAACTTTTTTGCCTGAAAATGTTATATTCGCACTTTTTCATCAAAAAAGTTCATGTTTAAAATCTTCAGAATCTCAGTAATGGAAGGAGTGCGAATATGCAAGTTATATTCGAATAAGTTCAATAGTTCTTTTTCAAGCTTCTTCAGCATTTTTTCTCATTACCGCTAAAACACAAACAATAAAGGTAGACAATCTGCAGTCACTGTGAGAGAACAAAGACATGCCCTCGCTAATGTTTTGTTTTGAACCTTCGGTCACCTTACATGGTGTTTGTGTCCGTTTTAGGCGACACGTTTTTTTATGATCATCTCTGTATTTCACTTTATGTGTCACTCAGCATATAAATCAGAGTAGAAACGATATTTCAGCTCATACGGAATTAGCATAACGGAAACCGATAATGGACAAATTCATGAGTAATAATCATAGATACTTGAGGCAATTGCTGAATTAAAATTCACTGAAAAGTTAGAAAAATATTTGCCGCTGTTTCCTTAACAACTGCTGACATTTGCAAGTTTGTTATTGCTGAAGTCATGAGGCATTCAACTGAACAATGTTACATTTAACCTGAGGAAATCTCAATGCAATATTTATAATTCATGCTCATTCAGAAGACGATGAAAACGATGAAATCCTCATGCTGTCTCAAGATTGTATAAATACAATGAGTAGCAAGCAGTTGCCGACATCTATTTGCTTCCAAAGTTGCATCCTGTTTCCAAAAGCATGAGCAAATCAAGTACGATAAACAATGACTAGACTTCTATACATTGTCAAGAAATAATATAGAATTTTAAATGAAGAAGTAAGACATCAATGAAAGATCACATTAGGTAGAAAGGATCATTTAATTCATTTATCTTCCATAGACAGTCTTTCAAATTCGTCTGATTAAGCGACTTAATTAAGAAACAGATGATAAAAAAGCAAGAGAGATCGAGCGAAGAAAATCAGTAAATTGAAAGTATCAAGATGCTAACTTCAGAGTCTTGAAGCAAGACTTGCTTTTACAGCAGCCTCCATCTTCGGTCGTGGATGAAATTTGGATCCATTGATGACAATCTCATTGTATTAGACTATCAATATCTGATTTTCATCTCATCCGGTGCTAACATTGGTGTGAGAGAGTTCCCATTGCGAAAAACGGAAGGAGCCATTGGGTTTTCCAAACAGAATTCACAGCAACATGAATTTTGATTGTGAAGTAGAAAGTTGAGGAGTATACTAATAAAGTTACAATACATGAAGAGGCCAATGGATCAGACTTTTCATTGAGTGATGCAGGAATTGATGAATACAATATAGTAAAGCAAAGTTTCAGACAAAGAGAGACATTTATCGATCAAAATATCTAGGAAAGTATACTCTGTGTATTGCTTTCGAAAGTGCACGCTCAACGTTGAATGGTGGAGAATGAAAATCATTACTTGTAAAAATGCCGATCATTCTACATGAATATTTTGGAATCTTATTACAAAAATCTGCGGTATATGAATAGTATATATGTAATAATAATAATGGAAATATAATATTTGTCAGTTTTGCTTGATTTCTAAATCTAAAATACCTGATTGGAACTGATCAGATATTTTTTGATGGTTCTCTAACTTTGTTGTTTATTTGATGTCTGCAAATTTTGGTTTCAGTTCATTTTCTTTACACATTTGAGATCAAAGACCATTCTCGATCACTTGACCAACACGACAAGGGGTTGACTTGCCACCTAAATATAATATAGATCTATGTTTGATATATCTTTTCTTTAGAGAATTTTATGATTCTATGTAGAGCTTTTTAACTGCAGTTGTTATATTCACTCGTATCTATCATTGATATCTTTGTTCAACAATTTTGTATTGTGCTTTGCGAAGGGTTTTTGTATTTTGGATAAAATTCAAATATTATATCCTTTAGTATGCACTTCACTTATTGTTTGCTTGATAATGGACACAGTTGAGTTCGAAGCGTCGCGAAAAGGAATAAAGTATTTCACAATCAAATGGTATTCATCTATAATTTTGAAATATTTATCTAAGAACGAAAAACAACAGTATGGGAAAAATAGAAGGACTATTTCATAAATACATTAAACTGAACAATGACATAATATTCATCAAACGTGTAAAGAAAATGAACTGAAACCAAAATTTACTGGCATCAAATAAACAGAAATAATCAAAGAAACATAAAAAATATCTGATCAATTCCAATCAGGTATTTTAGATTTTAGATCCTCAATGCAAAAGAAATTGGCCAAAAATCCTGTCAATGATATATTAATATAGTACTATGATAACTTGTAATAGCATTATGAATAAATATGAACATAAAAGAAAAGCCGTAGTTATTTATAGGTCTCTGTAATAGGCTCCAAAATATTCGTCTAAGATTTGATGGTATTAATTAATGTAGACTATCATAAGGTTTCAGAAATGGCAATGCATGTATGCAACTCTATGCGTACAATACAGGGATGAAGTCAAGTTTGAAAGCGAAGTGAAGTTGGGGTCATCGACGTATTAATGGCTGTGACAAGGTAGGGATGAGTTTGTGAGATGTGTGACTTTAAATGGAGATCATGTGCCTTACTTGAAGCTATGATTCAAGGTCACCATACTCCTAGACAAAGTGCTGAGTCTTTTTGCTCTCATTTTGCAGACAAAGGTGATTTTATTTGATGCTTCTAAAATGCAATACATTTCTGTAGTTGCCTGATATCTTGGTTGAAATTGTATTCTTCGACATGATTGATGTGAAATTTATAACTCATGGCATTGAAATGTTACCTAATTTGATCCATGAATCTCCCCACACATTTTTGCATGTCAATTCAGTCGGAATATGTCCCTTAGTTTTGGAAGACTGTCAGTGTTGCACCTTTGCCTAAAGCTGGTAAATGTAATGTCATGATATTTCAGTACATTTCCTTGTTTCCTACTCATTCAAAACCATTAGAAAGATTTTTTCTAGATCAGTAGCGAGCTATGTACTTCATTTGTATGGGACTTATGAATTTATACAAGTCAGAATGGGCATTTATTTGACCACATTGTTTTTCATGATTTCACAACTAAAATTCTCAAATTCACGATACCAGTTTGAATCATTTTGCTTTCATTTGATCTGACTCATGCATTTGATTCCCTGTCTCATCCAGGCATTGTCCGAATTCTCACTAATGGCTGTCTACCAAACGGTTTCACGTGCTGGTTGGTGTCTTCTCTCAGTGACCAATTTTTCCTAATTAGTGTACAAAAAGTTGCATTTTGTCCCTTCTGTTAATATGTCCTCAGGTGTCCCTCAAGGATCGATTCTGCCTCCAATGATCTTTGCTTCTCATATGGCATCAGCGGCGGCACGTCCATATGGGCGCCTGGGGCGCAGCCCTCCATTAGATAATACACCAAAATTAAAATAAATCATCATCAAGTTAAATGAACGGTAACTGAACGGTCAGTGGCTCAACCTGTCCAATAACCAAGAATGCCCAAACATCAATCAAAGCGCGTTTCAAGTGACTCAGACGGATGGGGCGCACAGCAAATGCGCCTCACTTCATACAGGTTTTGCTGATCATACATTTGCATACATCAAATATTTCTGGAATCACGCTAACGTTTCACAAAACCGTGTTTGTAATCTGCCGAATTTCAAATGAAAAGTTGCTCGTTTTGACATAATTTTGCCTTGAAAGCCAATTTAGCTTAAAAAAATTGTGAATAATTTGAAATTAAATTGAATGAAAGAACTTTATAATGTCTTTTTATTTCAATTACCTGTTCCGAATTCAAACATATTTTCTATTTTTGCTTGATTGAGAGTCCTTATTATAAAAATAATTCTTTATTATTAAGGCATCGCAGTTAGCAAATGAAACAATTCAATTTTGCCATGTCATAATTAAACACTTTCATATAAGTCTAGGCTTACATGTATAACTAATAGTAATTTTAGTATGTACATGTATAGTTAGCTGCAACTGAGACCACATTAGCTTATGAGCTTAAATAATGAAGTTTGGACTGCGCCCCACTTGAGCTGAACTGCACGAGCCGCCACTGTATGGCATCATTCATTGTGCCAAGATGATGAAATACGCTGACGATATTTTGGGTTTAATTCCTGTCTCTAGTACAGCAAACATTGATTGTGATACTGACTTTGAAGAGGAAAACAATTAGGACCGGTGCTTTTTGCATGGATTGACTTTAAGCAGCGATAAAACGAAGCACATGATTATTCTCCGTGTTAATTCTATTACGTGTTTGGTCGATTCATCGCAAAGATTGTCTTTGCACTAAGCTGAAGTTTCTTGGTGTCCTGAAATCAGGATATTCCTTTTTGAAGCGACCGTAGCTCTTGGTGGGGGAAGGGCACCCAGTTGTGTCACCAGCAGCCTCTGTGTCTGGCTTTTGGGTACATATTTTGAGAGGCTTCGAAATAAAGTGTATTTGAAAGTGTTGAAAAGAAGCCATGGGTGAAACTACATTCTGTACACTCTCCTTTTCATATTGTTCCTTACTAAAAATGACGGTGTCTACGTGTACCATTTTCCCTCACAAAAGACATGGCAACTGCTTTGCCGTTGTATCTGCCGTGTGTTACAAGGAAAATTGTAGGAATTACGGTAAGCATTAATTTATGACATGCGGCACCGCTATTGTACTAATGTTATGTTCATTGCATTGTGAATTTAGATCTCTATTTGAAAACGACTTAAAATGTATATTATAATTTGTTTACTGCTTCTATGCACAAAACTAGAATAAGGAAAGTCAGGTAAGTAATGAAATTTTAGTATGTACCGCATCTATTTTGCTAACTGCTTGTTTTCTTTTAATTAGTGTGATTAAAGGCGTAGAAAGCAGAATTGTGAAACAAAAGTTAGAAAAATACGAACAAAATAATCAGCTTCAAGGAGGTCGTTTTTAATACATCTTGACGACAAAAAAGAAAGTCATTCAAACATTGGCTTTCAATAGGTTTATAAAGTCAATTTGTTCTTCAATTTCTGGTCTTGCAACTGAATTGGCCAATTTATCATAAGATACGCACGCACATGAAGGTCAAATTTACTGAACTGTTGTCTGGTTTGGCGTCTTGTGCTGAGTCTGCAATTGAAACGTTTTTTATGAAAAAGCTGCAATTAACAAAGAACACATAAGATTATTTTAAGAAAAGAGAAGATTCCGCTTCACCACATCACAAATAGAGCTACGTGCATACATGTATACTCAACTATTCTCTAAAAATTAATTAATTCAAAGTTTTGAGCAAGCTTGATGCAGTTAAATTCTACACATGCATACTTAAACACTCAAGCTTCCACAAAGAACACTTGACAAGGTCAGTACTGACCACAGATTACTTAGAACTTTGAATTAATTCAAATTTTATCAGGGATTATTTATATCTGCATTTCGAAAGCTACGTACTTTCGGTGTGTGGTGACGGAGCTTCAGTTGATGCAAATGATTAATTTCAATGCTAGCTGAGAGAATCTATGGAATAAATAGAAAGACGTTGCACCAAATGCAAGATCAAAAGCAATAAATGATCAACAACTCATGAACAAATATTGCAGAAAATTCCAAAAGTTTGTACATTATGCTTTTACAATCTATGATAGCTAGATAGCCGAAAACATTAAAGATTTCACCAAGCGAGCTGTTAACTCTCTTCATGCACTCGGTCGGCTACATTGCTGCATTCCTCTGTCAGCCATCTGCAAGTTGTCCTTCTTCACATCGATCAGAATTGCAGAACAACAATTTGCAGATACAAAGGACTGACTGTTTCCACGATTCTTCACACTCGAGTTGTATATGCCTGCCAAGAAAAAACAGTCTCTTATGATGCTCGCAAGTAACTTTTTGAACCTAAACCACAAAGCATCGAAAGAATTGACCACAAAAAGTGAATACGGACTTCATTTGGTACACAGATTTTAATAAGATCCAGAATGATGTGAAATTGCAAATCGGATATGCTGCCACTCAATGTTCGACTTTATAAAGCTGACACCATGAGGATACAGCGTACCGCTGACCGGCTGACTCTCTCCCCATCGTCGTCGTGTTTCGCGGGAGGTTATGCAGGGAGTCAGGGGGGTTGGAAGGAGGGGTTGAAAGCGAAGGAGTTGTTGATGATGTTTTGGAGGGAGAAGGGCTGTGTTTCGGAGTGAAGGAGGTCTCGGACGGGAAGAGTATTTTGAAAAAAATTGGAGACACCGAAGTTCCCACCTCCCCTCAAATTTTGCTAAATGTTGGATGCAGAGATTGATTCGTCTGTCGCTGTTACTCTAGAGGAGACGCGATTCTATCTCAGGCATTGCATGCAATGGTAGAGAGATGTGGAAAAAGCCGCCTCCCTTTGGCTTACGTGATTAGCCGAGCGCGCGCAATGCGTAAGGAAATTTGTATTAGGGAACACACGAGCTGTCGTTGTCACATTGAAGACTGAACATCTGCCAAGTGAAGAGTACCTATCTTTGACTCAGTGCTTCTGCATGCCATCAAATGGAAATATTATTCACATCGTTCGATTCCTCACAATCTAAATTTATTGACTGTACGTTCAATGCGGTGTTAACGATTTCGTTCATCAGAATTCAGGCTTGAATTTGCATTACGTTCAATGAAAAATTGATCTTCTTGCCCTTCGGGACTAGTTCTTGGCGTGACCATCAGTATTAAAAAATGTCATCGCTAGACCAAACAACGCTGGCTAAACAAATTATATCTGTGGTTGGGGGTTTGACCAAAGTCGTCCGAAAGGGTCTGATAATGAGTTTGGAAAGGGTTATAGGTTGAAATTCCGACTTTTTATTTTCTCTGTCCCACTTCCCGGCTTTCGAGCTGAGGATTTTTCTAGGGAGAAAGGGGGTTTTCGTCTCTCGTGGCCAAACGAAGCATCGTATGAGAAATGGATTTCGGATTTAGTTTCCTCGCCTTGATGCATAGAAACATTATAGAAGCTTTTTACATTTGTTTGAACTTTTGAAGCTGTTTCGCGGGAATCTGTTGGTGCAACTCTCTGTTTACACCCTATTATTTGATCTTTTGAAACGCCAGATGCTTTGGCAGTCATTATATAAAATTCTGTACCTACATTGTAGAGTGTATTCAGCTTTTCGTTCCACTTGCATCTTTTTCAAGTAATGAGTCGAATACTTTTCCCATAAAATGTTTATCATGCTTTGTGAATGCTGTGCACTTTCTTTTATCTTTTACATTTATTCATGACCAAGGCTTCTTAGTCAGATATACATAATTTTACATCAATTTCAACAATGTTGACTATATGTAGTTGAAGCGATCACTAATATTTCTCATTCCTGCTGTTATCGCTGCCGGCAATTCTATACATGGATGTAATTTCCATTTTACTGCGTGAACATATGAGTAGCTATAGCAAAGTATCTAGTTATTCATTCATCATTTTCATCAATAGCGAGCGTGTTGGAAGATGGCAGTTCTGCATCTTTCAGTGGTTTTATATTACTTCATATTTAATGCCCTGCATATAATTTATATAGATTATTTAGTTATTAATTATTGATACCACAATGGTATCTTGAATAATGAACTTCTAAAAGCAACTACTGTATACTCAACAAAGGGAAAGTAAAAGAAGAGATTAGAGGACATTTTCAAAGTGAAGGGCCTTGAGTGGGTCACCTACTTTACGACTATATGTACGTATTGTCTACATGTCTATAGGCCTTTATATATCAATGCGTGCCAAAAATTATAATATGTAGCTGAGTCGTTGAATTTGCCAACGCACAGCCTGTATGCCACTTATGAGCTTTTTCTAGTCAATTGATTGTGGGGCATAAGTTTTATTGCATGCCACTTGCTGAGTTTTCTATTTGTCTAATAACTGCTTCCAAAAATGTCCATCCACATATTATAATGAAGATGCAAATACTAAAAAAAATATTATGAAATTAATGAGGTTGACAAATAGAAGTAGTGCAATAACGACACACAGCATACATGTAGAAATCTAAAGACTACCCTTTTCCATTCTAATTAAATCTTGTTCCGCTCTATCTAAAGCCCATCCCATTCAATTTACCGCTATTACCCGCTACCGCCTCCAACGCCGTTCGAGGTCAGCAAGACCTATATTTTGACACCAATTTATTCCATCTTCATCGTGAACAGTAGCCGACAGCAAGTAGTTTATCAGCAAAACAAATAAGAGTGGTGAAAGGGCATTGCCCTGTAGCACACCTCCATTGACTTCGAATGAGTCAGACAGTTGACCATCCTCATTCACACGACACTTACTTCTATCATGAAGAATTCGAACGAGATTAATATATTTCTGCGGAATTTCATAATGCCTCATCATTTCCCAAAGAACTAGTCGGTACACACTATCGAATGCCTTTTTGTAGTCAATGAAAGCCATTAGTAATGGAACTCGGAATTCCGAACATCGTTGTAGTACGTGTGGCATCACAAAAATTTGATCGCAGCAGTTCTGTCTTTCCGAAATCCAGCTTGTTCATTTCTCAAGATGTTCTCGACATAGTTTTGCATACGCAGTAAAATTATAACACTGAATAATTTCATGATATGCGATGTCAATTATATACCTCGATAATTTCCACAATTTGCAAGTTCTACTTTCTTGGGAAGTTTCATGAGAATGGCCGTTTCCAACCCATCAGGTTTCAGCTCTGTCTCCCATATCGAGTGAAAAATCGACAACGAAGGCCGAGAGAAATTTCTTCTCAATTTTAATTTAATTTCTTCTCAATCTCAATTCCCAGTTCAATTTGAAAATATTCTATTCTATCTAGAGCCTGTCCCATTCAATTTAAAATATTCATTTAAAAACGAGTTCCATTCTATAAGAGAAACGAAGCGACATTGAAGCAATCAATAATATTATGATACTCATGATACATGTACAACATAGAATCTGATAAATGAAATTACACAGATCTTCCTTCATTCAGTAGCTTGAGCTCCTGATTTCCAATCGCCTTCCTTACTAGATCTCTCTTCAACTTCACACAGGTGTAGCACAAAATCATTGTTTCAAACAATAGTCATTAGAATTTCAAATACATTAGAGTTTCTTGCGAGAGGCAATGTAAATCACTTCACACTTTGGAAAATCTGCATTGCAAACTGGGGTGCAATACATTCAAATCGGTTCCGTGCAGTTTGCTTCTTTTTGCTCGATTCACTGTCCAAACATTTTTCATT
This sequence comes from Prostheceraeus crozeri, assembly GCA_907163375.1. NCBI lineage: Eukaryota > Metazoa > Platyhelminthes > Polycladida > Euryleptidae > Prostheceraeus > Prostheceraeus crozeri. The sequence goes on along the minus strand of CAJQUW010013268.1, from coordinate 318,768 downwards.
GTCATCTTTCTCTCGCACAATTTTGATGGATTTCCACTTTGGTTGATCTCCTGCCTGACATGGCGAGTAGAGATAATCTCTAGTCATTCTGTCTTGCCACACCCCCAACAGATCTTGGTGCTGACTGATAATTCGATTTTCTTTTCTCTTCCGTCCTGTCTCTCTCAAGGATAATTCGTCGCTAATACGAAAATGAAAATTCAAAATAATTGCTTGAAGATTGCAGATGTTGGATTCGTTAAAAGGTAGGAAGTCGCTGCCAGATTTTTAATGGACGATGATGTGCTTTGAGAATGACCATACTCATTCAACCATCAACTTTCTTGTTAATTGGTCTGAAATCTTATCTGTCACTCAAAAATACCTCTCCGCAATGAGAAAGCAAAGTTCGTGACCTTTTTCTAGTAATGAAATCATGTTTCTGATAAGCATATTGATGCCTGAATATTGATAGGCATTTATACTAAATAGAATTCAGAATGCAGAATCTCTCGCACGATCGAACTGTCAAATGAACCATTGCGTCGAATAAATGTGTGCTTCAACCGAAGGCACTTTCATTTATTTTATAATCACTGTATGTGGAGTAGTGTGGGGATACAGTACATGTAGGTGAAGTGCATAGAGTAGGTATATTAGGTAGAGAAGCAACTCAGTGTTGATTAAATCCCCAATGTGCATACAGTTTCGATTTGATTAAATGAACTCGAGTTGAGACCCAGTGCCACATGTGAATTAAGCAAATTGTTACACTTTTGGAGAAATGTACACGGAGTAATGCCGTACAGAAGTAATAATATCATTTTACAGATCCTCCGTGTCATGTCAACCTTTGAGAGGCAATATATTGTTAAAGTAGCAATTCGATGAGTTGCTATTGCTTTACTGCTCATCCATATTTATTAGAGTATCTTCTTAAGCGTGATCATATCACAAGATACCTGTCAAAGACACTGATCAGAATTTAAATGTATCCGCAATATTATTTAGATTCAAGGAATGAAACACAAATTTAATTTAGTAAATCATAAAATCATGACGTTGAAAATTGAATTAAAAATTTGAAACTTCAGCCAACAAGCACAAATAAGATCTCAACTTTTCCATGAAGACTTCCATTATAATACCGTTCATGATATTTCCTTGATAATCAGGACAATTTCCACTTATTAAGATACCTGCTAGCAAATTTTCATTCCCTTTCATATCTAACGTTTGATACTACTTACATAGTGGCTTCACGTCGCTAGTATATAAACACAAAAATAATTTACAAATTTTTAGATTCTTAAAAAGTGATAAAATTTTTTTTAGAATTACAAAAACGCAATCTCCGCAAAAACTTAATGTTCGGATACAAAATTTCTCACTGTATGCTGACATTATTTGAGTCGACACTCTACGTACTGTGTACCTACTCTGTGGTAGAGTGTCATCTCAAAAATGTCGGCATCCAGTGAACATTTCCCTCTAAAAAAAATATGATCAATTTTTGAAATGGTCAATTTTTGCAAATTATTCCTGTGTTTACATCTATATATTTACATCTATAGTTTGACATACTATCCAGACGATACTACAGATTTTAACATTTACGTAGCATGAAGTTTTGAATATCAAAGCTTTGAATATCAAGCAGAGCGAAGCTGAAAAGAAACGCTTAAAAAGAAATTCAAATTTGATTGCCAATGAAATTTCTTGAATAGCATTATATTTCAGGTCTACATTCTTGTGTCAAAAAGAATCATTGGGTAGTATTAAAGTTTTAAAGTTATGATCATAATCCTTGCTCTATGATGTGAGTTCAACTTCTTGATGTACATGTATGTGGATATAATTTACTTTAGTGTGAATTTATGATGTTATGCCTTCAATAAATCAAATTCTATTTTTCTATCTAGACAATGGACCCTTTCATATCACATAAAAGTGTGATTATGATATTCACTTTCTTCGTTTCTGCGCAATCCTTTGCATCTGAATTCATCTTTAAGATTTGCAGAACGCATTGTTTGATCTCGAGTTCTTCTTATACTTCGCAAATGATATCAGTGCCAACAGCATGCGCATTGACTTATTGAAAATAATTTCATCTCTTCTTTTAAATTTCGAAAAAGTCATCGTTAATACAGTGTTGTAGCCCGTGTAGCCTAAGTGACAATCTCATTGACTTTCTGTATCCGGCAATTTGTGACATGACATGCGTAATCGACTGCTCGCATTGACAAGGCTGAGCCTTAAAGTCACTGTTCCTCAAAACAAGTGTTGATAGAGGGACTTGAAGAAATTTTAGAATGTTAAATTCTCGTCTGTATTGCTGTCATGGCAGTAACTTCCTCTGTAATTTCTCTAAAGCAGCAAGAAAAAGCAAATGAAAATATCATATGCGGTGCTACATATCAAAAAGAGCTCACTTAATAAAATCGAAGTTGCTACGCCTTTGGAAATGCAATTATTACTGAGTTGTTACTCCACCTAATGTGCTGAACTTGCTCTATGACTTCTGCTGTGCGTCTAGACTTTCACTCACATTTTTTGTGATTTTCTTGTTAATGAAAGTGGTGCCTCACTTAGCAACTCAAAGAAAACAGTACGAAGCAATTCAAAAGCTGCATTGTTTATCTGCTAGCACTGGTAAATTAGTGAAAGGCTGATACCACATTGGATAGGCAATCAGCCATAAGGCGCAGGTCATAGGTGGCTTCCACCGTGATTCACCAAATCGCCCAATAGGCAGTTTGCCAACAATTTCAGAAATCCTCGAGCATCATGTTCATTACCATTTTGCTGACGTTTTTGAACAGAAATGGCCTCCAAACAGTCGGGATTTCGGAAATTCCATTCATGTGAAACCACACTTATGTCTATTCACGACTAATGAATTCAAAATTTGGTGAAGAAGGAAGTTGTTGGTATTGTGTATTTGACTTCAGTAAAGCCTTTGAGTCAACTTATAATACTATTCTACTAAGAAAGTTGCAAATGTATGGAATTCACAATAATAAACTTTCTTTCCTTGAAAGCTTAAGCCAGATAGTATATGTCGATAAAAATTGTTCTACAAGCATGCCAATCATATCTGTTGTGCCTTAGGGGTCGGTCCTTGGGCCAATCTTATTTATCATGTACCTGAATGACTTATGCATTAGTCTGGGCAAATGCACAAATGAATGTCATGCAGATGACGTAACATTTCATACATCATCGTGTGATCTTTACACACTGTCATCGAGGTTAAACAATGATCTAGAGACTTTTTCGAAATGATGTTACTGTTATCACAACAAAATGGCCATTAATTATTAATTATTGTCGTACTGATTGTATCAACTGTACGCTGCTAGAATATCTCACAGACCCGATTTCTTGGTTTGATTAGCATTGATATCAATCAATCGCTGCCAATTCAATCAATTGCTGATCAATGTGATGCGATCATTTCCAAAAAGAACAATTCAGTTAATGAAGCATAAAAATCAGTGTCTAAGGAACTGTGATGAGCAAAACAGCCGTGAGCCAATTAAGGACTCCGTGGCCAACAGGGTACTTGTTACAATAAGGTTGCTCCATCTTACTAGGTGCCACATGAGATCCTAACGTCACTGTTCGATGATTCAAACGTCACTGCATTTGTCCAAAATATCCCAAATTTATGATTGAAAGTCTCTATATCTTTCTTGTCGATAACTTCTGTTCTTCGCTTGTCTTTCATGAATTGTTAAGTTCTTACATGATTTTCTGACAGTCCGTAATGAAAGCCATAATCTGTTTTACATTTTCTGTCCTTATCTTGCCCTGTGTAGTGAAAATCTTTGTGGCATGAGACATTCTTGTACCATTGCAATTGCTCTTTGATTCTCGATATCAAGTACAGGAAGTAAAAAATAATAACAGAAATTGGAAAAATACTAATATAATATAATAGTAATATAATACTAAAAGTAAATGAAAAAAACGATTAAGATGAATGCAATGGCACCGAGATTTTAATAAATATGGGCACCAGAGGACAACTCCTTCTTTATTCACGTAATGTGTTTACCTTCTGAATGTTTACTTCAACATGCCTTAAGAAAAACTGCGTACATGTCTGCAGTCTGTGCAATATGATAAACTCGTAGGCGTAAAATACATCTAGAAATGCTCATTTAGATAAAGTCATTAATTTCCATCATTATCTTGTGACGGTGATACGAAAGAAGTTAACGGGTGATTACACATCAGCTGATCTCAGAACTGTCTATTTAGATTGAATAGAGAAATCAATCTTTTGCTTGTTACAACAAACTTCTTACAAACCACGCCCTGCAACGTGAAAATTATACTTTGTTATCCCAAACGTTCACAAGTAACTTTAATGAACAAACTTCAACTACATGGTACTAGCAAAACTAAGCAATTGGCGCCAAAAACAAATAGTCACGGAGGGATCAGCTGTTGAGTTTTGTTGATTCATGAAACAGATATGCAGGAGATAATTTTACAGTCCCAAGAACTGTCATCACTTAACAGCTGTACAGAAAGTGTGTCTGAACAAAATAAATACTAATTAACATCTGTTCTCCACTGTCTGTCTGCAGAGAATTCTTCCTTAAATAAGTTGCGACGCTTCAGAAAAATGGCAAAAGACACCAGCATCCAAAGAGCTACTTGTCCGGACATTTCAATAAGGCTATTAGCAAACTAACCGATGTGTATGACAGATCTCATTAGACAGAAAATAAGCTGCACTTTGACGAATGCTTTCACGAGGTGGAATAGATATATTAGTGAGTAGTCGTATTCCATTCACAGCCACGAAAGATGTCTTTGCAGTTGTGAATAGAAACCTCATCAAAAGGCTGGCGCCACAGAATATGATTGTTTAAGCTTATCACTTTGATAGAAGTGCAAACTGATTCAAAACGATGGCACATGCAGGAACTTACTAAGTGGGCAAAAAGAAATTTTAATACCTTGCAGAGACAGGAAAAATAGTCGATTGCGGATTGCTGTGAATTCTTTCAAAATGCTCCGATCGCCACCATTCCTTCAGATTCGAAGAATTCAGATCATTGCGCAAACGTTTTCTCGATAATGCTGGTCTTTCCGATCATTATTAAAAAAGTGAGCAGGCGCACGAAACAACGTTCACAAACTGCTCTATGGTTTGACTTTGCCTGTGTCTTTTTGCTGTCTGATCCGATTGATAACAGTCACTGAAACTTCGCACAAACTTACGTGTTTCATGTTGAACTGGCTGCTCATTGTTCGATTGCTATGGTATTATGTCTGCAGATTGTGACATTTCATTAACGTTGCATGTTCTAATGTTTCCTTTCTAGCGAAACCGAAGAAGAGACGACCTGTCTAATTCTGTGGCTGGAGCACCTCGACAACCACCAGCGTCAGGGCTAGTGAAGCATGAGACTGATGATTGTGCCAGGAAACCGGATTTTTTCCGAAAGCAAAACATATGATGCTCTCTGTTTTTTAACCCTGGAACTGCGATTTTGGTCAATTGACCCATTGTTGATACTTGATGAAATAACTTTCGTTTAATTTTGCATCTGAGATGCTGACGTTTATTGCTTTAATTATTTTTGTCATTTTCTCTAATATTTTATGTAAACAGTATTTCACGACCAATTGCTTCGGTTTCACATCTTGTTGTGCCTAGAACTACTGAATGGGTGAATTGACCCATGCATAGAAGAGTACATGAACAGTCTCATTTATTATGAAAATATATTTGTTTGAAATCACCGAGTTAGTTGATATTTACTGTAAGTAATTAGAAAATATTTTATAACCGTGTTTTATTCTCTAAGTCGTAAGATAAAGCGCATAGAACAATAATAAAGCAACATAGACTACTATGTAAAATGTTTCAAAAGTGAGTAATGTTGTTTTTTAGTGCTTGTGGAAATAATGATTGTCCTCCTTTTACTTACACAAGTCAGAAATGTAGTCAGTCGTCAAATAACTACAGGCTAACCTTATGAATATAACATAGTATTTTATAATCCGCATATTTTGAAAATCTAGTCAAATCTAGCAAATTAAGAAAATTGGGCCTAAACTTCGCCTATTTTCACTAATTCATTCCATGAATGCTTCCTATCCGAATCAATATCTGCAATTTTGGAAAAAGGACTTTGTGTCGAATGAGTGTTGAGTGAGGGGATGTTCACGACGATTGGCACAAAGTGGACAGAGTACAGTACTGTGATCTCCTAATTGATGGTCACTCGTTTCCTTGGAAGTGAAGATGTTCTTGGTGTCAAGCCGTTGACAATGGCCAATTTGGAAAACAGGGTCCATCATGCCGCTCAGAGCAACTCACAATTGATGATGTGCTCCTTCGTATTGTCTGCAAGCGATAGAAAATTGTAAATGTGAGCAAATTGAGGGAGATTATTAACTTTTCTGGCAATGTCCCATTATTATTATGTGAAACAGTGAGCGTGCAACTTTTTTGTACACAGAAAATGCTGGTAATGTATTCATGCGCTCCATTCTAATCTTCGATAATTCCTATAGTATTTCTATAGTATTCCTATAGCATCTTCTTTATTTCCTATAGTATTTCTATAGTATTCCTATAGTACCTTCATTCTTTCCTGTAGTAGGTCTAAATGCAGCAAGCTATGTATGATGCAAAGTGTATGAAGCAGATTCTTCAGAAGTCGTGGAAACAAAAGCTGGATGTCAAAATAAATCCCATTAACTTCCACAGTAAAAATTTCAGATTCATCACCCAAACAGGAGAAAGGGTGCTTTCAATTAAACTTAAGTCGTTCATGGGATGTGCCTGCAGTACAATAGAGCAACTTAATATTCCATAAATTTTGCTGTCATACAATCGTTCAAAGACTCGACTGATTATTATTTAAATCAATAATTCATTCTGCCTGCTGAATTTCGTTAATAAGCACAGCCAACAGCCAATACAATACTGGTGTTCAGAATTTCCTACATATTTGGTTTCCGATGGGTAGCAGACACTTTTGGTCACATGTTGTGAAGAATAACGTAAATAATGAGTTAAGCAAGTAAAAAAATAATGTCGTATTTTACATTTTCCCAGTGAGACAAAATATCTTGAAAATACACGTCCAATAAAATCAGCTTTTTATCCATCAATTATATTTCATTCATTAAATCGCTTCAAATGTATACCGTTTGCCAGCTTCTTCATCTAAGTCTATATATAGACATTGCTACTTTCTTCTGTTTCCATGATGAGCACCACTTCCTGCTAACTCGAATTAATTTCCTTTCTAATTGTCCTTTTTTTATTTCGAACACGTAGCTTCTCACCAACATAGAAGCGCTCATCTGTAAGTTCTTCCATAGGTAGCCGACAACGGTAGAGCGACAGCAGCTCTCAATAGTATCTGCGGCTACTATTCGAGGAAATGCAGTATACTCAAATGAGAATAACTTGAATGCACCAAAATTTAGACATTCTATTGAAATAAAACTATTATGATTTTATCTTGATTTTCAACTGATTGATGTGTAATTTAAATGAATATCTCATTTGATATGATATTCATCGGTGTTGTCAGATATTGAGTGTGGGACATGAAGTCAGAGAATCTCGATGTCTTTTATTAAGATGGCGTACAACGATATTAGCATAATCCTTTCCATCATTCTAACTCTTGTATTGATGCTGGTATTAAGTTGAAGATGAGTTTTGGCCAACTCTATTCCCACGGTGAATTTGGGCGCTAATCTCCGGATCATTGTATGTTTTATAGTAGAGCAATAATTTTATCTGCCTCTTCCTTGTATTCAAATTCACTAATAATTTGCCATGCGGAGTGAGTGAATATCGAGAAAATCATTTCTGAGTCAATTCTCTGTGTTTTCACACAAAAGATTACAGATAAATCGGTGAAAAAAGTCTTCAGCTTTGCAGTTTGGTGATGCGTGCTTATCTAGCATTAAGTAGCTGTAAAGCTGCTCATTTGCATTTTGCCTTCATCATATCGGATCGTTTCACTGTTTACTTAACGACTTGATCTCGACGCATGGTGGATTTGTCAAATTCCTGACAATATGCGCTTTAAAGCAAGTTGGTAAAGGCAAACTATTTTGCGATGAATTTCTAGTAAAAAGATCAATTTCAGTCATTTCATGACGTCGGCTTCGAATAAAAAGTCTTTCATGCTTTTAGCTATTTGATTCTCAAATTACATTAATCCATTTTCCATTTTTCGGTTAGAACTTCAGCATTTTACATTGACAATCGATAGAAAATGACTTTGGATAATGATCAATTATCTCTTTTCATTTCAAACCTTTTCCAGCCATGCACAAAGATTTTCAATGTCAATTTAAGCGTCTGTTAGAAGCATTATGAAAATGAAATCTCTATTACAGCAGTCTGATACTTTTTGAATGCATTTCTTATTTTGATTCTGTGAAAGAGGTCTTCCTAGCGGTCTTACTGGGCAAGCTTGAACACTTCAAAAAGCGCATCGGTAAAATCTATGAATGTGGTTGTGACTGCAATGAGTTTTCTCCTTCAAACGAGAAATTTGAGTAAGTTGGTCTGCACCTGCTGAATTTAGCAGAGTCAATGTTTGATCATCCGCTATATTTTCCGGTTCTTAGAAGACTCGCATTGCCCGGTCATTTGGAATTCAATTTTGCAAAGATGCACGTCGGACTGTTCTTTACCATGGTTTAGAGTAGTCTGTAACTTTTTCTTTCATTATTCATGAGATGACCACATGATTCTATAAATCACATTTCTTTTTCAATTAATTAGACTGATACTGCTGACGCCTTAAAGCATCGGCGATATAATACCAGTTTAAAGGTATTATCAGACATTATTCAGCACGAGGATCACGCTTTGAATTATCTGAAACCAAGGCAATTATCATGCTCTTATCGACTGGCTGCAATCTACTGCCGAACAGCAGAAAGACAGATATCATTTTTGCCTTTTACCGTACGTCTCTTTAACGAATTAGCATGAATTTTTATCTGCTACACATTTATTTCGAACAACACTTATATTTCTTTATAAACGAAAGACAGTATAATTCGTGACATGTAACAGAATCTGCATTTTTGTTCTTACCTTTTGATTCCCATTCAAGAAATACATTGTTATTAGTTTCATAGTACCAACATGCAAGTCTTGCTTGTTTTCAAGGGGCCTTTTGCGAGTTTCATTTCCACTCAGCTACTATAGTACCTAGTATACTGCTATTGATGCCTTTTACTACCTTTACTACCTATATGAGCGACACCAAGAAGATATTTTGTTGTCTTGCACGGGAGGTTCATTATTCAATTTTCCACGATGTAAGCAAAAATTTAGCTCTCTCTCAATTCATACGATTTTTTTATTTTTGAAAAATAAAGTTCCTCTACGCGTTTCGTCACGGTGGACAGTATCAAGGGGTAAGTAAATGAACAGGCAGTTGGATTAAATATAAAAATGATTGGGCAGTGACGACTCGTTAGATCAGTTCATGCTTGCGGTTGATTTGTGGCTTGTTCAACGCTATGAAGCGTGCTTCGGCCATTTTAGTTTGCATCGAATTCTTTTGTTTATTTAGGACAGAAAGCTGAAAATTATCGATGTTCATCATTCTATCGGCATGGTCAGTGAAACTATGTTCAGATAGTGCACTTTTACGATCTTGACAGTTCAAACCACGTCTGTGACGCGTCTATAACGCGTCGGGGAACTTTATTTTTTAAAATAAAAAAATCGTCTGAATTGAGGGAGCATGAATTTTTATCTGCTACACATTTATTTCGAACAACACTTATATTTTCTTTATAAACGAAAGACAGTATAATTCGTGAATGTAACAGAATCTGTATTTTTTTCTTACCTTTTTATTCCCATTCAAGAAATACAACACCTATTATTATTGTTATTATATTTCATAGTACCAACATGCAAGTCTTGCTTGCTTTCAAGGGACCTTTGGCGATTTTCATTTCCACTCGACTACTATAGTATGCTGCTTACTACCTTCATTACCTCCATGAGCGACACCAAGAAGATTGACATTAACTTCAAGTCAACCATATTCATTTATGTTAAGACTGATAGTTTCAGCTAAATTAATAGCTGATATTTCTACAATTACTCGCTAAAAATGCTGCAACCTAACAAACTGTTGATTTTATAAGTGTCACAAGGTATGTGACGTTTCAATATTTGTTCTGAAATTTGGTCATGGAAGCTTTAAATACTTGGTGAGTATATTGCAGCAAAATAATTAGCACATATTCAAAGGTCGAACTTGAATAGAAGATATTTAGATAATAAAGTAAAGAAAGCAGATTACGTTGAATATGGCAGTGGTTTTTAACCAACATTAGATATAGGATTCCTCCCTTAAAAAGTTTATTCTCAAATTCTCCCACCCAATCGTCTTCCTACAGAAATGAATGCGTCTGATGATTTCCAGTAGAATCTCAATGTCATTGCTTTGCATTACACCCACCCCAAATTGATAGACAAAAGTCAAAATGAGCAAGATAAAGGAGTTTATGAAAAAATAAAAGAAATTTGTGATAAGCTTTCAACACTTTTCTTACATGGACCCCCATGCCGTTGCCTAGCGCGTGTAAGTTCACTTAGCGCAAGAGTTGGACGCAATAATAGACAGAGTAATACGCATGTAAAACCACAAAGTAGTCTTTGATTCAAATATGTTGCAAACCGAAGCCTAATATTCGATCTGTTCCTGACACTTTCAGTTTAAAGATGCATGATCTCTACTAAGGAGAAATCTACCCATCATGTCAACGTTTTCTCTATTATTCGCCGTCATCTGTTATAAAAAGTTGTTCACATCAATAATTAAAACAATTCTATTTCATAATTTCCTTATTTTTTATTTGCTTGATCGCTATATTCAACATCATCGGTTTCATTGCTTTTATAAACATTAAATTACGTGCCGTAGATATGTGTTTCATTGAAGACTATAATAAGTTTACTTATGACACTTCTGTGGAATTTTGTGCACATAATGTTCCTTTATGACATTCATTTTTCATTTTGTGTAGACCAATGTGACCTATTGTTGACAAACTTTTGACAAATTTTAAGAAACTGTCCAAAATTTCATTGTAAGTTAATGTTTTTCTATCATTTTACTTTGAATGATGAATGCGATTTTATCTGACAACTGTTTGCATGCCTGACATACATGTAAAAAATGTTCATGAAATACTGCATTGTTTAAAATTACTTTCTGTTTACTTACAAATAACTTTTTCCCAAAAGTGTATATTTAAAAACCGAGGAATGTGTTGTATTTCATGATCACACTGACTGTTAATGCTTGCTTTCTTCCTGAAGACTTAGCAATATTTTAACGAAAGAATTTCTTTCTTTCAACCGCTCGAAATTGACTCGTTTCAAGATGATGATTGCGCGCAAACAGAATATGAGATGAAGCAAAGGAGTTTAGATGGTATGAGTCAAATTTGATACAAGAATACATTCCACTGAGTTGAAAAACGACGCCAAGACAATTTTGCGTTTCTTTCCAATGCATAAAATCCCCGCTGTACAACAAAATATTTATTCAAAATCAGCTATCACAAACGTGAATGGAAAATATTCAAGTTTCATGAGAAAATATAGTAGTTGTAGTTACAGGCCGACAGCAACACATAGCAGCCTTGGCAGTCTTACACTTTTGTTGTTTGTACAATTCTAATATTCTTCACGAAAAATTATGATATTCTGACAGATTTATATTTTTACCACATCTGAAAACTTTTAAAAAGTCAATCAGAAAATCAATATTAAATAACCAAGCTTCAACCCTCACCTCTCTGATGGCGATTTCTTTGCATATCTTTTAAACCAAGAAATTTATAAATAAATAAATCTTTATTGATCATACGAAAGCGGTATGACATGCATATAACAGATGTGATTTCTCTTCAAATCAAGTAAACGACGCAAATTTCACAAAAGAATTTCCGTACAAGGCACTCGAGCGTTTCAGAGGCAACACCACTCGTGTATGTCTAACAATGCGTGTATTGTCTCTATTTACAAAAAATTGGGAGAGATGGTGAGTATTTACAAAAAATTGGGAGAGAGGGTAAGTATTTACAAAAAATTGGGAGAGAGGGTGAGTATTTACATTGGATGCAATTCTTAAAATCAACTTTTTACAAATTTTGTCTAGCGACACTCTCAAATCTTTTTCCTCGATACAAGTCCACTGAGACCAACGTTTGGCAATGTTGTGTAACTGTACAAATTTCTGAAAATGTTTACGATTTATGTCACAAATGATTGGCCAGCAATATGCGAGGTGGCAAAAGACACAATCTGACCATCGACGCGAGCTGAAAAAACCTTTTTCACACAAGACATAGCAAAGCAGCATCTACGATAAAGGAGGGAGAAATGCTGATCCCAACGTAGATCAGATGAGAAAATTACACCAAGAATTTTGACGTGATCAACAACATCAACGACAGCACCGTTTATCCGGGCATCACTCGAAGAATGCTCAATTTTACGTGAGACATGCGCACATTTAATTTTTTCTACATTAATATTCAAACGTTTGCTCACAAACAACTCACAAAATCATCGACAACTTTCTGAAAGTGTGATCTAACATTTGACAGGTAAATTAGGGTGATATCATCAGAGTAGGCGACAATCCTAGTGTTCTCTAAGGTTGGGAAATCATTGAGGAACAAAATGATGAGAATGGGACCGAGGATGGAGCCTTGGGGCACGCCACTTGTAATGTTACGCCAAGGAGTGGAGACAGTATTCGTGGAAGCACGTTGAAAGCGGGAAGACAGGAAACTTTGTATTAAGCAAATAGCTAACGGCGAACAACCAAGGTCAACTTTTAGAACGTTCAACAGTTTGCGATGGCTTAGGGAATCAAAGGCTTTCTGATAGTCTACGGCTAGAAGGGAAGCAGTGTTTTTCGGGGAAGCTGTTATGTGCTCAAGAAGGGAGAGACGGATAGAGAGGAGAGCATTGGTGCATTCACCAAACCCGTTGCGAACGAACCCGAACTGGCGAGTTATGCCCTCCAGATTTCTAACAGCTTGCTTTCTACGTTTCACACAACCTTTTAATGAAGGAAAATTAATTTGGCAATATACATTCGGCGTGAGATATATTTTGAAATTTGAATTTTTGGAATATTTTGGCTGATTTCGGTACATGTATAGTGCGGCATCAATTCTTGATGAAACGATTCATCTTATCAATAAAGAAATATTCACAAATGCAAAATCTTTGAATTTGAAATTATTTGCTTACTATGTATGCATTTTTGAAATTTGAATTTCAAATTTCAAAATCTGATTTTTTATTATCCTTGTACTTTTTAATTCTGCATCAGATTAGTAATTATTGAAATTTTTCAGAATCATTTTGCTTTTAGCCTCATAAAAGTTCACCGAATTGAGTTACTTCCTCACCTGCAGAAACTAAATACTAAAATGTGCGATTTTAGTGATATTTGGGTCGAACTAAAAGTTTGAATCATTTGACCTTTGACCTCCTCATCTAATACAATTATGCAATCTCAGAGCGATAAATTATCATCGTTTGATTAACCACATTGACCAGATCTTTCAATTAGTGCAAAGTGGGGTGGATTGTAGTGGGTTGGACCGTGTAATTGAGAACTTGATATGACGCTTTGAATATCTATTCCTCACTCATAATATTGTCATTATTGTTGATCTATTTTCAAATCATGGTCAGAAGATTGTCGGCATAAATTAAAACGTATGCCACTAACTCGATTTGACATCAGCGAGTCTGTCTCACTGCCGCTTCACAGAGTACGTACGTGAGATGAATGTCTTAAAGATCATACTTGATGAGCGTCTGAGTTGGAAATCGCACACTCGCTACGTCACTAACAAAGCAAATCAATGGTTTCACATTCTCCGTCGTCTAAGAAGTATATTATCGAATTATGAGCTGCACAATGTTTATACTTCGTCGATTAGATCGTTGCTGGAATATGCTTCCTCAGTTTTTTTTGGAATTGTGGTAATATGCCGATTTATTCCCAGTTTAGGTTTAGGGAAAACCAAGATTTATCGGTTACAAGAAATTTGTTTACTTTTTTAAAATCGAGGTATGAAAACTGATAGCCAGTCAACGGCTTCCCATTGGTATACAGTCATGACCTATAACAAGAAAAACAACAAAGCCAAAGTTCATTCATGAAATCAAAATCGTCTTCAACTAATAACAATAAAGCACACAGTAATGGCATATATACAAAAGACTCTCAGGTTGATACACACAGATATTTACATGAAATAGACTAAGCACAGAACAGATGCATGAAGGACATCAACTCAAATAATACAATATTTACATAACGAATGTATGTGACACAAAATCACCACAGAATGAACAAAACTCTGTCAAAACAGCTTCAACACGCCGATAACCGAGCACATTGCATGATATACCGGACTTATTTTGGCAGTGGAAATAGTCGAAAATGCTCATGTCTTAAGAATGAATTTTTAATGAATTAAAATTTAGACGTCTGTCCCAAAGCAAAAAAACTATTTTTGTCAGTGTTTTGCCAAAAGACCACTGTCTAAAGTATTGTGTTCCAAAACGTCTCACGAATCAATACTCTGCAACTTTGTGCCGTTCACTCAAAATGAAAAATACGTTCTTCCCTTTCGTTACTTCTATGATAAACGCTGAATTAAGCGCAAATCAGTTATAAAATGTATGTCAGCACTTTGTTGAGTGTTTCACCTTCTTATTACTTATTATGTACTGGTTCGAATGCATGTGCATGCTTTATCTTGGTAATGATTTTCATTTCCATAAAAATATACGCTTATCATCATCATCAAAGAAATCTTCCTGCCTTGATGCTGTAGCGCATTGATCGCTGAGAATTCGCTTGAAGCAATTTGAAAATTTTCAAAATGATATCAACTTTAAAACGAGTCAACAACTTTCAACTGAAGTCAGACAGCTTTCATCACATTTGAAGGTAAGTGAATTAAAGCCTGTTGATAATTTCTGTATTCTTTACCTGATTTCCTCATGAATCATTCTCTAAAATGCAATGTTTAATAAGTAATAGTGATGTCAGTCAATAGTATTCAAGTAGGGGTCACCCACCTGATCCAACCCATATCAATGACCAAGAAACATTGGTATCAAGTTCTGCTTGCTTCATTGGGATGAATACTTAACGATACAAAAATAATTTTGTGAGAATCCTTATCATACATTCTACTTTGCATTCCGTTCCTTACAGGACCTGATTCACAAATTGGATTCGAAAGAATGCCTCGAACGAATATCCTGTTTACTTCTCGTGGATTTACCTGTGACAAAGATCAGCTGCTGGCTGCCACACGAGCAGTCTTGGAAGGCATGCCGATGAGGTTGACTGCAAAGACGTATGTTTCCCTCTCAATCGTCACTTAGGTTACAGCCTCTGGATACACACTTGAAATGGATGCCAGAAATCAAATTGCTTATGCCATTGAAATCGAAATGGTCAGATGATGTATCCGAATTTTTGACTAAATCAAATATAATCTATTTGAGTAAGATTGAGTTCCACCACCAATTCAGATTTGTCTGGATCACATAAAAATTGACCAGATCTGACCATCAAAGCATTCAATTATTGCGGAGTACTTCCATTTCGCAATACTACCACTGCTATTGATTTTGAGAAATGCAAGGCTTTCGCACTCCCTGAAACAGAGATTGAGAAAAATGCTGATAAGGAAAATGCGTCGTCTCTGATAAACACTATAACAGTCACAAAAACACTAAAACATCGGAAGTAGTTATTCTGCGATAAGGCGCATTCTTTCTTCTCCTAAAAAAGTCAACCAAAGTCTTCAGGTACCACATGTTGCTGTTAGAACGTCACCTAGCTTCTTGGAAATAAAGAAGATCATGAGGTCAAAGCGACCAATCACAGAGGTTGATGTCGCAAGATGTTCGAAGTTGCCCACTTATTTGAAAAAGAAAAAATCGTTTCAAAACATTCTAGCAAAGGTGAGCAAGCTGTATATGCTGTGTATGCTGTGAGTATGGTGTGTCTGTGACTCAGTTTGGAACACGGAATGCACTTGCATTGATTGGTATAAAAGTGTTCAATGCGACAGATGGGCATGAGAAACATGTTTTGCGGTCACGACATGCGCAACCTGTGAATCCCTCAACTACAAATGAATTTGTTGACGATTTCAATGACATTGTACACCGTAAACTCTATGGCACGAAATTTCGCTTGAATTAGGCACGAAATTTAGGCATCAATTCTAACCAACACAAGGCACGAGCATGCACGAAGTTGATTCTTCCTTCGATTTCATTGGATAAACAAATATTTGGTTTGGTGCCTATTAGTGCCTAGTGGCCTCTACTGGTGCCTCGAGGCACTAGAAAAGCACTAACTAGGCGCTAACTGGCAAGAAATTTCGGGTTTGTGCCCATAATTTAGTGCCCTACAGTTTACAGTGTAAACTGTAACTCGGAACTTTGAACTTCGTGCCTACTCGTGGCTTGTGTTGGTTAGAATTGATGCCTAAATTTCGTGCCTAATTCGAGCGAAATTTCGTATCCTAAAGTTACAGTTCATGCATAAAATATATTGTTTGAAGTCACTCACTTCTGTTTTCAACAAGTACATTTTTGGGTTTATCAAGCATGCATATAATTCAAAGTAAAAGTCATCTTACTAGGTGGTCCAACCCAACCCATGGCATTTTGTTTGACTAAAGAGGATTTTATTCTTTTGCATATGATAAAGATAACTGAATAAGTAAAGAGCAAATCAGTTAACACATAGAAGCTTCAAACAGGATCGCAAGTTTTATTAGTAAATAAAGTTCATGAGGTAGAGAGACGTTTCACAGTTAAGAGGTTCAACTCACTCCAGTTTACCCTAATGATCTGATGGAAATTTGTTAAAAATTGATGCTTTTTGACCTTCACCTCCACCCATGGATGACCTAAAAATTACTATAGTGCTGTTTTCTGAATCCCCTTTCAATGCCTTTTCGATTTGGCTAAATTGGAATAATAGTTTCGGAGATCAGCAAGAGGGGTCTCATCGTGATCGAAGCTAAGACAAAAATGTTGCAGCAAATTCAGTAAGCTAGTGAAATTCTGAGCGAACTGACTTTAAAGTCTACTGCTTTCTACTGCTAAGCATATTTGATGTAAAGGTTGAACTTCAAACTGGCTTCAACAAGGAGTCGCTTTTAAACAAGCTTACATATGCTCGTGTAGTGTAGACAAGGCTTTTCAGAATAAGAGCAGACAAAGTAAGGCGATCCATATTGTGCACCTATTAAAGGGCTATGGAATGATGAATTAATGAAATAATGATGATTCCTGTCCTTAAACTTCATCATTTTGATATAACAATGCATTGCACATTCTTGTTATCATTCCGCCTCGTCTCTACAACAGCAACTCAATATATTTCTTCCCTTGCTTAATGAGTCGTGATCTTTCAAAGACGCAGATCACATGCAAAGAGGCAAATATTCTGAATGTCAAATGTGTCAGATGTCACCCACAGATTATTTGCCGCGGAGCAAATATTTGCATGAGTTGATAAATTGGCTGACCATTGATAAGCTCTATCTAACAATATGAAATGAAAAATCTGCGCCACATAAAGCGAATAGAAGAGCATCAATCATTCTCATTTGAGAAAGAGAAGCAATGATGATTATTGTATTTACTTAAAAGAATATTGTAATCTCTTCAGTGACGTATGGTGGCTGAATAATAAAAATGCGGTGCTTCCATACTGAAGTTTATGCTCTCCAAAGAATGTATTTGTCTCCGTAATTGCAATGAAGTAATGTCTCCGTGCCTCGGGAAATAACATTTACTGCTACTGGAAGGAGCATAATTTGTGCAATTATGCGTGCTCTTGTCATGAATTAGTACAGACCAGATCTTTGAATAGATTTTTTAACAGTAGATCAGGCTAGCTTTCTATTCAAATACTCTTGATAATCATAGACATGTCAATCACACAGTCTGTCCTTGATCATCATAGCACGTCGCCAAATAAAATTCTCTACGCAACTCGTGCATGAGAATGCTTCATCATGGCATTCGAACTCGTTATCTTTAAATAGCCATGGACTTCTATAATATAGCATCTGGACAGAAATCTGAACAGATATCGTTGAACCTTCTATACGAAATGAGACTGACTATTTGAATCGATGTCATTCATACAGAAGTTATGTGCATTGTATTCTTGTTATTCTTGCTCTGCGGGCGTTGTTAATTAGTGTTTTTCAAATCATCAGCGATGTTTGTGGAGAAAGTAAAATGCTGAGCACATGCTCTGTGTTTGTGTACCGGCATAAGAATGACAGTAAATTTAAAGACTTTCCACCTACATTTCATTGCTTATCTTTGAAAAATAGGCCACAGAATCTATCGATAAAGAACAATGTGATTTACGCCGACGACCAAACCAAAATTACTCTTCTTTGGTGGCAAAGTTAATACATTCTCACAATTGTCTTCCTCAGGAAGAAGAATAAGAAATTTAATAAGAATAAGTCTAATCAGGAATAATCAGGAATAAGAATAAGATGCTATATTATAGAAGTCTATGAAATAGCCGTCACCCTACGTGCTCGGGCATCTAAGATATCTAACACCTGGAACAAGAGATCTCTACAGGCGTCTGAGCAT
Source organism: Prostheceraeus crozeri (assembly GCA_907163375.1). Classification (NCBI taxonomy): domain Eukaryota; kingdom Metazoa; phylum Platyhelminthes; order Polycladida; family Euryleptidae; genus Prostheceraeus; species Prostheceraeus crozeri. The sequence goes on along the minus strand of CAJQUW010013268.1, from coordinate 300,062 downwards.
TTGTCTGATGCGCTGTAATGCCCAGGCAGTTATAACTCGCCTGCTCAATCGAACCCTTTTCCCCTTGACTTTGTGACTTCATGACTTTTTTATCATAATGGCATGTAAAAATTAGGAGGATATATTATAGGAGCTTATACTCCTGGAAAGCTATAAAGAAGCAATCATACCCTAGTTGCGCAAATAACTGCTATTGCACTCCTTCATTTCATCCACAAAAACGGTATATTCTACATGGAAATCTCAAGAAATATCGTTGACACCTGCAATTCCGTAACAAATAGAGGTAATCATAAAGATTGCAGAGTGCCAGTTTGCCTGGACAATGAACAGAAAGATGTCCTCAGACTTGAACGAATATTCCTTGGCAGCCGTAGACGCTGCGTTTCCCCTACAAGGGCTCGTCAGTGCGGCTCGGAATGGCCCAAACTAGCTTAGAATAGAGTTAAATTTCTTACAGCAATAAAATTCTATGGTCATAGGTTTCAAGGATCCTGTGAAATACAAAGTTTCTCGTGCAAAGATACCCATCTTGATTGCATTATTTTCGCTCAACAAACTATGCCCATACTCTTTGGGCTCGTGCATATGGACATGTTTATCTCGAAAAATGCAGTAAAGATGGATATTTTGAACTTGTTACGAAAACAACTAATAATAAGTTTACATCAAAAGCTTGAAATGAATTTGATAGCCTACTTCGGCATTGTCATTGTAGCCCATGAAATAACGCGGCACTTTTTGCTACAAACAATGCCCAGTTTTGAACACGGAGATCATAAAATATAATTAGATCTTTCCTTAATATTCCCCTTGTTTTTTGCAGGAAAAATAACTAAAAATGTTTGGTCTTATCTCTGTACAACGTTTCCTATACTCCTGCACATGAACTCTTTCACAGATGAAATACTGTGCTGAATTTTGCCACAATATGATCTTGAAGGAGCTAAAAAAAAGTACAGGTACAATTCTATAAAAGGTTTTTTAAATAGATATAAAAGATAAAAAAATGCTATCTTATAAAAGTCTTATAGATATCTGATATATCTTATGAAAGATAACAACTGCTAATTATTGTATTCTTGGTGAATTTGGAGCAAAACCAATGGAATTTTACTTTTATGAAGCTGCACTACACTATTGGAGAAAGTTAATACATGTAAAGTACAACACTACATATGATAACATTGAAGACCAACAATATAAGAGCACTTGGTGTTGGCGAATACAGCGATTATTATAGAAGCTGAATCTTGAAGTACTTTGCTTGAAGTACAAAATATCGCACATGGTCAAAAATTGATATCAAACAAAGCTATTATAAACACACGAATTACTGAGTATTTTCGAGAACGATGGATTAAAAGCGCCAAAGGCAGCAACAATGGTATAAATTATTCACAAATTTGCCAATTCGATTGTGAATTAAAAAATTATTTGAATTTTAACATGACTGACAAAGGAACAAAAACGCTGTTAAAGATTCGCTCAGAAAATAATGGCTCAGCTGTAGAAAGTGGCCGACACAGATACAACAAAACATGATGAATGTTTGTGTACTTCATGTGACGATGAAAAAATAGAAGATTAATTTCACTTCATCGTTGAATGTTCACGATTTGACGAAATTAGGCAAGCAAATATACCTTTCTTGATGAAAGTAGAACGCATCCACTTCTATAGTGTCATGAACAACATGAAATTTAACGAATTGATTTGTATAGCTAAGTTCGCTAAATTGGCAGATAATATCAGATGCAGAAACCAGTGAGAGCTTTTGTTAAATTAACCCAGCAAGTGATTCTAAAAATAGATAGCTATTTGTCTCGATTGTGCTGTGATCTTCCGACTCTGAACACTAATCGCGATCACGACATCATAACCATCGTCGCAGTTTACGCATTCAGTCGAACTTTAGAATCAGCAGTTAAACGTCGTGCACCGAGGATCAACATTTGTGTCTGCATTTGGAACTTAATTGTCACATTAATTACAGGTGAGATAGTCTTATTTGATAAAATGATCTATTCTTTTTTTGCATGTTATCGTGTTGCGTGCTCTTTTTGATCCTCGGTTACTAATCGAACTCAATAATAACATAGGAAAAAATATTAAAGATAAATAAAATGATCTGAATGCTTTATTGAAATTGCATATGTTTCGCATATTGTATGATCTTCCTTTCTGATTGATTTTGACCATACATGATTCTGATACCTAATGAGTTCTGACTAACCTCCCGGATCTATCATTTTTACAGAATTGGAAATGGGAGACATGACGTGAGACTTACTTTTATGAAAATTTCAATTGTATCCAAGCCAGTAATTGCACAATTTTGTACAATCCTTGTACGTACTTATAGTGTTTATCCATGTTTATTGCTCATAAGCTTCTGATTTCTGATTACTGTATTTTCACCAATACAGTCACTGTACAAGATTCATGTACAAAAAAGTGCAAACATATGTGCATATTGCATTCAAGAGAGGTGCATTAGATATATTGCACGAGCTACTGTAGAGGTGAGTGAGACTAGAGCACTACACTGTAAACTTCACCTCCTAAAATCGAAGAAATCTGCATCCTAAAGCGCCACACACTAGAATTTTAGGTTGCGTGAAATAGAATGCTGACATACTAAAGAGAACAATATCACTAGTGCGCTAGCCTCCTAAAACGCTTTGCTTTAGGATTTTTTTATTAGTTACGAATAGTGTCTGGCTTTAGTGTGTGATTTAGGAGGTGCTGGTTTAGTATATAGCCAGTAGAAACTTAGTCCTGCTGAGAGAAGTCCGAATGTCAATCCACATTTCACACAAACGTCGGAAGAATATATCGGAATGAAGGTAGGGTATGTATAAAAGGGAGTCATGCATGCATGAACCCTAAATGCAGGTTCTAAACTAATTTATGCATTTATAGAGTACATGAACATCGGTTTAGAACAGGAAAAAGTACAGTATATCGCATGAAGTTGGATCTTCGGGGTATCAGGTAATTAAGCTAAAATTTGTAAATAATGGCAGGTAATTTGATATACTTTCGAGTTTTTTACCCATTGAGCATATTTCTAACATTTTTTGGGAACATTTTGTTCTTACTGACTTTTCTGATATATTTCTAATGTATTCCATTCTGTGGCACCGGAAAAGTCAAAATTTTCTTGACCTATGGTAGTTCTGTAATATGGTGTAGGAAAATTGATAGCATTTCTTTCCGTGCTTGTTCCATCAAATTTATATCTACATATACTTTTCAAAGATAAGGGAAGCCTATCATTGACAGAGGTTGAGAACCTTATAGCGATGCATGTGATTAACTCAAAATTTTGTAATTTTTCATCTGCAGGTTAACTTCTGATCGCATAGTATACCTTCAACAGAAATTCATGCGGAATATACCGTCGTAAATTATAGAACAGTGGAAGGAATTTCTTCAATCTGCTATTGGTTATGTGTTGACAGTGTTCCTTAAAAGTTAAGGTTTGGTCAATACTTACTCCTAGTAATTTCAAACTTTCGACTCTCCTAATTTTTGCACTATTATTATAAAGCTCATGGTGAATATCGTTCAGACGTTTAGAAGAGAGAATCATGTATTCTATTTTGTTGTCATTTAATTTAATGCCATTCGCTTCTATAAAGTTATTCAAAGTAATATGTCGTTCATGCGCGGTTTTAAAGAGAATTTCCAGGCTTCTACATTTGGTATAATTTCAGCAAATCGTTGTAGCCTGAATGAACGTCATTGAATCATTTGTAAGAAATAAGCATGTGTGTCACCACAGAAGTACCTCATGCATGCATTACAACAATTATGCAACTCATCGTTGTGATAAATTAAGTTAACTACAAATATAATATAGGCCCTATAATAACGGTTGAGGCTGTTTGATTCAGCCGAATCCGTTCTCGGTCAGGAGGTCGGATAAGTGAAGCAACCGGATTTCCAAACTACGAAATAAACATTGACACTGACTTGACTAATGTGTCACTGCCAGTGTTGGTCATCGTTAAAAGGAAAGTTAGTTCCGTTAACTAAAAAATGTAGTTCTGTTAACAATGATCCGTTAATTTGGGAGTAAAGTAACGGAAGCTAAAGTTAAACCGTTAATTCGTTAAATTTCATGTCATCTTTAAAAGCGTATTTTATTTAACATTGTGTCTTCACAGATAAAGTTCTTGCTATTCTTGGTTTCTATATTTTTCTTCGGCTAGGGAACCATGCAACTCTTGCGAAAACTTATAAGCCTACATCTTTACTATCCATGCAGCTTTTCTCGAAAAAGACTTAAATCATCTCACAGCAGTTCTCAGGCCAATGTTTCTTACAAAATATAAAGTCGTTTGTTCAGATGAATTGTTCCATAAAGCTTTTATCCATCAATCTTTTTCATTAGAGTCGTTAGGCAAAGAATAAATTGCCTTCACATTAGGCTGCACACAGCTGACATATTCTTCCTGCACTAAGAAACTTTGTTCGGCACTTCGGAGCATGCGCGTAGACGAAATGAGACCGCATTGTGGAACAGAATCGATTCTTGTTAAAAAGTTAAAAAGTTAACTTCCGTTAATTAATCGATTAACGGAAGTTAACGGATTGTGCCCAACTATGGTCACCGGACATCGAAATTCAACTGTATATTGAGTAAGCCTACTAAAATAAATTGAACAACATGTTATACAATGAACCTGTTTAGAATTTTTCAATGAGTCCAGGGACACGGATTTTCCGCAGGCCGCGGAATTCCGCGGGAAACCGCGGAATATTCATCATGCCGCGGAAAAATGAGAAAATGAAATTTTCTAAGCTTTTATATGATATATCGAACGTCAAAATCGGTGACTGCTTCAATACGTTAGAATTATTTCAAATATTTCATTTATTTCACTACATAAGTCAATTTTTTTTAATTTCGTTGCATTTAATGAATTTTTCTGTTGCATTTGTGTTAGCATTTTTTGTAAATATCTTGTCATGCAAGTACCTGTTTCCGTATCGAATTATATGCGATAGTAATGATTGTTGTCATTTTTATTTTCTAATTGGAGAAGAATAGAAAAAATCGTCTTAACTTTTTTCTTGACTTTGCGGAAATAGCAGCATTTTTATTGCCGCGGAATTTCGAGTTTTCTACCGCAGAAAATTCGTGTCCCTGATGATGACTAACCAATTTCAATTACTCCAAACACATAATTCAAAGCTGAATTCTCAATTTAGTACTGAATGATGAATAGAACCGTAAATCATTGCTATTTTCATCGTTTTAATTCTCTTTAGATTCTGGGATTTCGTTCAGACTATTAATGAGTATATTTATCAAATGCGGCGCCAGACAAAGATTGTTACAATCATAGAACGCTTCGATGGAATACATCGCAACAGTGTTATTCACACTTGTATTTGACAAAATTTGACGACGACTGTCTCTATAAAATTTGATATTTTGGTTGTAAGATATGTCTTCTACTCCATTACGAGATCTCATAAAAATCAAATATTTATATAAACAAGTAGAATTTGAAACTTCATTCCCTCCCTAAGGGTTTGTTCAATTTTTAAAGCTGACAGTTGCATCAAACATATCCACTTTTGCTTGTTCTATTTTGTGGGAGAGATAAGACAACATGACGTACACCTGAAAAGTTCTCGACATCTGATTATCATCCTTCAGGCTTCCCGGATTGTTAAATGACTTGAGAACCAATACTGTATTTACAAATTTCTCAATTCAACGCCTTCATTTTTGTTAAAGGTCAATTCCAAGTACATCAAAGATAGAATCATGAACCTATTTTTTCACATTCAAAGACCTGTTGTTTTATTTGCTCAAGTGTCCTTATCATAGAGTAAGTGTAGGCACAGTGTTGACTTGTCGACTTAAAAAAGTGAAAAATTTTATCTCAAAAGATTCCGTTTACTACGGAGTTTACGTTCCTGCGGTCTAAAAGCGAATTTCGTCACTTTTTAAATAGCTAAATTTATGCAAATTATTCTTCTGCAGCAACTTGGAACCACTATGTAAGCAGCATGAAATCTATTAGATATCAAAAGGAATGAACATTTGCTAACAATCTTGCTAGCATCATGGACATCTAGATATCTATAATTTACTCAGGACGCCGAAATATGCAATATGTACATGCATTTATTTCTTTTCATAAAATAAGCAATTGTTCGAGTGCTTTGAGCAGATCCCAACATGAGGATTTACATGATCAATGTTAGGTAAATAATTCAACCACTTCTACTCTTCATCGTGTGGTATTTGTAAAGGAGTAGACTCAGACTTCTTCAGATTTGCTGTTGTGCAATTACAGGGAAGCTGGTTACTCGTAGAATGCTAGCCAAGTTGCTGACAGAATTCAAAATGTGATCGTGATTGTATACACTACAGAGATACAAATTACCATAGAATTTTACTCATGGATTTGCAGTTAAGATATCTAGATTCAGAGAATCAGCCTCTAAAACTTTTACCACACTTCCCTTAGTTCGGCGTCCTGAGCTATCATAGTTATTTAGAAGTCCATGCTTATATTCATGAACCGTATCATAATGCAAATATTCATGGAAAAGTTGAGATCCTATAAGTAGAAGATAATGATAGATTTCTAGGTCGATAATTATTTATTGACCGACAGCCGAAGGCTGGACATTATCTCATTATTAACATGGTTTTTTTTTTTCAGTCGTTTTTAAAAAAATAAACCGGAAATTTCAAAAAAAAATATATATCTCTGTTTATCTGTACGTTTATGTAACGCAATTATCAAGATTTTTATGATCCATAGATTGACGGATTTTGCAGCATGATTGAGCAGCCAAATGTTTAAATTCTGGTATGAAACCAGGGTTACGTTGAAATGTTTGATGAAAGGACAGATAAAAATGAAATTGAAGTGAGTAGAAGCACATACACAACCTAACACCTACAGTAACAAATGAAAACAAAACCGCAACTAATGCTGGTGATGCTGAGCCTGCTGTTTTGATGAAGAAAAAACAAAAATTCTCAAAACCGCGTCGGAAATTTTTGGGGATGGATTGTGTTTTTTTGAAAGATGTGGATGAATCGAGGAAATGAAATCGAAATCAGTATAATCGAAATGATGCAAATGCATGAAGTGATGTTTCATTTAAAAAGACAACGAACTGTAATGGGGCTAATGGTTTATTAAAGTTGAATATGAAAAGTCCCGAAAAAAATTATCAGGAGGCTCCCCCTATCGATACTATCTCTGGTTTGCAGCGTCGTCCGGAAAAACAGCTTAGTTGATTTTTTTAAAAAATGACGAATTCACTCATCTCAACTCCAAAAACTTCAATTAAATTAGACACTGTTTTATCTGTATTGAAATTAATGGGTAGGAGGTAGGTAACACAGCGATCTTACGATTTGATGGTTAGATTCACGCGTAATGAGAAGGGAAGAAAAAAAGTATTGTTTTCTTTCAGTGTGGGTGCCAGTGGTGGTAGTGGTGGTACATCAAACGACGACTTGAGAAACCGAAAAAAAAAAACATTTTTTGGTAATCCTGAAATCCTCAAAGATGTCCGATATTCCGAAATTTTTTTTTTTTTTTTATCGATCGAAAAAAAACAGGTTTTTAGTTTTTTTTCAATCTAGAGAGAAGGTAATGAATCAGGATGAATTTATTTGATTCAAATACTTCACACCACACACCCTAAAAAAAAAAAATTATGACAATGACACAAAAGAGATCGAATCGAAAGGAAGAAAAAACTAATCATAGTAGTGAGGCTACTTTGTGCCAGTCGTCTTTACAACGCGGGAGTTGACGAAGATGATGAAATGAGTATCCTGACGACTTTTTTTTTCTTGTTAAAATGTTGAAATAAAAAATATGTTTTTTTTTTTATATATAAATAATCTCTAAAAGTAAAAATAATGACCGGAAAAATTTGTGTTTCGTTTCTTGAATCTGAATAGTAATGTGAACCTATTTACATCCTTGTAGTTTGATTATCATCATTGTCTTTGATTATGTGATTTTTCTCTTTCAGTGGTAGGTCTTGTGATATGATCACGTTTAAGAAAATACTATCATTGTTAAGGATGAAGTTAATACACGAGGGATTTGTGAACTGCCATTATTTCTTCTGCCTTGCTATCATCATCACTCAATTCCGTGGTAATTTCTTCAAATCTGCAACAATTTGCACATCTCACATGTGGTACTGAGTCTCGACTCGAGTTCATTGACACCGATTCGATAGGCTATGTGACTTTATTGGACAGGCTATAGCAACACGCACCGACTCAATGGCCGCGCTTTCACCATGCCCATCGAATTGAATGGTATTTATGAATGATTGAGTTTATCCGAATGAAGCGAGACAATCCTGCCATGAAAGAAGGTCACATACAAAGAAATTATAGAAGCTTGAAGCGTAAAATAATGGACCATGTCTAAACATGCTCAACCAACAGTAAAGAAATGAAACGAAAAAATCGATTCTATGAAGTCAGTGCAAATCCAGATGCTGTCAAAAGGAAGCTATACAGCGGGTAACCAATACCAACGTCACTGAAAAAGCAAAAGTTAAGTTGCTGTCTGCCTTGTTGAATTCATGGAGCATTTCCACCCTAAATTTTGAACCTGCATAGGCTATATATACAAACACTCGAGTTCATGACTTCGAGTGACTCAATAAAATCGAAACTGCATGCACATTGGGGATTTATTTAATAATGAGTTGCTATTTTACCTGATGTACTTACCCTATGGTCCCTATCACACTACAAAAATCAATGAATTGATGAATTATCAAAATTCAAAACAATAGCAAACACTAACAATAAGGGATCTCAGCATCAACCTCAAACGTGCACACCTACATGTCCGTCCAATGCCCATCCAGTCTTCGAACCTCGATGGATTACTTCCATTTCCTCCCTCCCCCCATCGCGTTTTAGTTACTTAACCCCTTACTTGTCTTTATCGATCTCATATGTTGAAAAAAGTTCAATTAACAAGGTCATAAGAAGCATTGTTTTAACAAGTTGACAGTACTAGTTTGAAAAGTAGAATAAATGCGGACCCTAAAAGTCCAATGTGTGGAAAATCAAAAGGTGTAAATAAAAGATTTTCGGAAGAATCACAACTGTTTGAGGTAGAAGCTGTAGACGGCCTGAAATAGGGATTGGGCTATTTGGGGGTTACAGAAAAGAGTGAGACTGTAGTTCACTATCAAATATTGCAAGAATTCGCTTCCGACCAAAACATTTTATAAAGCACCGATTTCCGATGTCTAGATTCACGCCATTGGATGAAATTGGCTTACAAGAATAATATTCCTCGCATCCAAGAATTCCGAAATGGCATGATGAAAATTGGTAATTAAAATAAACCCTGTTAAACAATAGATGAAATTTCAATAAATTATGAAATTATAATATCTCACGCAGTCTTGTGTGCTTGAATATTTGGAATGGAATTTTCACTACAATAGATCTGAATATTTGCGTCGGCAATGAAAGTGAGAATTTTAGACTCATAAAGTACTTGGTAAACTAAATGATGTCCTCTTAAACTAGGCCGCTAACGCATGAAGCGTACCTACTCAGCAGGCAAGAAAGTGTGGGGTCAATTTCCTCATGTAGAATTCATGCTTCCACACTAAGTGAAGATAGTCATGGAGATGTTTGGAGAGAGAGCACAGAATATACACGTATATGAAAAAGTGGAATGTAATGAAAAACTGCTAAAGACACAGATATTGTTCTTGTGTATATTTGCGTGCACATGTCTATATATCGTGATTTTGTAATGGACGGCAAACGGTGCATCTTATCAACCGCTGCAAACAATCTTTTTAATGTAATACAGCTTGAATAAGCATGTAATATTACCACATGTGAATGAACACGTTTATAACATGCGTAAATAAATCCTTTCCCTTGACAACAAAGCGATTGATAATGAAATGTGTACTCGTATACAAGGTAACGTACGACATGTCGAGATCATGAGAAATATATAGCTTAATACGAAGAAAAAATCAGTTCGTTTACTTTTGCTCAATATGTTTTTAATTATCATCATGGAATGGTAGCTGACCAAGTTCTGTCACTAGTCTTGAATGCATACAAGAATGAAATGCAGATGACAAGCAGTTTCTTTATATTGAATCGAATATTTCTCGAGAAACTAGATCGAATAATATGTTGAACATAAGTCTCCCATTTCCCATGGATAAATAATGGATATCTTCAGTTTTACGTTTAGTAAGACATGCTGCGCATTGGTATCATTTACATTATTAGAAGGCTGTCACAATGCATTGCTAGATTTCACATAGAACATGGAAATTTGAATTCATGCTAAGCTCATTGCTGTCTACATTATGAGCTGTGTATAGTCGCTGTTGCAATAATGCCTGACATATGCACTTTTTCAAATTTTACAGGAGAGGATCCACTGGATGTGTACATGCTAGACATTACTTTTAGATTAATCCGCGATAAATGTGCATAATATTGATTTTACAACAGCATCAGGAGGTAGATCTGTTTTAGTTGAATCTATTTCGTAAAACAAGAATTTTCGAAAAATTGCACACGTCAGCTATTTGTCAGAAAATTCACATGTGACCTTGAAAATCACAAGTCAAGGTGCCATTGTGACAGCGTCGCTACTTCTATATGTGACAATATACAGGCTGATTCAGGAAAAGTATTTTTCAAACGTACAAGCTCTGATGATATATTGCGTTTTGTGTGAAGCACTATGTGCCATAAGAACTATGTGGTCAGGGTCTGCGGTTACTAAATAAGAGTCAGTTTTTTATGAATTCCACTGCTCAGTGGTCAAAATGTTTGCAAAATGGAAAAAATGAACGTCAAATAGATCGTGTATTTCCTTCCATCATGCGTCAATTCACTTCAATAATTCATTTTGTCTAACATCTACAATGTCTCGCTGTTTGCACGCTGTTCTGCCTATCTGAAACTCTTCATCTGAACAAGGATTCGTTCGTATGGGAGAAAAAACGATGAACAGCATCACCTGCGGGACGCACGCGGTACTCCCGATTCCTTTGGTCATGAATCTTCTTCGCTGGCGTTCTTGACAGCTTCTACAATCATGCCAAGCTCCAAATCCGACTCATCAATCATGAACACTGCCGCCAAACGTGTTCTGGCGCACCTCTGGCTTCCGACATCGTGACGATTTGTCAGGAAGGTCGGAAGTGTGATAATGATCTTTTCCTCTCTCCACCATGTACTTCTGCTCATGAAGGTGTGATCGTCGAGGTGAGAATGAGCGAGAAGAAAATGACCGCTATCCCTCGAGCACCCTTTGACACGAAATGAAAGAATCTCGAAGTTGAAATCATTTTTAAACCTCGACGGCTAAGCAGTAGTTACAAGAATCTATATGCAGTGCACACGGTGCAAGAACGACGTATTTGAACTTCAAGGCCTTGACATGCTTCTTCTTGTCTATTAACAAGGTCAATCCACGGAGTGAGTATATTAGGTATTATCAAACTCCCTTCCTATCTCCATCTTCTAATTCTGAACGGATATTACATTTTCTCATGTAGAATGTAATCCAAAGGGAATCATACACATGAATCCAATGGGCTCTACCGCCTACAATTTTTTACCCCTACAAAATGACCCAAATTCTTGTGTATAGATTAGAATCTTGGGTATAGGATGCAATCAAAACACCTCATATCGGATCATTGAAATTCAATGAAGGAAATTTGAAATTCATATGAAGGAAATGCAGAAGTAGATAGATATACTTTCTCTCTCTGCCTCTTATTTCTATGGAAATGCATTGACAATCAATATTGGATGATATATACTAACTTTGGATGCCCTGGGGGAAAGGCCAACCAGTGTTGTGTATCTTAGAGATTGTTACGTCACTCACAGGTCATAGAGTTCATTGACATTTCTTGATCGTTTGATAATAGTGATATAACTACTCCATCTGTACTACCATAGAAAGATGTAGCACTCGGCTTCGCCTCGTGCTACATTTTCTGTGGTAGTACAGATGTCGTAGTTATATCACTATAGAGTAGCAACTCAGCACTAATTAAATCCCAAATGTGTAGGCAATTTTGATCATAGAGTAAGCATATGTTTTTTTATACATTTTGATTTTATTGAATGAACTCGAGTTGACACCCAGTACCAAATGTGAGATATGCGAGTTTTCACACTTTTGGAGATACAGAAGGAAGAATGGTAATTTACAAATCTTCCGTGTCATTGAGACTTTGGTGAGATAGTGTTTGCAAATTAGCAGTTCGATGGATGACTATGCCTTACTTTCATGCTCCTAGGAGCATTTTCTAAAGCGCGATCATATCACAAATTACATGTCACTGAAAGAGCAAAATATCATAATCAAAGACAATTATCTAATTAACTTCATGATGTAAATGTGTCCATTATTCAGATTCAAGAAATGAAACACAAATTCAATTTTTGTTTTTTTGTTTTTGATTTGAATCAAAAACTTGAAGCATAGTAAGATCTCATCGTTTCCATGAAGATTTTGCATTATAATGCGGTTCATGAAATTTTCTTGGTTATCAGCACAATCTCCGCTTCATTATGGTACCTGTTAGTGACTGTTCATTCCTTTTGCTATCTCATAGATTTCAAACTACTTATATAGTGGGTCCAGGTCGCTAGTATGTAAACACAGGAATAATTTGCAAGAGACTAGTTCCTTAAAAAGTGATCAAATATTTTTTTACCCGAAGGAGCGCAATCTCCGTAAACAGCCGAATCTTTTGACATAAAAAATTTCGCTGTCCATTGACATTCTTTGTGTCGACACTCTGATCAACCACAGAATAAAATAAGTATATGTAGGTCCTATGTATATATACGTGCCGAGACCCCGAAAGGAAAAAATTCAAGAGGTGAGAACAAAATCTGACTTAAATCATTTCGGGAACTCCAAACATTTCTGGTTTATTTGCCGTCATCAGTGTAGTATACCCTATTATAGAGAATCAGCAAATCAGATGCCGATAAATCGTCATCCGACCTCCAGTCATCTACAATTAATGAAATAATTCAAATCTTGTTCTCAGAGCTCGGGTTCAAAATTTTGAACCCAGATTTTGTTCTCACCTTTTGAATATATATATATATGTACGTATTTGAAATATTATTTTTAATACCAAAATTATTATCATAGCTTAAAAGATGTTCATGACTATTAAATGCACATATTTTGATCTACTGTTCCTAACTTCAAAATATTGTTTCATTTACAAATACATAGTCAGTAAATTTTTCTGTGAGTAATCTTGTGAACTGAACATACTAAACATGTCAAGGCCTTAACACAAATATGACTTTCCACTTATCCCTTCTTTATTAAATTGCTAAAGAGCAAAATTGTTGCAATCATTCGTAAAGGTCCATAAAATCATATTTCCAATTGCTCAGCAGTTCAGTTGTGCTTGTTTCTACAGAGCAATGGAATGATGTCTGATCAATCTTCAATTAGCGAATCAAAATTAGACTTTATTATTTGACAGATTTGTCAAAGAGAGAAAATATTTTCTCTTCTATTAATTTGTTTTGACGGCTATCTTTAACAATATAGCATTACACTGATTGCCCATATCAGTGTCAGTCACTGGTCTTTCTTTTTCGAATACCGTACCTTTCTTGCCCCAATTATTCTGTTTAGCTGATGGTAGACAAGACACCCGTCTTTAGAGAAAGACAGCACTCTATTTCTTCAAGCTATAAGTGGTCGTGGAACGATAATTAATTGATCAGTTGATGAATAATATAAATTCAGAATGCCAGTTAGACTGAGCACAGAGCATAAAGACATTGCATAGATGAAATAGAACACATTGTCTGTGTTTGACCGTAAGCATCTTAATCAACTCAGATAACTTGCAAATCATTTGCAAAGTAACAATGAAGCTATAATTAACATGTTCATTCATCCTTGGATATACTCCACGCGACGTAATTATTACATGAATAAAACAGCAATATAAGATTTGCAATTAGCAAGTCAGTGAGATTTCTGCGGACACTCATTAAATATCACCTTAAACACACTACTGACAAATAGCCTAATATAGTGCAATAATTAATAAATTCTGCATTTCACAAACACAATTTGAACAGAATAATTAAATATTGAGTTGCATCCTCAGTTGAAAAAAGGGAGAAGACCTGAATAGCTACTATTTCATCCAATAGACCTATCAGGAGTCATCAGTTCACCTGCAACTTTAAATAAAAAGTTGTGTCGATGTTGAGAGATGTGAACTAGGCCTCCTGATGATTCCTGATATTTGATTAAATTGCTGCTACTCAGGTCTGCTTCCATTTTTCAACTGAGGATGTGACACAATATTTAATTATTCCATTAACAGCAATATACTTTAAACACTACTCATAATAGCTTCAGAAGTAACAGTGTGATTTTTATGTTACAAGTAGTGGATCTCAATTGGCTAAATGCACAGACCATCATGCCTCACAATATATTAGGCCCGTTCATTCATTTCTATACAGCTACTGCAATTCTTCTGTTCATTAGTACTAGAAAGGTAGCTGCAGACAATATGTAACTTACATGTATTTCAAAAATCTCTGTTTCAGTCGTACTCAGAGCTGCTATCCCAGTGAAATCGGGCATACTCCCAACATTGTCTTAAGACGCTTTCTTGTGACAACTGTTCAAAAATTATCGTTCATCAAAGTCATCTACCATCAATTAATCTCAAATGATGCCAAAAACATCATTTTTTTAGAAACAGTGCCATGGATTTCAAATTTTGAATTGCTGTTTAAATTAACAAGATGACAGAGTCGAGTTCACCACCACTGCAGCGAGCATGCTGGGAACGCTTCCGGAGCTCAAAATAATCCGGGTAAAATAGGGCTAAGTCTCAATTTATTGACTAACATGACCGAAAACAATGATGTCATCGCATCTTAATTGATGAAATGGAAGCAGACTGCTTTGATGATTATATTCTCAATTGTGCAAATAATTATGTAAGCTTTCGTTTTCATGGTGATGGATTGTCGGCTTGTTGAGTACCTGAAGGTATTGGCCCGTTTTCAAGATATATTACATGCAACTATCACTTTAGAAACTAATCTTCCACATTCATGAACATATTTGTTGTATTCCCATCACAAACCAATCACATCAACCTCTTTTGCACTGAAATACGACTTTCCATTCATGAGTCTTGCAATCGCCTGTGACCGTGTTTCAAGCTTTGGTCGCGTGTGTCACTGCATGTGTTGTCCTGGAAGAAGGAAAACGAAATATTGACAATAAGCAGCATTATCCACAGAATTATGCAGATCGCCTCTTCTTCTTTTTGACTAGAAAGGAAATATTGGAACATGTAGAGCTAATGAATTGGCACAATCTGCTGGCATAATACCATAGCAATCGAACAGTGAGGAGCCAGTTCAACATTAAACACACCAAATTGTGCGAAGTTTCAGTGACTGTTATCAACCGGATCACACAGCCAAGAGACACAGTCGATGTCAAGTTCTACAGAGAAGTTTGTGAGCGTTTTGTCGTGCGCCTGCTAACTTTTTAATAATGATCGGAGAGCACAACATTATCGACAGAACTTTTGCGCAATTATTTGAATTCTTCGAATCTGAAGGAATCGTAGAGATCGGAGCATTTTGAAGGAATTCACAGCAATCCGCAAGCGACGCACGACTATTTTTCCTATCTCTGTAGAGCATTGGGAATTTCTTTTTGCCCACTTGGTAAGTTCCTGCATGTACCATCGTTTTGAATCAGATTGCACTTCTAGCAAAATGATGAGCTTAAACAATCTACTTCTGTGGCATTATCATTCAAGAAGGACAGACATAGGCAATCATTTTAAGACTCAAATGAATACCCCTATTCACACCACAAGGAGTTGGGGAGAAAGGCTAACATGGACGCCGACGAGATTCAAATCCGCTTCAGACTGGTATAGGGTGAATTGCATGTGACTGCATTTCATTTCGCTATATTTGCTTGAACGACAAAGCCATTGATACCTTCTTTTACAATGCACATGCAGCAAATAGTTTCAAGTAATCTTGGGAACACTTCCCTTCAAACTTTCAAACTCACTTTTATTACTCCACAAAAAGTGTGAAATTAACTATTTGTGCTGAAAACAATTATATTTGTCTTAAATTGTCTCACTGACAACAGAATTTCTCCAGAAAGTCTTGCGCTCTCAGAGAGAATCCTTATTTTCTTTTTTTTCTCGAGAAACTTTTTCATGAACAGAAGAAGCTCTTTTATCCGGTGCTGTGGCCTTGTGGTAGAGTGTTCGCTTTTCGTTCCGGAGACCTCGGTTCAAACCTTGGTCGGGTCAAACCAAAGGTACACTCTATATTCTTGCTAAACACTCAGCAAGAGAGTGGGAATGGAAGTGGGATAAATGACAACTCGGCCACATGGAAGAATGGCAATGTGCTTCCGAGTATAAATAAGGTTCATTCATTTACCTATTTTTCATTCAAAGGAGCATCGAGTTGACATGGTATTTGGATGTAAACCAGAATGAGTTATACTGATGGCTCAAATGTAAAATCAAGATAAGGAAGCCTGCTGCAAAAGCGTGCATAAACTTAATGACGCTTGCAATGATTCGCTCTTTTCAAATCGATAATTTATCAATGTGTTTTTGTGATGTGTTAGCACATTAAGCCAGCAGTATTTAACGATCGTCTTGATGCTTTCTATATTTGAAGATCTTCACACACTCGGAAATATGAAGGAGAGTTGCCGCAAATTATTCAAAGCAAAAATACATTAGTATTTATCGATTCTTTTGTGCTTAAAGTCATTAATACGACCTAATTTTCTCCGGTACAACTGATACAGAATACGGCTGCTGTATAACTTAGGCGGACATAGGAAACAGCTTTGATGTTTCTGCAAATATTTAATAAAAAGTAGATCTATGGAACCGATTTCTATGTAATTGCTGAAACTCTACCTGAACAATTCAACTATCAGATACAAAAATGAATGAGTTTCAAACATGGAGGTCTTTTGACTTTGTTCCTTGAAACTTAACGGTAAGATGAACATTTCAAAGATTGAAGGATCCGTCTGAACTGCTGATATCCAAGCAGAAAAGGTTTTGGATTGCGATGTCGAAAGAGGAAATATTGAAAGACGTGCTCTAGTTAATCAATTTTTGTCATAGAAGTCCATTCTTTCCATCATAACAATAGCAATTGAAAGTTAACTTCTGTATTGATAGTTAACTGACCAATTGCATGAAGTTAGCCACGAAAAGGATAGCTAGCACAACTAAGAACATTCGGGTAAGTTGACAAATTACCCATCATGGATTTCTGTCTAAATGCAGCAATGTTGGGTAGAAATTCAGCGTTATTAGTCTATGACAAACCGATCAACCAATTAAACAATGAAATTCTGCCTGTCTATAGTTTAGAAACGCTTTCAGAAATCGTTGGTCACGTGCACCGATATCTTTTATTCATACAACTCATACATCGAAGAAAATATGTCAGTTTGTGAAAAACTGTGTTGACAATTCGGCTACACCACTCTCGATTAAACTCACATTCGTGTAATCGCAAGGGGTGTAATCTTTAAATATTGCTGTCAGCAATAGTTTCAAGCCAATGCACCATGCTATCTATGCACTACGCAGCAGTGAGACATTTGCCATCTTTCTTTGTAGCATACATACTTATGTACAGCAACTGCCGCAGTCCGCATCTCACTTTTGATGACGAAATCCGGGTGTGCAGCCTCAACATCTTTAGCCTCCATGAAATAATTATCGTCCACGTGACTTGTGGTTGAATTGAAATTGCTAATTTTGAGTCTTTGGGAAAAATGTTAAAAAATTGGATCATCATCATCATCAAATGGGAAGAAGAAATGTTCATGTCATCATAATGAAAGACTCGTTATTTCAGCTCTCTATTGAATCCTTTCACTTGTAAAAGATGTACCGACAATGATCACGCGATCACTTCTGATCAAACGGAAACTTGTTGACGAGGAAGTACGCTTGAGGTAGCAGAAAAACAGTCTCTCTCTCCCAGTCTATAGCAGGAAACCTTTTCTGCAATGCAATTTTTCCACTGTCGCAATTCATAGACTTTTGAGTGAAAGACGTTTCCTGGGATAACAGAGGGAGAGATCGGAAAACAAATACTAATTCTATCAAATCATTGAACAGAAATAATGTAGTGAGTGAATCGATTCTACCAGGAATGTTCATTGGCAGGGATTGTTTTCAAATTCCATCAGTATTCATAATTTAGTGGGATCGTTAATTAATTGATTTTGGTTTTGTATTTAAATGAGATCAGAATTTAACGCTTGTAAAATAAGCTGAGTATTGGGCCATGCATGTACAGACACGACAGCTCAGTGGCTCAGTCGTTCCATTTCATTTTTATGAAGTACAGGTGCCCCTTTCTGACAAAGGGTAAGCACATTTCAAGTTGCCATTTCGATTATCGTCACTGTATCCGAAAAGCGCTGATCTACTTTGGTCCTAGTCCATTTACCGAGTTAAGCAATCTGGGATTTATTTTCACTTTCAGCATGCGCGCGAGAGGTGCTTGACCAGGCCGAGTATACGTAGTTGGCCTTACGCTGGCTTGTCAGCTGGTGAAGCTGCCATCTTGCAACGTGCTCGTACTGACGTGCTGCCTTGGCATTAGTTCGCTAAGATCTTATTTGATCAATTATATATTGTATCTTACATCTTCTTGTTCAATTGAGAATCTATTTCTGATCTGCAGGATAAAATTCATTTTGTCTGTCACTATACGGATATTTTAGGCGGAAGGCACACAGAATAAGCCATAGGCCACCGTTCGCAAGTCGCGTCACGATCTACTTACAGCCTTACAGCCGTACTTAATGACAGAGCCAGTAGTTCATCTCTACTTTTGTATATCTTGATAACCGTGCTTAACAAAGCACAACATATGCGTAGGTATGGTTTTGTTACCTACATCCATGTTATTCGTGCTTCTACAGTCATTCTATGAACGGTGTGGAGGACTGCTCAAATTGAAGACTCATGTAAGGTCAGAAATGGAGGCAATAAGTCAAGTTGCAAGGCCTTTTCATATTTTCATCAAATACGTGTCCCAACATAAATATATGCAACATTTAAGTGTCTAGGAAGATGCACAAGTATTTGCACCCGGACCACGCTATTTGACATACAGCATTTAAACTTTTGGCTGTGTCAATTCATCAGTCGTGAAATTGTTTAGTGTGTAAATGGGCAGTGGCTATTACACCGACTCAGCAGGTACAATTATATTCCATGTCTGCCACCACTCAAAACTTATAAATTGCATTATCTTTCATCATGCAAAAATTCACAGATATTTCCGGTCTGGTAAATGTAAGCGTGAAATTGTGACTTAACAGACCGGACTATTAGGGCTACACTCATGGTTAAACAACAAAATTCAAGATGAATAAAATCAAACAATGTACGTCTAAGATGATAATTAATATTAATATATGTCTATCAAATGAGCATACATGTCCATGAAACAGAGCATACGGCGAGACGAAATAGCTGAAATATGAATGCTATGTGTTGATTTTGAATATTATAGCGAGCTATGCGATAAATTTAGACATAGAAATCTCAGCAACCTATTCAATCAGTTCATCAATAAAAGTAATCGATTGCGTCATCTATTCATAGCACAAGTCAACAAATTTTTACGAAGCGACTACTTTCATCACATCAATGAGAAGAGTAACAACTTTAACAATCTTCTGCAGAATTGAAATTAGACCGGTCGTCTTCAGACTAGAAGGGAAGCATTGGAACGTGCAACGTTATTGAAATGGCACAATCTGCTGACTAAATACCATAGCAATCGAACAATGAGAAGCCAGTTCAGCATTAAAAACGACAAATTGTACAAAGTTTCTGTGACTGTTATCAACCGGATCACACAGCAAAGAGACACAGTCGATGTCAAGTTCTACAGAGAAGTTTGTGAACGTTTTTTCATGCGCCTGCTAACTTTTTTTAAAATGATCGGAGGGCCCAACATTATCGAGAAAACTTTTGCGCAATGATCTGAATTCTTCGAATCTGAAGGAATCGTGGCGATCGGAGCATTTTGAAGGAATTTAGAGCAATTCGCAAGCGACGCACGACTATTTTTCCTATCTCTGCAAGGTATTAAAAATTTCTTTTTGCCCACTTATTAAGTTCCTGCATGTGCCATTTGTTTGAATCAGTTTGCATTTCTAGCAAAGTGACACAGATAAACAATCTAATTCTGTGGTTGTTCCAGTGTGTTTTTGCAAGTGTTCCAGTCTAGTCAATCAATAAAGCATTGTGCATGGGCTTTCTGGGAGTCTTACATACTATGAAGGCAGTTCTCTCTACTGTGGAGGCCATGCTAGTCATCAACGTCTTCATTTTCTGGGAATCATTTTGGTGTGTGAATCACCAAAGACCGAGCACTGAGAGAACGAAGATAATATGTAAATAGATGACATTGACTAACTTCAGTCATCGACGATTGCAAGCGCATGGATTTTCTTTCATGGAGACAGTTTTCAATTGTCTCTGTTGGACATTGTTCCACGGAAGTGGAATTGCGAAGGCACGAATTTCTCTCCATGGTGGATGCCATGAGCACCATCAACTTCTTCATACTCTGGGGATCATTTTGGTGTGCGGATCCCCAAAATCTGACCACTGACTGCTGAGAACTAGGTCAAAATGTAAATTGATGATAGTAACCGACTTAAGTCATTGCCGTTAGCACGTGCATTGGCGCCAGTATCGATTGATTTACAAGAAGCTCGAGAACATCAGCACTTTGGAAATCAAAGATATTATTCCAGATCGAATCGGTTCTACTTAACGAAAATTATCAATTCGGAATGGGTTTTAATCACCACATCATACTGAACTCAGAAATGTTGTCACTTTGAGATGATGTTGAAGATGATTGGTACGTAAAAAACCAAAATCGTGCGATTTGCTGAAATGAAAACGCGCGACATGTGCGAATGGCTCCATAGACTGCAATGTTAAAGAAGCACCCGCTCGACCGCGCTGGAAAATGTCGCATGTGTAAAACAGCCATTAATCTAGGGTGGACATAATTCTATTTCAGCCACTGCATGCAAAGGTAGCAAGCGGTGGAAATTGACATAGATATTCATCTCTCTTTGACTTGCATAATTGGCCAAGCGTGCGCATCGCAGACGTAGCTCTGATCAGAAAGCCCACGAGCTTGTACGGTCAGATTTCAGGCAGATCTGTAAAGTAAAAAGTACCTATCTTTGATTCAATTTTCATCCATGATAAATTCGTCAAATGGAAATATTCTTCACACCGTTCGACTCTTCACGAGCTAAATTTACTGACTATGTACGTTTAAGGCCTCAGCCACACTGAAAGCAAAGCAAACACGAGCGTATCGAGCAAACGTATGTCCGTAAGGTATTAATCGCTCTGGTTTTCTTTCTTTCGCAGTGTGGCTGTCTACAACTGATGTAATAATGACTTTATATTTGCTGCAAAACGCTTTGTTCGGAAACGCTTGGAAAAGCTCGCAGTGTGGCTGAAGCCTAAAGCGGTGTCAATCTTCTTGTTTGTCAGAATTAAAGCTTGAATTTGCATTATGTTTAGTCGAAAATTGATCTTCTTGCCCCTCGAAACTAGTTCTGGCCGTGACCATCAGTATTGTGGAGCGTCATCTATAGACCGAAGCACGCAGACAAGACAATTTTTCTCTTTTTGCACAACATTGCGAAGCTTCAGTGACTGTTAACTTCTAGATCACACAGCAATGAGACGCAGACGATGTCAAGTTCTACAGAGAAGTTTGTGAGCGTTTTTCGTGCGCATGCTAACTTTTTAGCTTGTGCGCATGCGCAATGAGCTGAATTCTTCGAATCTGAAGGAATCGTTGCTATCGGAGCATTTTGAAGGAATTCACAGCAATCCGCAAGCGACGCACGACTATTTTTCCTATCTCTGTAGAGCATTGGGAATTTCTTTTTGCCCACTTAGTAAGTTCCTGTATGTGCCATCGTTTTGAATCAGATTGCATTTCTAGCAAAGTGATACGCTAAAGCAATCCAATTCTGTGCTTTCGGTGGAATATAGTAGGGTTTCTTTCTAACCGAATTAACTTTAGCAGCAGCGAAAAGTCGGATTTTTATCCATGGACTATTATTCTGTGCACATTGATAATCTATCGTCCTCCCATTACTTGAGCTTCAATTTAATCATGATCTAATCATATCATAGAGAGATCGAATGAAAAGGAAAGGTTTTACTGAAGTGCATTTAAAATGTGTAGGTGGACTCTAAATGGAAGTATTTGATGGATCAGATGGCGCTGACTTTAAAACTGTTGGAGAACTATGAAATGACTGCAATTCTCATTTTTGACACTCATCTTTCCTGATCTGATTGATGACTTACCGAGGATGATAAAGTGATGCAGTGAGAGCAATTCATTAACTAGCATCTAACTTTTGTAAGCGCGAATTCGGATATCACAGATTAGGGGATCATAGATAAGTGATCTGCACTTAGGGAAAACGGAGATAATGAATGGCCGGCTTGTCCGAAGGAAAAAAAGCATTATTCGAAGGATGTGTCCTAGACGGCATTAATTTGTCTCAAAACGTTGACTTGTACTTTGATTTTTTCATATTCACTGTCTGAAAATTCTGTCAGTAAGGCTATTTCAGAACACATTAAGTTTGAGAGGCTAACAGAGAAAGAGAAAGTGCAATGATCTTCACTGTTGATTGTTGTTGATGCGTCTGTCTTGAATTTCAAAGCAAAGTTGAAGAAAATTATTCAAAAATATTCTGAAATCAAACATAGGCTTATGTTTATCAACATGCAGCACCAAAACTGACTGGGATGTAGTTTGGATTATGATCGTATGCCCTCTATGTGTTGGCTGCGTAATAAATCATTCTTGGCAAGAAAATTAATATTATTTACAACCACAGAATTAAATATTTTGTCTATCTGCTTCGGTTTGCTAGAAGTGTGACTAATACAAAATCGCCGGCACATAGAGGAGCCTATTAAGTGGGAAAAAAGGATTTCCTAATACCTTACAGAGATAGGAAAAAAATCGTGCGTCGCTTGCGGATTAATGTGAGTTCCAGCAAAGTGCTTCGATTGCCGAAATTCCTTCAGATTCGAAGAATTCAGATCATTGCGCACAAGTTTCATCCATAATGTTGGCCCTTCCGATCATAAATAAAAAAAGTACCAAGCGTACGAAAATTAGTTCATTTGATGATTTCACCATCGTCTTCTCACCATTCCTTACTGCATAGTGCATACATTAAATCGAATGTTATCTAGACGATGTGTGTTTTGGTATGTTCGAAGTGATATCACAGCACACACGCCTTTCTCACTCGCTCTGGTGTCCTCTGCTCACAGCTTATTGTTTGCCATTTCCAATACCAAGCGATACACGAATTATCCATTCGAGAAGGAGCAAGTTGTCTAATTCTGTGATGTGCCATTTCGATATTAAGGCTAAATACAACCCTTCCTTCCTAAGAAACCGAAGCGCGCGCAGATGAATCTAATTCTGTGGTTGCAGCACTTGCTTTGACATTGTTAAGTTTCAAGAAGCGATTCAATATGCTGTGTCAGAAGTATACGTCACTTTTTGATGGCAAAATTTTCAAAGAGGTTCGAGGCTTTCTGATGGCAGGTGATTGTAGTGCCTCATTAACGGATTTGCTTTTATCACATCGTGAAATTGGTTTTAGGTAGTCTTTGTCATCAGAAAAGAAGTTTGGGATTGCAAGATAGCTTTCGAGCATCTCTGGCTTGATCGATGTTATCACGGTTCGCTAGAAACAACTTTTAATATAAGTTTGAACAACAAAAATAAATGTAACATGGTGGGAGAAGCATTGTTATGTCCACACTGTTCAAAGACGCAAAAAGGAAAAATCTGTCGATGCCTTACCGAGAAATCGGAAAAATTCATGCTTTATAGATTTTCGAATATACATGCATAGTGCATCAGGCTTTTTTATAGAACATTAATTTACTTAGAGAGAAAGAGAGAGAGAGAATCGTATATTTTTCAAAAATGAAAATCACATAGTCGATTGCAACTGTAAAATGGATGATGACTTACAATATAATAAGGAAGCAATAAATTCACATATTAGCACAATGCAATAATTCAATACTTTCATGAACACTCGATCTACAGATATATGCATAAATCATCGAAATAGATAGATAAAACAAAAAGAAAAAGTAAGGAAAAATGCATAAAACACCAAAAAAATGTAACTAATAGACAGATAGGATTCCACTTGAAAGGGTACAAACCCAAGGCAAAAGGGCACAAGATCGTTTAGCTGTTGAGGACAGCGAAATCCTTAATTGACTGCTTCTGGGAAGTCTTTCAGGAATAATGTTATGAAGGGGATGAGACATACTACACTCACAACAATGTAAAAACTTGATTGCTTGCTCTTTAGAACGGCAATGAATAGGACGGAACAAAGGAAGGATGAATAGGTACAAGTACATCCGGCTGCACATATTAGCCGATGGGCACGCTTTTGAAAGTGTTCGAGCTTGCACATCAGCGTCTTTGATAGTTTGCCATAGGCCGGAGAAGAATACATGAAAAGAGATGTTGCAATAGCATGGTAGACCATTTTTAACTGTCGGCTAGACAATACATTTTTCAAACATCTAATTACATAAAGCCGTTGAGAGCCACGCTTTAAAATGTCACTAATCTGAAACTGCCATGACAATGTTTCACAAAAAATAAAGCCCAGTACACGAAGTTGAGACACGTTTCTGAACATAGAAGGAAACGAGCAAGCTTTCAACCTTGATTTCTGTACAAGAAGTTCTTGACTTTTGTTTACATTGATTGTAAGTCCTACACTCGTGAATTTTTCCTCGATAACAGATGATGAAATAGAAGACTGAGAAACATACTCAATTCTTTCGATGATAGTCAAATCATCAGCAAATTTCACACAAACAACATTAATGATGGACATATAGGAGGCGAAGAAAACGGACCAAGGACTGACGCCTGGGGAACTCCCGAAGTGACACACTGCTCCAAACATCACTAAATTTTCACCATTGAAGACCTGCCACACAGATATGACTTCAGCCACATCATATCAAGGTGATAATCTCAGATGAATAGGAATTGTCACACTGGCATTGCTTGATGAATGACTTCTCCATAAACAATTGTACAAGTCATCATAATGAATTGTGTAATAAAATGTCGTCATTTTGAAAATTTGGTTCCCAAGGAATATTCTAGTGACCTCATGTCCTAAGGGAGTGGAGATATTGATAAATCCACTGAATCTTTAATTGTTGAAATAAATTCTGTTTTAGACTGTCTACGAACGTCACTACCTCAAAAGGAGTACTACTTTCCTTTTCCCGTGATGTTGTTAACTTTTCAATTGCATCACCCCCGCTCCCGATAGATGGGTAGGCCCTATTCATGTATTCGAGAGCCAAATAATTAGAATTTTACAAATTTGCTCACATTTTCAGGATGTTGTCGAAATGTCACAAAAGACTGTCAACATTCATGCCAATAGAGGTTGTTTTGTTAAAAATACACGTTGTGATGCCACATACGTCCTGTGTAGATATACAAACGTGTAACTAAAATTTGGCACTTCTTATATAAACCGATCGCTGTGTGTATTGGGTGTCACAGGGTCCGCTGTTTATACAATGGGGCTCGCCAACCAAGGCATAAAGAAATTACAGAACCCGAAATGCAAATCTGGTTGACTTTCCTACTGACGAATCTAAAATGTGACTTACAGACAATAATGAGCACCACCATCGATAAATTTAGTTCCGCTAAATCTGGAAAGCAGTTTTCGAAGCTGGATTTATACACTAACTTCCGCTAGATATTTTACATTCTTTTTACAGACACTTTACAGCACTTGTCCGCATAATGCAGCTTCGTCTAATATGATTTTGCATATTACAGTGAAATTATCAGTCCCGATAAGATAACATTGGAAGGCAGTTATATAACCTCTTCGTCGGTGGTTGCGACGTTTATCTGAAGCTCTTCACTGTTGATTGCTTGTATTTTCAATGGCCACTTACATTACCGGTGTTCACAGTCCAAATCCACTGTCAAAGTCGTCAAATCAATCAGTGGCTTGGCTTGTATTATGTATGTATTATATCACTATGCAAGCGCCTATAAGGAGACATTAGATCATATTCTACTGTGCATGATATTCATGCCACCGGTGAAAATTCATAAACCAATCATTTGGCAGAAAACCAAATTTGCCATGAAAAGCCTAATGCATGGTTTGAAAACTAACTTAAATACCTTGGTTTTCAGAAATCCAAAAATGCATTTTTATTCTAATTTTCTTTAAAAAAGCACTAAAAAGCATAAGTTTTAAAGTGCAAACAGAAAGTATGATCAAAACTAGGATAATTTGCCGAAATTTTATTATATAAACGTCTGTGACCTCAAATTCTTTAATGCTACATAAAAGCTAAGCAAAGGCGCAAAGATTCACATGAAAGACTGCTGTCAGCAAAATGGCGTGTTTACAAAAGTCAACATAATATCAAACTCCAAGTTGGTTCAAGTCATGAAACTTATGGTGGAATATGACTTTGACTTTGACGCACAGCGTTGCTTAAATTAACTCTCAAAGCCTTGATAAATATTGCTACTGGCATCAGATGTTGATATTTTGACGGTGAGAAAGGTTAATGTTAATTTTCTCCCTGTCAATGCCACTTTGAATAAAAAATTGAGAACGACAGTGGTAGTCATGCGGCGCTTTATAGTATGTACACGGGAATGTCAAAAGTTAAATGATAGTTTGAGAGATAGTGCAAATAGAGATCTGACATAGAAAGTTTGGTATGATGTCATCTAGTTTGAGTAAAATAAGAATCTACAGTTCTTATCTCATGATCCGTTAAACAGAAAAATTAAGTCAAAGAATAGAATAACAATAAAGAGAAAAGGAAGAAAATACGTTGAAGACAAGTACTTGCAAATGTAAACTCCTTTTGGACACATAACACTGGCTTTATAGCCACTTGATGGCCAGTCCTTCAGTTACATATAAGTCAAACGAATTTTTGCACCTTTTCAAACATTCACAGTCGTTAATTGTAGCTGCTGTTCGGTGATGACATGACTGCAGGTGTCTGGTGACTCAGGCGGTTTTGATGATCTTGGTCTGCTTGTACTCGTCGCTAGCCATTTTGGGATGTGATCTTTGACCCTTTCTTGAAGAACCCTGTGCGACTTCCCTTTGTAGCTTGCTCCGCAGTTAGTGTTAATTGGGAGGGAAAAATCGTTTGCGCTGAAACTCTTTGACTCTGTTTGTGCGCTTTGCTCCTCTATCTGTGTCCTATATAGCGAGTGGGATAAACCATATAAAAATGCCACGCAGCAAACTGGCATCGCTATTGTTATTAGCATCGAATTATTCATTTTCTCAATCCTTAAAATATTAGAATCTTAATGAAGAGAAAGCCTCTTGTTGAAGTTCCCTGTCCGAGTTGTAATATTAACATAAGCAAGGCAGGTAGAGTGCATCTTTATTCTGGCTCTGGCCTATCATATGCACGCCATTGGATACACACAAATTTTGAAAGCACTATAAATAGTACCCGATGCATCTAAGTCATACATCAAATGATTTGAAGTCGTTACAGAAGTGCTGAGATAACAAAGAAATATTGCAAGGAACTGGATACATAGTTTGATGCACATGCAATCCCAAAGCTCGAATTCTCAACACTTCTAAAATTTAACAATAAGTTTTTCAGTCAACAAATCATTAAGAAATCAAGTTTTAGTAAATTATTTAATTAAAATTAAATGTTAGTTGTTGAAATGCAGTAAACGGAACATTTGAGCGATTTATTCGCATTTTTGTGATTTTTTGGGGAACATTTTGAAGACGCAATTGATGATCCAGCATGAGAAATTAATTGGAGTCCAGCTAATGGACGATCCTGATACACGAACTTGACACTCAGTGGTACAAGAGCTTCACCATTTTAGATATTGCTCACATTGACAGTAAAGAACATGAATGGCAAATAAGTCGCCCTTTATTCACAGTTTAGCAAAAATTTGCCGAGCTGACCCCAAAATGATTGACAGACAAATGTGCGTGTCACTTTAAAGATCTGCCAATTGTCAGACATTTAAATTGAGATATCATGTAACATTAAGCACATCGATGTGTAGAAATGTACATGTGATAATCTGTAATTTTAACCATATGCCTGTAGGTTTAGTGTGTGCTACTTCCAGAAATTTAAGGCACGAAAATGACGAATAATATGATTTATTCAATGCCCACGCTTCGGACTTCGTCCTTTTCCTGTGTCTAAGATCTGAATTTGTACGAAAACTATTCAATCACATCTTCTGCTATTCAAGTATTATGTGACACCTAAGTCATCCATAATTGATATATGATTCAGAAGTAGTTCACCTTCACTTTCAGAATCTGATGAAGCAGGAGGAAGGAAGATCGAATTCCAAATGCCTTTGTCTGCTCGCATAAATTCATATGTTCGTTGAAGAGATTTCATTTATTAATGATGCACAATACACACGGGCATATATTGATGGAAAATGTTTATATGTTCAATGTGTGAAAGAATATAAGTAACTGACACTAGGATGTGCTAAAGAATAACACAGCGAAGATGAAATAACTCAAAAATTGAGACATGTAATATAGGGACAGGTTTGCCTTGATATCAGATGTACAGACAGTAGTAGATTTCTCTATCATATTCTGTCTGTAATTTCAATGAGAATCTGATTCAGATAATTCATTTTTCCTTAGAAGAGACTCAAATACATATTTTTTGATTTCCGATATTCGCGTTTTTATTGTCTGATGCATCTCGATTACATTTTACTCCGAAGTAAATGAGACAGCAAGTAATGACGAATACAGAAATTTTAAAGCAAAGCAGATACTTCTAAAATGTAGTTACATGATGACTAAAAAACATAATGTTTATATCCAATGAATGGAAATCATCACGACAAGAATAGATAATAGATATTCTGATAATGAAGTCCAATCGCGGCACATGTCTTACACAGTGCAAATGTGAATTGTAGTTCGCTAATGATCTATAAGCCAATCAACTTATATCGTATCAACAAATAAATAAAAGGCAAACTTTCTGTTATTTTAGACGAATATATTGTTCAGAATTGTCAACTAAAACCCGACAATAAATCATTTTAGGTCCTCGAAATCTCAATTACCGCGACCTCGGAATTTCAGAGTCTCAAAGTGAATACTGCGGCTGCAGTTCTTAATAAGATATATCTCAGTATCTCAGCGGTCAGCGTTCGATCCAAAAGAATTCTTCCACATTCGGTAACATTGCAGCATCACAACAAAGAGACTGCCTGAAGCCGAGTACTGTCGAGATGCTAACCTTCTTGCATAGTAATTTGTACTGAGTGCGGTGACATTGCTTGGAACCTTTCTCCCTTTCTATTATATGCCCAGGCAAACTGGCACGCGGCAATCCTTGTGATTATCAGCAGCATGGAAAAAGCAGGGAGAAATCAACGCAGAGCAGCCTGCTGTGCAGTCCCACAGGTTGTTCAACCAGTCTATATATTTGAGCTAGTTTGGGCCTTTCTAAGCCGCACTTGAACAGCCTTTGTATAGCGAAACACAGTTCAGGGGGGTGAGGTATGTGTGTTCTTTCAGGTGGGTCTCTCGGGGGGTGTGCGGGGGAGGGGAAGTTGGTGTTCTCTGTATGGTCCTGGGATGTGTAGGGTGGGTTGGGCCGGGGTCTATCGGGCTGGGTGATATTTTGCTGTGGGGGGCGTTTGTTGGGTGTTTTTCGGGGAGGAATGGTGGTGGGGTTGGCGGGTGGGTCTATGGTTTTGGAGGGGGTTGTCGGTTTACGGCTAGGTATCTGGAGAGGGGGGGTCTGCGTAGGGGGCGGATATCATGGTGGGCGGTTGGTTGTGGTGTGGATGGGTTCCTATGGGGTCTGGTAATGGTTCTTGTAGTGAGGCGATCTGTTGGATTGGTTTGGAGTATAAGGCGGCTTGTTTTTGCTTGAGGGTCGTGGATGTGTGTTGCGTGGGGCTTGTGGGGAGGGGGGGGGGGGGGGGGTGCTTTGGGGAGGGGGAGTGTGTGTGGTCCTGGTGCTGTTCGATTGGTGGTCTTGGTGGGCGGTGGTCGAGGGTTGGGGTGGGTTCTTGGTCCTCGTGTCGGTGGTTGGGGCTGGTTGGTGGGGGTCCTTGGGTGCCATGTGGTGTGGGGGCAGAGGTGTTGTCAGGAGTGTAGTTGCTAGCATGGTTGTGGGTGGGGGGTGGGTTGTGTGGGGGTCCGGTAGTCGGGAGTATGGCAGGGGGGTCTATGTCTTGGTTCTAGCGGGTTGGATGAGGCCGAGTCTTGTGAGGTCTAGCGCAGTAGTCTTGGTGCTGGGGTTGTGGTCTGTCTGCTTAGGTCGTTGCGGTTCCGGGGCGCGTTCTTGCTCATGGCGGTGGAGTCGTTCTGTCCTATGTGGCATCTAGCGTGGGTTGAGCGTGAGGTGGGAGGTGTGGTGAGGTTGGGGTGTGGTTTTCTGGTTGTTACTGGTAATGTGGGGGGTGGGTGGTTGGCGGGGTGGGCAGGTGGTTTGGGATGGTTTGGGTTGCGGCCGCTATTAGGGTGTTTGTGGTCTAGGGTGCGGTCTTACAATTTATTGTTTGGTAGTCAAGTTCGTCTAGTCTACTGGCTGGAGGGCATAGTTTGGGTTCTGGTGTCCTGGGTGCGGGGGTCGTGGGGCGAGGTCCACTTTGATGAGTGGGGAGGTTGGGGTGGGCGTACGTGGGTTCTAGTGTGAGTGTTGTTGGGTGGTCTTGGTTTCATCAGGTGGTGCGTGGGAGTCGTGGGGGGGGGGGTAGGCCGGGGGGTGGTCTTACGTAGGTTGGTCAGGGAGGGTTCTCGTTGGTTTGGGGGTCTAGTGGAGAGTGAGGGGGGGGATTGCGTTTGAGGTGGTGGGTTGGTTCTAATTGGGGATGAGGCGCGTGGACTGGTGTGGTCTTGGTTCTGGTGTGTTGGGTGGGTTGGTAGATGGTGTGTGGGTTGTTGGGAGGGTGTGGTGGATCGCACGGGGGAACTCAGGAAGGGTAGAGGGTGGGTTCGTTCGGGGGTTCTGTTGTCTTGTCGGGGGGAGGGTCTTGAGTGGTCTTCATATGGGGTTGGGGGTGGTCTTCGGGGTCATTGGGGGGTGGGGTGTCTGTGGGTCTGAGGTGCGGTATCGGCTGCGGGTCTTAGGGGGTGGGGGTTTTCGGAGCGTGTGGTCTCGTGTCTATGGTTGGTCGGTTGGGGCGTATTGTGGGAGTGGGGGGTCGTGGTCTTGTGTGGGGCGTTTAGGAGTCGGCGGTGAGTCCTGGGTGGGGCCTTGTCTCGTGGGGGGTCCGTTGGTCTAAGGGGGGTGTAGGGGTGGGAGGGGTGGGTGTCTGGTGTGTGGGTTGGTGGGGTGGGTTTGTGCCAGGAGCTGGAGGGGACGGGCGTAGTGTGTGGTGTCTGGTGCTGCGGTGTTTTCGTTGTTTAGGCGAGGGGGGGTGTGGCACGTGCGCTCGTCTTGGTGGAGGAGGTTTGAGTGGGGAGGGTGGGGTGGGGGTTAGGGCGTGGTTGCATGGCGGTCTAGTGTTGGGTAGTTACGTCGTGTGGTGTTGGGCGGTCTTCTGGGTTCTAGGTCTGGGGGTGGGGGTCGGGGGAGGTCGGTGGGGTTGTATCGTCTCTACTGTGTCGGGGGGTTGTGGGTGAAGGTTGTTGGTCAGTCTGTCTTTTCACTGGGGATGCGGTTTTTGGTCCGCCGTTGGTTCCTGAGTCGGTCTTTTGGGCGTTTGGATTGGGGGGTCTTTACGGTCTATGGGTCGATTTTCATGACAGTGTGCGGTGGGGGAGATTTGTTTCTTCTTAGGCTCGGTTTGGTTGCGGTCTAGGTTGGGAGGTAGGGGTTGGGCCGGGTGGGTGTGCGTGAGGGGGTTGGAGTCGCGGGGTCTTTGTTGGTTTGGCTATCTGGCGGGGTCGGATGGTTTGGACGTCTCTGCTTATGGCCTTTGAGCGTTCTGGCGGGGTGATTTCCGGCGGGGGTCGTGGGGGTTCAGCGTTGGGGACGTGGGGCTCTTGGATTCGGTGTCTAGGAGGGTTGTGGCGTAGCGGTCGTCTATCGTGTGCATGTCATGAGGTCGTCTTGGTGCGGTGTGGTTTGGTGGTCTCCTGGGGTTATCCGGATGATCCCTGTCTCAGGGTGGTCTTCTTTAGCTGGGGCTGGACGTGTGGTCGTTCGGGGTGTGCGTACAGGTTAGTGGTGTCTTCTTCGGGGAGTGGTGTGTTGTGTGATGCGGGTGGTGTCTTTTGTGGTGGTGTAGGGGGGATAGTGTGGTGTCTCTGTCTGCCCCGTCTATCGGGTGGCGTGGGTGGCTGTAGTGGCGTGTGGGGGTTTGTGGGGCGGTTGTTCGGGGTTGTGGTTTCTTAGGGGTTGTTCTGGTGGTGGGAGGGGTTTGTTTGGATGTTTGGTTCGGGGTCGGGGCCGCGGCGGGTCTGGGTCTCGGTTACGGGTGGATGTCTGGGGGTGTTTGGTCTATTCGGGTGGGGTGGGGGGTTTTGGATGTTTGGGGGGGGTGGAGGTTGGTTGTGTAGGGTGGAGATGAGGGGGTGCCTGTTGTCGCGTTCTGTCGGGTGCTTGTTTTTTAGTTTGTGGAGAGCTTGCGCGTGGTGGTTGGAGGGTTTTCTGAGGGGGTGCGGGGGTGTCGGTAATGGATTGTGGGTTGGTCTTCGTCTGTGGGATTGTGGTGCTGTGACGCTGATGGGTGGGACTTGTTGCAGGAAGGCGCAGTGGTCTTTTGTGGTGGGGGTAGGGGGGTCTACCGTGCGTTCCGGTGTGGAGTTTTGTTGGTCCCTCATTCGGTTGTTAGTGTTGGCGGTCGTTCTCTGTGTGTTGTCGGGGGCGGGGGCCTGTTGGTGGCGCAGGGGGAAGGGTCGGGGTGTGGGACTTGGTGTGATTAGATGTGGGAGTGGTGTCTTCTCTGTTAGTGGGTTTGATGTGTCTTTGGGCTGGGGTAGTTGGTGGGAGGGGGAGTCTCGGCGACGGCCGTTAGGGAGCGATGTGTTGAGGGGCGGGGTCTATTTTGGTGGGTTGGTGTGGTGGGCTGGTGGCCCGTGACGGGGTCTGTCTGTTTGGTTCAGGGGGTCCTTTGGTGAGTCAGGGGTTTCTGGGGGGGGCAGTGGGTTCGTCTTGTGTTGAGCGGAGCGGGTTGTGCTGGGTGGCGTGGTTTTTTGCTCGGGGGTTCTGGTGGGGTGGTGGTGTGGTGTGGGGTGGGTGGGGGGGGGTCGGGTACGGTCTATGGGTGGGGGTCTCGCAGGTTGGTCGGCGGTGCGGGTGTGCTAGTTCGCGGTCACTGGTTCCGGTGTGTGTGTCTCTTGGGTCCTCGTTTGGTGTCTAGGGGGTGTTTCTATGGGGGTTCCGGGTGGTGTCTTTGGCAGGGTGGCTGGTCTGGGCCGGGTTGTGGAGGTTGTCTTTGGGGTTGAGTGGTCTTGTTGGGGGGTTCGGTGTGGGGTTTTGCTTCGGGGGGGGGCGTGGAGTGTGGGGGTCCTGGGGGGCCTTGGTCTAGGGGGGAGGGGTTGGGGAGGAGGGCGGTTTGGGTCCTGGGTCGTTCGAGTGGGGTAACGTGAGATGGGGTGGGGTCTTTCCGCGTTCTTGGGTCGGTTCTCGTTGTGGTCGATTGTCTGGGGGGTGTGGGTGGCCGTGGGTGGGGGGTTGGGTGGGGGGGGTTTATTGGTCTCTCCGTGTTGGAGTTTGTGGCGGGTGTGCGGTGAGGTCCTTGGATGGCACTGTGAGTTCTGGTCTTTAGGCGGGGAGGGGGTGTGTGTCTAGTCGTGGTTCTAGGTCTCTTCCGCGGGTGTTTAGGGGTCGTATCTACGGCCCTGTGCATAAGGGGTCGTGGGGGTGTTTGTCTGGTGATGGTGTATGCAGTGACGCGAGGGTCTGGTTCCGTTGCTCAATGGGGGGTTGGTCGGGGGGTACAAGGGTTGTGTCTGTCTATGCGCCGCGCGTGGGTATGAGGGTCCGTGTTTGTCTGTGTCTGAGTGATGACGTGGTTGGGTCCCTGGTCTCTGGGTGTGGGGTCTAGGGTAGTTAGGGTGGTCGCTGCGGGGGCTTGTTGGCCGTGTGGGGAGGGGGGGTGGGGTACATGGTCTTGGGGGTGTGGGTGGGGTGTGGCGTTAGGGGCTTTGGAGTGGTGTAAGTGGGCGTCGAGTTGTGCTGCTGGGTAGTGGGGGGGTTCCCGTTTGGTTGGTGGTAGGGAGCTCTTGTGGGGTGTGTCTTGGGGTATGGGGGGAGGTAGGGGTCTGGGAGGGCGTCCGGTACGGGTGAGTGGAGAGTCGCTAGGTCCTATGTTACTGTCGTGTCGGTGTGTCTGGTTGTTCTATAGTTTTGGAAGCAATGGGGAGCGTCTTAGTTCGACGCACGGGGGTCGGTGGGGTTGGCGTGTCTGTGGTGGGGGAGGGACGGGGGGAGAGGGGGTGGGGGGTTGTTTTTGGGGCAGTATGCTGGTGGTAGGGGGGGTGGGCAGGTGGGTGGTGTGTTTAGGGTTTGGGGGTGGGCGTTATACTTCTTGTTGGAGGGGAGGTGAATTCGGAGGGGGGGTGCTCTGTTTCGTGGGCGTCTTGGCGTTTGTCGGCGGGTCGGGGTGCGTGGGTGTTCTCTGGGCTGGGGGTTGGGGGATGTCTGTTGTTTATGGGGGGGTCGATCGGGTGTTGTGGGGGTGCGTGTTAGTTGGTCCGGTGTCTCATGTTGGTCGGGGAGTCTCGTCGTGGTTTGGGTTGGGTTGTAGATGTGGTGCGTCTGTTGGCGGTTCTCGGGGTCTATTTGGGTGTGCTGGTGTGTTGAGGGGTTAGGTCATGGGTTCCTTACGTTCTATTGTTTCGGGTCCTCGAGTGGGAGTGTGGGGGGTGGTCTTGGGCGGGGAGATGGGGGTGTTTTGGGGGGGGGGTGAGTTAGCCTGCGGGGTAGTCTTGTCGTGGGCGGTCTTTGATGTGCGGGGTCTTTGGGGTGAAGGTTTCTAGTGGTGTTTTGGTCTGGGGGACCGTCGGTCTGTTTTGCAGGTGGTGGAGGCAGGGTGCTGTCGGGGGGTGTGTGGGTTGGCTTTGTCCAGGTTCTGTGAGAGTCCGCGTATTGGTTGGGGGTCTGTGGTTTGTTTGTCCGGTGGGGTGTTGTGTGGTGTGTCGTTTTTGTGCAGTAGTGTTGGGTGCGGCGTGAAGGGGGGCTGGTTGTCGCTCGGGTTTCGGTCATGGTGGGGCTTGGTACGTCCGGTTTGGGTTGGGGTCTTGTTCTCGTGGCTGTTTTTTGGTGTTGGGTGTGTGAGGTGGATGGTCTTGGGGGTCGTTGTTGGGGGTGGGGGGGGTTCGAGCGGTCGCTGTCCGGGTGGGGATGTGGAGGGTCTTGGGTGTGTCGGTGAGTGGCGGGTGTTGTGATGTGGTGTGGTTTCCTGGAGTTTCTGCTCGGTTGGTCTAGGTTGGTCGTTTGGGGTGGGGGCTTTGGGTCGTCGTGTTAGGGATGGGGAGGGGGGGTGTCGGGGGGGTGTGTGGTGTTCGAGGCTCGGTTGGGTTCATGCGTGTGTGTTGTCGTGGGGGGGGGGTGTTGGGTCTGGTCTGGGGTGAGGGTGAGTGTGGGGGCGGGCTGCGTGATGGTACGGTTTACTTGGGGGAGTGTCTTTTGTCGGGGCCCTGTCGTGTGTGAGGTGGTCTAGGGTGGGGGTAGTCTGTCTGTGGGGGGGGTGTGGGCTTGGTGGGCTTGGTGGGGTCTGGGTCAGGTTGGGCGTGGGGTGGTGATGCGGTCCGGGAGTTACTCATGTTCTAGCCGGTGGAATAGGTCAGTTGGTTTTTGGGGCGGTTTTTGGGTTGGTTTGTCCGGGGGGAGTGGGTTGGTGTGGTGTGTTGGGAGTTAGTGTTGGGTCTGGGGGGTGGGATTGGGGTGAGTGGAGCGTGTCTGGTCGTGTGTTCTATTGGGGGTCGGGTAGTCTGGTCTATGGGTGGGGAGTGTGTATTTTCTGGTTCTTAGGGGAGTGGTGGGCGAGTTGGCGGGGGTAGTACGTAGTTGTGTCTTGGTTGGTGTGGTTCTATTGTGTTCTATTGCCTGGGGGGTCGGTGGGGTTTAGAGAGGGGGGGGTCTTCGTGAGTCTATGTTTGGGCATGTCGATGGGTTGTTGCGGGGCAGGTTTGGGATGGGGGTTGGTCTTCTGGTGGGTGGCGTAGGGGTTGGTGTTGTAGCACTTCGTTGTCTTTAGAGGTTGGGGGTGGGATGGGTGGGGGGGGGTAGTCGTGGTGTTGTCGGGTGTGCTGTCGGGCCGGGGTCCCTGTGGTTTCGGTGGGGGGGGGGGTCCTATGAGTTGGGGTCAGTCGGGTGGGAGTGGGGGCGCGGGGTGCGGTTTTTGTTGGTTCTGGTGAGGTCTGTCGGTGGGTCCTTGTTGGGTTGGGGTTTGCTGCGGTCTTGGTTGGGTTGTCTTTTGTGTTTGTGTGGGGGGTCCTTGGGGCCGGGTGGTCGTCGAGGGGTTCTGCGGTGCACGGCCTGCTGTCGTATTTGTGTCGTCCTGGTTATGCGGTTGTAGGGGGAGCGGGTGGTTGGTGTGGGGGTTCTAGGGTGGATGCGGGGGGGGCCTGTCTTGGGTTTGTGTGTCAGGGGGGTTGTTAGGCGTCTGTTAGGGGGAGTTGTTTTGGGGGGTTCCGGTCGGGGGTTTTTGCTTGAGGGTGGGGCGTCGTGGAATGTGGTTGGGGGTGGTCTTGTGGGTGTTGGGTGGGCTATTGGGGGTCTTCTATCTACGTTGCACTTGCATTGAGGGTTTCGTGTCGTAGAAGGTGCGTGGGTGTGATGTGGTTCTCAAGTTTGAGCGTGTGGGTCCTAGTTGGGGTCTGTACGGTGGCGGGGCGTCCGTAGGTGGCGTGTCGTGGGGGTGGAGCTTGTGTGGCGGGTCGTGAGTTGGGCGGGTGTGGGGCTAATCGCGGGTGGGGTGTAGACCCTTTGTTGAGGGTCTAGTTATGTGTGGGTAGTTTGGGGAGGGGTGTTTGGGGTGGGGGGGCGTCTACTGTCGGATGGATGGTCGTCAGAGGAATCGGGGGTTTGTGTTTGGTGGGGGTGGGCGCCTGAGGGCGGCGTGGTGGGGATGGGCGGTGGTCTAGTGGGTGGTTGGTATAGTCTAGCTAGGGGGGGGGGTGGAGGTGGGGTCGGGGGATGACTGGGTGGGGGGAGGGAGAGGGGGTCGCTGGGTTGCCGCTGGGCGTGGTCGAAGGTGACGGTAACGGGGGGTGGGGGTTGGGTGTATTGGTTGTTTTCTGGTTGGGCTTGGGTGCCTGGGTGTGTGTCTTACGGTGGGTTGTTGTTTTGGGGCGATATGGTGGGCGTGTCTCGGTGTGTCTGTCTGGTCTTTAGTCTAGGGTGGGGTGGAGATGGTGGGGGTGTTTGTGGTTGGGGTGGTGGTTCTGTGTTGGTGGGGTGGGTAGTGGTTCTGAGTCCGCGGTGATGCGGGTGGGGTCTTCAGTCGTTGATGGCGTTTTGTTGTGTGTCTTTTTAGGTCTTCTGGTTTCAGCGTGCGTTTGGCGGATGTAACGTCATATGGCGGCTGTTTGGGGATGAGGGTGCGTCTCTGCAGGGGGGTTCCGTCTAGGCGTCCTGGGTTGATGGTTGGGGTCTAAGACGGTGCGCCGTCGTGCGGGGGGTCTGCTCCTGGGGGTCGTGGGCGTGGGGGTTTGTTACGGGTGGTCTTTGATGTCTGGATGTCATTTGGTGGGGTAGGGGTCCCTTAGGGAAGGGGGGCGGCGTCTTCTTTCGGGATTTGGTGGAGTCGTGGGGGTGGCGGTCGTGTTGTCTCTCGGTATGTAGGGGGCTGGTATGAGAGGTTTCTAGCTCGGGGGGGGTGGGGAAGTATGGATCTTTGGACTTGGTGTGGATGGGTGTCTTGTAGTGGGGCGCGGTGGTGGGTGGGGATGTGTGGGGCATTTGGGGGGGGGGTGAAGTGGGCTGAGTTCTGGTCTATGCGGGGCGGGGAAAGGGGGTTTGGGGGGAGGCTGGGCGGGGTTGGGTGTCTTGGTCGGTTGGTGCTATTCGGGGGTCGGGTCTAGCGTGTTGGGTCTGGCGTTCTCACAGTCCTGGGTGGTTGTGGGTTGTCGGTGTTGAGGGGGGTGGGGTGGGCGGTTGGGTCGGGGTGTGGCGGTGGGGGGTGTATAGGGTTCATCGTGTTTTCTCGTGTGTCGGAGTCAGGTGGTCTTTTAGGCCGTGGGAGGGCGGGTAGAGAGTGAAGTTGGCGGGGTCTTCCAGTGGGATGTGTGTGGGTGTGGTTGTGGTTTGGTTGGGGTGTGGTTTGGGGGGTCTCCGTTGTTCTGGGGTGTGTGGATGTTGGTTGGGAGGGGGGTTTGGGGGGGGGTGGTGTTGGTGGTAGTGGGGTGGTCGTAAGTGATTGTGGGTGGGTGGTCTCATGGTGCTGGTTCGGGGGTGTGTGAGGTTCCCTGGGGTGGGTGTGTGGTCTTGGCATTCGTCGGGGTCTTGTCGTTTTCTGTTTCTCAGTTGGTTGGTGGGTGGGTGGTTCTCGTGGTCTGTTAGTTTGCTGGTCTGGGGTCGTTCGGTGAGGGGTATGTGAGTCTGTATAGCGTTGTCTGGGTTCTGTGTATGGGACGACGGGGGTGTGTGGTCTGGGGTTGGGGGTTGTTCCGGGGTGGTTCTCCGTCTTATCTTCGTCAGTGTTTTCTATCGTGGGTGGTGGGGTTGTCGGTAGAGTCTGGGGGTGTGGCTTTTTGTGTAGAGTCTAGTCGGGCTTAGTACGGCAGGGGAGTACGGACGTGGTGGTTGTTGTGGTGGTGTCTTAGGGGTGTCTTCGCGGGTGGGTGTTTTCGTGGTCTGGGGTTTCCGGATGGGCGTCTGCAGGCGAGTCTCGGTCTTTGTAAGTGTGTTTTTATGTGTTATGTGGTACTGTGTGTTGGTTGGTGCATTGTGGTTTGGGTATGGGGACGTGGTTTTTAGGGGGGTGTTTGAGTTCTGTGGTCCTAGGTCGCGTTTCGGCAGTGGGTTGCGTGTGGTGGGTGGTGTGCGTGAGGGTGGTCGTCCTCTAGGGTAAGCGTCGGGGGTTCGCCCGTATTGGGTTTTCTGGGGGCTTGTGTCTCTACGTGGTCGTTGGTGAGGTTTTTCGGTCGTGTGTGGCGGTAGGGGTCTTATATGGCGGTGGTCTGTTGTGTCGGTGGTGTTGGGTTCAGGTCTGAGGGGGTTTGAGGTGGGGGTTGGCGTGTTGGTCGTGTGGGTGGGCGTATTATGTGTCGGCTGGGGTCGGGTGGGTATTGACTGGCGGGTCTGTCTGGTGTTGCGGGGGTGGGGGGCGGGGGTGGGGGCGGGTTATGTCGTGCTGTGGGGGCTTGGGGGTGAGTTAGGTCGTCTCTGTTCTGGTGGTGAAGTGGTGGTATGTTGGGGTTCTTGAGTTGGGTGATATGTTGGGGGGTGGTCTAGGGTGTGGTCTGTGGTTGGTGGGAGGGACTGGAGGTTAGTCTGCTGGCTTCTACGTCCGGTCGTGTGGTCTAGCTCTGGCTGGGGGGGTGCGTGGTGTCCTGTTGTTCGGAGTTCTGGGTAGTGTGGTGGGGTTTAAGGGTGGGGGTCGAGGGTCCTGCGGGGGGTCTTGGTTGGCGTGGGGGTGTTGGTTAGGCGCGATGCGTCTATGGTTGGGTGGACCAGTCTGGGGGTTGTTGGGAGTTTGGGTGAGTTTCAGCGGGCGTCTGTTGCCTGACGGGGTTCTTGTCTCGCGGTCTCTGGGCTGGGATGGAGGGTGTTGGTGGGTGTTGGTGGGGGTGGGGGATGTCGTTTTCGGTTTGTCTTGCTGGTGTCGGGGTCTGGTGGGGATGTGTCTTACGTGCCGGTGTCTTTGTGTTCAGGAAGACCGTGGTCTCGGGGTTTGGTTGTCTAAGGGGTTGTGGGTTGTGTCTAGGGGAGGTTTCGGGCGAGTGGAAGATTGTGGAGTTCTGGTCCGGAGGGTGGTGTTGGTGGTGCTCGCTGTTGATGTCGGGGGTGGTGGTGCTTGGGCTGGGTGTCTCTGTGGGGGGCGAGTGAGGGTTGTCGGGGGGGTGTTGGGGGGTGTAGGTACCGCGGGGTGCTGTTTGGGTCTATCTCTTGTTGTGTCTGTTGTTTGTACCGGGTAGCGGGGATTTGGGATGGGTGTCGTGGTCGGTCTTGGCGGTTCAGGGGTTGTGGTTGTTCTTTCGGAGTGTGTTTTCAGGGGGGTCTTGGCGTGGTCCGTGGGGCGTGCGGGGTTTGGCGTGGTGTCGATCTGGTCTGTTTGTGGTCTGGGTTCTCGGGTCGGGGTTGGAGGGCGTTATGGGCTGGGGTGGGGGGGCGGGGTAGGGGTTGCGGGTTCGCAGTTGAGGGGGGGAGGGGGGGGCGTGGGTTGGGGGGTGTAATGTGTCTCTGACGTGACGTGGGGTCGTTCGTTGGCGGGTCGTGGGTGTTGTCGTGTCGCTTGGGGCGGGGTGTGGTGGGGTTGGGTGCAGTGGGGGGGGTGTGGGTCTGGTGATGCTGTCCTGTCTCTGGGGTGGGGGGGGGTCGGGTTTCCTGGGTGCTAGTGCGGTGTGGTAGCGGGGCTCGTGCTTGTAGGGTGACGTAGTTTTTGGTGGGTCTGTGGGGTTTGAGTGGTTTGGGAGGGGGGTGGGGCTCGGGCTGAGAGGTTTGGGGAGGGTCGTGTTTGTGGGGAATGGGGTGTGGTTCGAGTTGTGGGTACCGTCTTGGGGGTCTACGTTGTTGGGGTGTTGGGGTGTCCTGGACAGCGGTGCGGTGGTGTTGGGAGGATTTGGTAGGGTAGGGTTTGCGGTGTGGGTTCGTTGGGGGGGACGTCGTTCGTGTCGGCGGCTGGGGGTTTGCGTCCTGCGGGTCTGGGGGATGTGTCTGGGTGGGGGGTTGGGGTCCCTCGGGTGTCTCCGTTCTAGGTCTGGTATTGAGGAGGTGCGGGTGTGTGGTGTTTGTCTCGGGGGGTAGTTGTGGTTAGTTTCTGTGGTCTATTGGTCTAGTGGGGGTCGGGGGGGGTCGTTTATTGATGGTTGGTCGCTTGTTGTGAGTCGCGGTGGGTTGGGGGTTGAGCGGGGCTAGGACGGGCAGGGTGTCTGGGGTCTTTGGTGGGTGTCAGGGGTTTGCATGGTTCAGTGGAGTAGGCGGCGAGCATACGCGTGGCGTAGGGCGTACGTGTGTACTGGCTGGTATTTGAGGGGTGGCGAGGGTGGGTGGTTGGTTCTGGTGTCGCGTCGTGCCGTGGTACGTTGTTTGTGGGGGGGGCTAAGGGGGGTTTGGTCTTCGTGAGGTTGAGGTTGTTTGGTGGGTAGCGCATTGTTATTGCAGGGTGGGGGTGTGTGAGGACGGGTTCTGTGTGAGGTCTGGTTCTCGTCGGGGTTGGGGGGGGTGCTACTCGACACGTTGGGTACGGTGGTGCGAGGTAATCTACGTGGAGTTGGAGCGTGGTCTGTGCGCGGGTGGGGGCGTCTTGTTGTTTTTTTTTTTTTTTATACGTCCGGATACTGGGGTGGATATGCTTCGGTCCTGGGGGGAGGGGTGTTCTGGGTCTAACTACTAGGTGGTCTTCATCCTTGTCATGTCTTGCGGCGGCGGGTCTGATTTTGTGTCCGGGATTGTTCTTTGGTAGATGAGTTTTGGTTATGGGTTCCGGTGGTTGGGGGGAATAGTTTTAGCGGTTGCGGGAGTGTGGGTTCATATGGTGTTTGGTCTTGGTGGTGGTGTGAGGGGAGGGCGTCTTGGGTCTAGTACGTGGTAGGTCTGGTGTGTGTGTATGGCCGCCCGTCGTCTCACGTGGGTGGTCGGAGTCATTGGGTTGGGGTGCTAGGACGGTCGGTCCGCGGGGTGTTGTTGGTGGGGGCGTGGTCTTATAGGTCGGGTGGAGGATGAGACTGAGGTGGGGGGTTCGTGGATGGGTATGGAGTGTGACGTCGTGGGTGTGTCCAGGTGGGTGAGGGCTTGGTGTCTATGTTGTTTGGTCTAGGATGTCTGGCGGTTGGTGTTGGGTGTTGGATGGAGAGGTGGGGGGGGGGCTTGTGGGTGTGCGTACGTCGGGGTCTAGGTGGGGTGGGGGTTTCCGGGGGGTTGTGGTGGTATTGGTGAGGTATGTCATGTGGTCGGTGTTGAGGCTGGGTTTTGGGGGGGGGGAGGGGCTGGTGGGGTGGCTGGGCGTGGTGTTTAGGGGTGTGGGTTCGGTCTAGACGTGGGCGTCTGTTGGCGGGTTCGAGTTGTTCGGGTTCTTCGTCGTTTGGGGTGTGGGTGTTCCCGTTTCAGTTCTGGGCGCTGACTTGGTGTGTCGGTTCTACGGTGGGAGTGGTCCGGGAGGAGAAAGTGGTTATCGGGTGTGGGGTTTGTTAGGTAGGGCGGTAGGGGGGTTCGTTTCTTCTTCTAGGTTGTTGTCTGTCTGGTTGTGGGTTTGGTCTGGTGTTTGTCGGTAGGCGTCTTGTGTGCGGTCTGGGAGGGAGTTATTGGTGGAGGGGGGTGGGCGTCGTT
The DNA here is from genome assembly GCA_907163375.1 of Prostheceraeus crozeri. NCBI lineage: Eukaryota > Metazoa > Platyhelminthes > Polycladida > Euryleptidae > Prostheceraeus > Prostheceraeus crozeri. The sequence goes on along the minus strand of CAJQUW010013268.1, from coordinate 257,429 downwards.
TCTTGGTAGGCGGGAGGTCTGTAGGCGGTTTGTGGTCGGTCGTAGGCGTGGTCTTTCGTCGTCAGGTGTGGGGTTCGGTTGTGGGTGTGGAGGGGGGTGCGGTGTCTGGGGGGTCTGGGGGGTGGGGGGTGCCGTCGTGGGGGGTGGGTGGCGTGGTGAGGTGTCGTCTTGGGGGTCCGACTCCCGTCGGGTCTCTAGGGGGGGCGGGGTCTACTTGATGTAGTTGGTGGTGGGGGGTGTGGGGGGCCAGGTCGGTCTGTCTTTGTGGCGATGGACTGTACTCTTTCGGGAGGACGGGGTGTGGGTGTGGGGGTTGTGTTCTGGTACGGATGTGTTGGCGTTCTATTCGGGTTCTCTAGGTCTTTTTCGGGTGTTGTCTGTGGTCTGGTCGAGAGGTCAGGGGAGTTGTGGGGCTATTATTGTTGGGTGGGTGGGGTGGTCTATGGTCGGTTCTTCCTCCCTGGGGGTGGGTTCCTCTAGTTTCGGCGTGGTGTGAGTGTTTTGGGTCGGTAGGTGGCGGTTCCGGGATTTACTTTGGGTGTGGGGTTGGTGGTGAGGCGTGGTTTTGGGGGGTAGTCTAGACGGGGTCAATGGTCTCTCAGGGTGTCTGTGGTAGGCCTGAGGTGGTCTAAGTGTATGGGGGGGGTTGGTTGGGTCTGGGGTGGCGTTCGGTCTCCGGGTTCGGGTGTCCGTGTGTTCTAGCCTGTAGTTGAGTATGCTTTAGGCGGAGTTACGGGTCGTGGCATGGGGGGGTTCGGAGGAGTCTGGCCTGAGGTGAGGGTCTAAGTGGGTTGTAGCGTGTGTTTGCGGGAGGGTGTTGGGGTTTGGGGGGGGGGACGGTGTCTTGGGTGGGTTAGTGGGGGGGGCGGGGTCTGGGGGGGGTTTGCGTGTCGGCCTGGGTCTCGGCTGGGGGATTGGGTTGGTGGTACTTTGTGGATGAGTGTGCAGTGGGGGCAGTGGTTAGGGCCGTCTGGTGTGGATTGTCTGGGGGGTGTGTTGGGATGTCTAGTTATGGGGAGGGGGAGGTAGGTCGACTCGTGTTTTGTACTAATGTGGGGCGTTAGGGTTGAAGGTCGGTTGGTGTTCCGCATGCGGTTGCGTTTCTTGGGGGGAAACTGAGGGTGGGATCAGGTCTAGGTGGTTAGTGTGTCTGTCGTGGGGGTTCTTTCTGGGGGGGAAGGGTGTGTGTGTGTAGGGGTCGTTAGTCGGTGCCTCGTTAGGTCTTGGTGGGTGGGTGTGGTGGGGTCGGTGCAGGGGTGAGGGAGGGTGGGGGTTTGGCGGCTGGTAGTGGGGTCTAGGCGGGTGTCTGGTTCGTTTTGTGGGGTGTGGTGGGTGGTTGCGGTAGTTTGAGGGGGTTGTTGTCATGGGGGGCGTGTGTGTCAAGGTCTAGGGGTTGGGGTTTGTGTAATGGGTCGTGGGGGTGCTGTGGGAGGAGTGTGGTGGGGCGGATAGTGGGTGCGTTGTCTGGTCGGTGGGGGCGTGGTGGTGGTGGTTGTTGCATGGGATAGTGCTCTTCGTCTGGGGTCTGTTGACGGAGTGCGTCTAGTGAGGGGGGGGGTCTAGTGGTTGGTGTGGGTCGGTGGGAGTGTGTTCTTGAGTCGGGTTTGGTGTTGTGTCATGGGGGCAGGGGAGGGGGGTCCGGTCTATTGTCGGTTGTGGGGGTCGGTGGTTGGGGTGTCTGGGGTCCTGGGCGCGGGTGATGTTCTTGGACTGTGGTGGGTGGGTGGTTGTCGGGGGGGGTGGGAGCGTCCGTCTACATTCGTTCTATGCGGTCTTTGGGTCGGTCGTCTGTTCCTGTCGGAGAGATGGGGGCTGGTCTAATTAGGATGGTCTGACGGGGGGGGGTCGGTTTGTGTGTGTGTCTAAGGATGGTGTTAGGGATTGGAGAGGAGGAGGTGTAGGGTCTCTGTCTGTCCTGGTCGGTGGGGGATAGGCGGGGATGTTTTTGGATAGTGTGGGGGTTCTCATCTGGTTGGGTTGTGGTAGGGGGGGGGTTGGTTGACGGTGGCTGTTAAGGTGCTGGGTCTCTTCTTACGGCTGCCAAGGAATTGTTGTGTATGAAATATTTCAAGGACACTTTCTATACATGTGCACCGTATATACATAGCATTGGCAGAGAAATACCTATATACATGTTTGCGTAAGAATTCTAGTAGAAATCTTCCAATCTGAAGAATTTATAGAAATCTCAGCATTTACTATAAAAGATAAAGACCTTACCACCAAAATTTGTAAGACTTAATTAATAATAAATCAACTGATAATCTAATAACGCAAAACAAGCTGTATTTCGGCTATACCTACGGTTGATTGACTAGGTGCATCAGTGCAGTTCTTTTTACAATTTCAGTGCACTTGTGCAAGCAGGCGCGGCTAGCGCACAGACCTACGTAGAACCCTCAGGATCTTTGCCACAAATGTATTCAGTACTTATGATCCCAAATGCAATGCGCGACCGCCAAAAGCATCTCAGTCCGACGGCCGGAAAACGAACTAGGACATTTCTTTGAAAGTCTAAAAAGTAGTACGTGATGCTGAATCCCAATCGATGTGCTGCAAGAGCACCAGCAAGAACCTTGGTTTCTTGTTATTGCTGTGAACGAAATTATTGCTGGACAATATTGCTTTTCGAAATAGCTGTCCCCTACGAAAACCGTATACAAGGACTAGTTGTTATTGTAAACCTGCTTTCAAATACTGTGAATTGATCACTGATGCCCACATGTGCTTCATGTTCGTATATTTTTTCTTGGGATTGGGATTTCTCGAAGTTGTTGTTCTCCTTCCCTGCACTTTGTAATGCTTGTGTAGAAGTGTAACTGTAATGATGGCATCTGTCGACAGATCTTTGTTGACTAGATGAAGAACAATGTTTATCATCGTCATAATTACACGCGTATTCACTTCATTACATACCACCGACCTTGAAAAGGCGATGGACGCCGAAAGCCGGCCTGTGTCTTTGATTTATTTCACTTAAAAATCGTTGACCAAAGCTTGGGGGAGTTTTTCTCTTGATTTTCCAATTTCACTTAATTAGCTCATGGTCGATCACGGGAGATCAGATCTCATGTTTTCCATAAAATTTTAATTTCTCTCCCAGGTTTTCATTCAGCAAATAAAAAACAACAGGAAATACACTGAAGTTCCGACGTCTCGAGGTCCTGTCTCTTAGTCATGTGAAGATCATCCAATATCACTTCAGGCATCTTGCAGATTTGTGTGCTTGCTGGCACAAATATTTATCAATTTACACCCTCCAGGTAACTTAAAATGTGTTCTATAAGGGTTGCGTAAACGTGTTTGTGACCTATAATTGCTTGAACAACCATGGAAATTATACATTGTGTATTACATTGAGATTGATCAAATTTTGTTCTACATACATGTATATAAATATGCAGCTTTCATATTTGCTGCATTCGTATTAGTCGATGATAGACAGTCAATATTGGGAATGTCGTGTTTGTGATAGACAAAAACTTAAGTTATGATGATCTGTGTCAGCGCATTGTGCCTGATGTAAAACAAACAGATGTTGATTCACCAGTTAGACTAAAGGACTAGAATTAGATTTATATTAATAAGATGATCTGGTTCGCAGTATTTGCATAGTGGTATGTGTTCAGTCTGTCTGTAGCATACTTGAAGGGTGGCACTTTCACAGCGTGAAAGGTCTTGGTTTATAAGAGTGAAGATTATTGATGGCTGGTATGTCTACAAAAACAGGACTTTGATTTTCTGACTTTGAAAAACCAAATACTTATCAGTTTGTTATCATCACGACAGCTAAAATATGACATACATTCATTAAGTGTGCCCATGGTATGTAACATTAAAATTCTCACAAAACGGAGACTTCAATGTCGGACTCTAGTCTTACTAGTAACTGCTGGAAATGCAGAAAAACGGTGTTGCTAGAAAATGCTACTCATAGGCATAGTGAATATGTGGATACTGTTCAGACGCTATACATTTCATGACAATGGATTTCATTTTCGAACGCTTAATTGTAGTCTATACCTGTTTGATGAAGCAAAAAGTGAAAATCCAAATTACGGGAAATGAAGACAAAAAGGATGGCCTACTGAAATTACTTTTATTCGCAGCTTTATAGCACTTATATTGCGATAAATGCTTAATAATATTTGGATTAATATTGGATAATAATATTATGGGTCAATATTTACACCCATAGCTAAACCTCTAAACTGATCAGTGCTCATTTACTGCTAAATATGAAAGGAATGTTTTTGCAAGTTAACAATAAAAGTTGTTTCAGAGCTTGCTTAGAAGAGAGTATGGATTTGATCTTTTTTTCAGACTGATTATTCAGGATGTGTTCATCAGTTTCTTCGTATCAGGGAAGTTATTAGATGTATTGACTGTCATGTTGACATTGATTCCTAGAGCTGATATGCCTTGATCATTCGATAGTTCACTATTATCCGCTGGGTAATTTTTTAATAGTGTTTATGTTGCAATATATGATTTATCGAACTTTGGAGCTCGACAATGTCAACGAAAATTTTGAAAAACAAGCAAGCTTCAATTAGAACCCTTCTCGTCTGGAAGATTTAAATCTTGTTCTTTTAAATTGGCCACCGTACATAGTCTTAGTGTCGTGTTTTAAGTAGTATCAGCAGGAGCAATTGCGCAGCGCGCTGGAATTTAATTGGCTACCGTCGCAGTCGCGTCACTTGATAATTACACTTCAAATGAAACAAGATTTTGTCGTAGGATTGTTCCTGTTTTCTGTGCTAGTCCAGATTTAGAATTGAACCCAGCCACAAAAATTAGCAAATATGGTCATGTTATCCCTCGTACGTGTTCGAGATGTACGGTGGTGATAGCTACTTAAAGTTGGGCATCTCACTTATTGGCAGTCATCATTTTGTACATTGTTTTCATTTTCCAAAAGACAATTCTGCTTATTTTCCCCGTGAAGTCTTCATAGTTGCCTTTGCACTGGAATAGGGCTCAAGAATAAGCGTTTATATTTCTCGTCAAGTTTTGTTACTCCTCCTCAGTTGAGTGAGGTTTATGATAATCCAATTTTCTCGAACTGTAGTATCACATTAGTACGCATCACAACTATCAAATTGAGATAAACTCATTGGAATGATTTGTTGTTTAGGATGTTTTTAAAAGAACAAATAGAGCTCTAAAGGGCATTAAGAGTGACTTCTTTCTTAATCGGAATCAATCTATCACTTTATCATTATACATTGTTGAGTCTATTTTAGACTGCATATTATATGTTTCAGTTAGTTAATGTTGTTATGACTATTGAGAAAAATATGCCTGGTGGTTATTGAGTGAATTGGAATGATCCTATTCATGGTTAAGCGTAAAATCAGATTGTTCAGTCAATACCATAGCCCTATTTGCTGATAAGAGGATTTCAACAACTAAGAACGCATTTGATTGGTAAACGAAAGCTAAGAGGCCTTGTTTTGATCAAGCTTTTCCCTATTTAGAATGACACATAATTTAGCAGGTTAATGACATAGGTTAAATAACATAGTTTAGCAGGCTACATGCAGTCTACATAGGAATATGTCCGGTTACATTCTCAATTGTAAAAAGCGGACACCTGAATAGCTACCATTACATCCGATTTCAAGAATAATCAGCAAGCGTCGCTGTAAACTGCTACCAAACACATACGAAGTGTGGATACCAAAATTCATTTTGGTATATTGTTTTTAATCAGCTAATCACCCAGTGAGTTGTTTGTATCGTATAATACAGGATAGAATTGTTTGTATCATATCCCTCAACACAGCTCCGTGTTTAAATACAATCACAACCGGAATAGATTTGAGATACGCAATGAACGTATGCCAAATAAATCGGCCAACTTCTCGCGAACCATCGTATTGACTGCTTCTACTATCTGGCGAATCATCGTAACAGCAAATTTAATGCTAGGAACCAGCTAGTGAATAAGTGAGTATTCAAAACAAACTGTTTCCTGCATGGCGGACGCTTTTTGAACTGTTTAAGTTATCTTTAACATTGATAAGTTGTTTGGCTTGTTGAGCCCCTCCAATCTGCATTCATCCATTGACTTGCCTTACGGAAACCATTTCTGCAGCCATATGGTGACCACTAAAAATCTTCACAATTCAAGTGTGTCGGATGAGGCTATAACGAGTTATGAATAGAAATGTCTGCAACATTCAAAATTAAATTTGCATATTTAATTCCAATTCCTAAATTACATTCATCTCTGATTTCATCAATCTAGTTTCAATAATGTCATTTACATGACTAAATTTGTATAAATCCACCAGGGATATACTAAATGGTTTTATCTTACACTCCTCACTGCTTTCAATCACAAGACATGATACTTCCTGAAACGTAGGGTTTCCCAGATGATTTTTGGAAGATGTTCAGCGAGAGTCAGAGAATCACAATTAGTCAGACGTATTGTTTTGGGAATCATCTTTCAGAGAACCTCATCAATCGACGTATCGTCCCGTCCATCATATGATACTGATGTTCCGCCGTATACAAGGGAAAAAGGAAGATCCATTTTGTCTGAGAAGCCAATTAACAGGAGTTGTCCGGCGCAGATGGTTCATATTGCGTTTGATTAACACAGAAAACTAACATCGTCCCTACTTTACTCGTGAGCAGCCAGCAGTCGGTGTAATGATGGGATAACTTTGGCGTGAATTTACTGGATCGATGATCTTTATTAAGATGTAAATTTCCATCGTTTAAAAATTTTATGCCGAGTAGATTTGAAGTGATGGTCATGAGCCGCTTAGATCAATGACATGTCATTATCCAGCTCCGAACATGTTTTGAATTGAATTGGAAAGAACCAATATTGGAAGATGCTGATTTTATTTTCGTTTTACATTTTAATCATAAAGAAAATCTGCATAATTGTTGAGCTCGATATATATATATATATATATATATATATATATATATATATATATGTATATGCTTCAAGTCTTTGGTTTGATGGATCACTGTCGTAGGAAAGAATATTGGAGAAACTGTAACTGTGGCATTTCAGAGGATCGTTTACATAGACTAGCTGTTTGTCTCGTAATTAATAACAAAAACGAAAATATAATCAACATCTTCAATATTGACTCTTTCCAATTCAATTCAAAACATGACAAATAGCCAAGACAATCTATTTAAAATTATATCTTGGAAGACATTACATTAGGAAATGTAGCTTCAATTGAAACTGGTTGTATTTATTTAAAAACAAAATATATTTGAAACAATAAGAGACTAAAATTTCAATTTTCATTAACTTCTTCCAACACTTGGAAGAGAAGTGATAATTCATCGAAAATTCAAATTATCACGATTGAAGATAAATGATCGTTTCCGCTCAATGCATACACGCAAGTGAAAGTTACCGGATAGTTACTTCTATATTGTGTCCTATTTGAGTGGTTGCAAGTTCTAAACATGTAAAGACAGTGTCAAATTATCTGAAAATGTCTGTTCATCTATTCATTGGTAACAAGCAGGTCTAAATCCTATAGAAGTACATCTTGAAACATGCACATTTTCTAATAAATTGTCACTTACTAACAGAAGACTTTTCTTGAGTTGATGCTTGAAATGAATATTAGTTTAGGTGAAATTCGTTAAGCTATTTTATTCGAATTCCTCTTTAGCACTATTACGGGGAGGTTATTCTTGGTAAAAGGAAATGAAATTAATTTATCTTTCAACGCTCTTTTTGTGCGTCGAAAGATAAATTAATTTCATTTCCTTTTATCAAAATGTCATCTAAATCTTTCTTTAAAATTGGTTAATATTTCTAGAAAGTTATTCTTGGTGTTTGAGGAAAATGAGTTGATGAGCGATGGTTCCAATGATTTTATCTTCACGAACATACATGTAAGTGTATAATATATTTGGCGTATCATCTTTCCAGTTGTGGTATCATTCCAACCAACTCGCATATAATTGTTACCATATAATTCATATGCAAATAGGAACTCAAAATTTGAAATTTTAGAAATTTCAGACAACTTTCTTTACAATTTGTTTCAAATGAAGTGACAATTGAAATGAATCTTTGCTCTAATTGAATCTTCAATTTCGTCATCACGTATAAAATGTTGCATGAAAGTATTGAATGAAAATATGATGCACGTACCTTCAATAATACTCATACATCTCTGTGACAGACATCGTATTAACCATAGTATGACCTTATAAAAGAAAGCCTGGACAGTCATTGTGACAGACAATTAGAAGGTTCCTTCTGCTTTTGCCGTAAAATGCTTAACTACACCATCAGAAATTGTACAAAAAGTCCAATTTTTCCATTTGCTAACAATGTCTACAGACAATTACTAAGTTTTATGAATTCAAGATTTCTAATTTTTCTTCAAATCAATTTACTTTTGTGAATAATAATGCAAATCTTTTCAGAATTCACCATGATTCAAGCGTAAACGAATGAAAATCAAGTGGATATCATTCATCGGAGTTATAACAAATAATTTCAGGCTACAAATGGCAGCGCGATTCTGTATCGTGCGACTCAGCGGAAGATTAATCGAAAATCGCGCGATTCTGAATATTTTGAGATTCAATGAAGCTTACAATTAGTCTAGTCTGCAATATCTTTAATTTCTTTGCCATTTTACATTAACTTTGATAATTTCCATTAAAATTAAGACTGATACACTCATCTATTTAGACTTTATTTGTGAATGCGGAATTGTATGAATCAGAACATGTACATAGTCCGTAAGCAAGACACGAAAAGTCTTGATAATCTTATTCTAAGAGTCTATTGCAAATCTACTATCATAGAAGTACTGCAACAGAACATGTACAATGGAGTCTATTATTTATATTTTTGTTTCCAAACATTGATTAATTTGGTCTTAAGCAATCATATTTTATCGAACATAGATGTAGGCATTTACCGTTTCTCCCGTCAAACTTGTAACAGGAATGAACCAGTAGACTTATAACGCGTGCAAACTTGCAAAGCATTATCAAATCTACATACATATAACAATCAGACTATAAGCAGTGCGTTTAGAGTGTAATTGACAGTGTTGGGCACGCAACCATAAAGAAATTGCGCCACGTCGCATCCGCAACCGAAAATTATCAAAATTGCGGCTGCAACCGCAATTTCTAAAAACTTCACTGCTGGAATAGACAGCAATCACAAACAGTATAAAATGTAATATGTGCGACACTTTCTCATGCAATATCTGCATACCTAACACAGGTCGCAGGTTACGTAGCTGTAGGCCTACTTCTTATCCGAGACACAGGGGACTCGAGTCATTGTATTTCCAGGCAAGCTCCCATCGGCTATTACTTTATGAGAATGTTTACCACAAGCTGAACAATAGCAGCATCTATGCAGCAGTCATTACAGCTAGCAAGCTAACTACCGGACTATCAAAATTATACAGCGCAGTTAAAGTTTCCCATGTTTCGAATACTTGACAAATTCTGCTCGCCTTACTTAAAGTACATGATCTGTATTTTCATTTTTATTTTTCATCATGTAATTTTCATTTTTAAAAATAATGATTTTGACCTGACTCATTTCTTGCAATATAATTCATTACTGTTTGATAAATCATATTTGTAATAAATTATATTGATAAAAATATAATTGTAATAATGTGATATATTATGACAAAAATGCAAGCCTACTGTAAGCACATATGCATTTTAGAAACCACACTACCTGCATCATCAATAATCTATGTATTGAGGTAGCATAGCAATGAGCTGAAGTGCATTGAATCTATTGAAATATATCAAAAGAGAAATTAAAGTTCTACTGCGTAATATCGCATGCGTTTCCCTTCATTACTGTCAACATTTCAAAATGTCTATCAGAAAGCATTGCTCGCTTTGGTCTCAAAATTCCTATTCCGAGAGAAAGCGACCTTTCAACTGCTGCGCTTGACGCTGCATCAGTATTTAGCTGAATAAAACAAAGTAATTAGGACATGGATTTTGGGACGAATTTGATGATTCCCCTGTTTTTCTGTCGCGGATCCTTCCTCGCGTCTTCTTCATTGTGTCTCACTGTCACAAAATTGTCTATGGTGTCGGTACGGCTACACCGAGTACGATAGCTCAAGAACTCGGTGATGCCTGGGTCATTACAAGGACACGAACTTCGATATTGATGGCGCATGCGCACTTGATGACGAAATTGTTGCATGACCACTTACCAGTTCATTCAAATTCACTCTACAGACCGACTAAAATATCCTAATGTTGATTGATATTAATGATTGCGTTAAGATGGAGCTGGGAAATTTTAGATGCTTAGGAAATTGCATCATATTTAAAAGAACCTTAATTTCAACAGGAAATTGTTGTTTCCGTTCTATTTTCTTTACTAGTTGAAGATCCACTTATTTATTGATTCGTCGGACATCTACTCTCCCTTGGCAAGAATTTTATGCCAAGTTTCAACTCCTGTAAATAATGCTCAAAATACGGCGCCTCTTGATTCCCAAATTGTTCTTCTTCTTGGATAATCTCTCCTGCGCCTCAACTATGGTTGTTATTGCTAATTATTGTGATAAGTGAGGTCAGTCACATCTCACTTCTCCTAATGAATAATTCCTGTTATGGGATCCCACTCTGTCTTACAACTACTGCATTGATCTTTAAAGGAAAATGCCGAATGACGTCGCAATGGATATAATTCGAACTACAGACCAGTAAAGGGAAGCTCTAAAAGGAAGTGTAAAAGATCGTGAACGGTCATTCTTTAATATTCTTCTCCTTCTTCTTCGCCTTCTCCTTCAACACTATCCACTCCCACTTCTTCATAGTCTTTCTCCAGTGCAGCTAAGTCCTCACGAGCCTCTGAGAATTCGCCCTCTTCCATTCCTTCACCGACATACCAATGAACAAAAGCACGCTTAGCGTACATCAAATCAAATTTGTGATCCAAGCGAGCCCAAGCTTCTGCAATGGCAGTGGTGTTACTCAACATGCAAACAGCTCGTTGAACTTTAGCCAAATCTCCTCCTGGTACTACTGTTGGTGGTTGATAGTTGATGCCGACTTTGAAACCTGTTGGACACCAGTCCACAAATTGGATGGTGCGCTTGGTCTTTAATGTGGCGATAGCAGCGTTGACGTCCTGAAAAACATATGGAATCAGCAAATAGCTGTTTACAGTATACCAATTGCAATGCAATGTTCATTTAATTATTAAGTTTATTCATTTTAGTTATTTATTTACATGTAATTTCGTAGTTTTTCTCTAAATGTTTTGGTCTGCATGAAAAATCACAATGAGCATGTCAGAAAGTGGGAATTTTTCTAGCGCAGCATTGAGGTGAAAACCAGAAATCAAACTTCAACTTGAGACGATACTGTTGTGAAAGATACAATTGTTTTTTTTATAATTGCAGCAACGTCGACTCGAACTTAGTTTTAGATTATAATCTTAAGCATGTCAAAGTGAAAATCTTTTTTTAGAGATATTTTTTATTTGAGACGGGTTTATGAATTTTCTCAGCAATTCTTGCTGCACATTTCATTGCTTCCATTGCAAATCATATTTTTCAAAATTTTCTCCACGAAATATCTCAGTGTCAGACGATGATACGATCATTTCAACAAGGAACTCTCACACGCACACATACTGACATCAACACAAGGCGGTGTCACATGCAAGTCAAATACTAGTAAATTAGTCATAAGCACCTCTGACTTTCTCCCATTATCATTTTTCTAAGCAAATTTTTATCATTGAAAAGAAAAGAGTGAGTACTCAGTAGACATGAAATTAAAGAAAATTTATATAGTGTGAACTTGGGACACGAAACCAAATATTTATGCAACTGTATAGTCATGTAGAAAATGTATGTAGATTGTATGTCATAGAAAGAAAATTTTCATTTTTTATGACTGTTAATTTGAAGATGAATTCACTCGAAATAAAGCCATCTAAGCTTCAAAAAAACCTCGCTCGTATATTTTGATCACAAGATATTGAGTTTCTAACATTTTAAATGCAACTCTCTCATTTTTTCTTCTGTTTACTGCTGCTATGTAGCATTTGTGGCAAAAGCTGTTCTGGAAAGCATGCATGCCCTAATCACGCGAACTTACATTTGAAGAAGAGAAAAAGGCAAGTACCATGTCAACTTGTATGAAAATAAAGTAAAAATACAGCCATAATGATGACAAATTCTTTAAGGAATACAAAATGCGGTAGGCGCATTGCGCAGAAATGAGAAACAAGAGAATATTGAAATAAATATCAAAACGTCAATGGATCAATCTGATGAAAGAGTTAGCAGGACGTTTGGTAAACGTTTGCGACTTGAACGGACAGAAGTTGTGTGATGTAGGATGATTTTTGTCGAACAATATTTGTTGTGGATGGCTTTGGCTGGAGGCGACCTTACTATTGAGCATCCTATCTCCAGCTGCGATCTAATAATGACATGCACTTCGTTGAGCCTACAATCAAATCGTCTATTTCATTTATGGAGCAATGAACTTTAGAATAACACTTGTAGGCGTTTCAAATTATAAATACCACTGATTATTATCACAATTCACTGGAAACTTGAAGCCATCTCATTCCGACAGCAGGTAGAGGAATGACAACTGATGCTCTATGGCAACCAAGAAACCATGTGTGTGAACAATATTCATAAATAAATGAATCTTGTTTATACTTAGAGGCGCATTAGGCACTGAGTCTTTCTTCCATGTAGCCGAGTTGTTATTTATCCTATCTCATTCTTTTTGTGCTGTGTGCTCACCTTGGCCGGGCTCGATCCAGTTTCAGCCTCCCGGATGATCGGGTAGCACGGGGTGGCCCCTCGTGCTAGGTATACACTCGTGCTATGTGGTTAGCAAGAATGCAGAGTTTACCTATTTTAAAACTCTCAGGTTTGACCTGACCAAGGTTTGAACCAAGGTCTCCCAGACGCAGAGCGAACACTCTACCACAAGGCCACAGCGTCGGCTATTTATAGTTTCATATTTGTCTTTTCTATACCTTTGTTGGGAGACTGTGAAGTTAGCACCTCAATGTTCACCATAACACCGAAACAAAATATGCACTCAAAAAGTTGAAAACTTGTCAATGCAATTTTATGTTGCCCCAGGAATATTATAAACTATCTTTTAAGCCCATTTCCTATTCAGTCCCCTCAAAGTCAGTTGATGCTGAAACATAAGCATTCTTCCCTCTTTGTATGCTACAAAATACATAGACATCTAAGAGCGAGAATGGCAAATCAACGGCAGCAGAGGTCAGTGAATATATGAAAATTGCTGAGCTCAAGAGCTGCTCTCAAGACTTTACGGCGCAAAAATGTCGACCACTTTGTAATCTGATCGAGACAAAGCTCAGCGCTCCGCCTCACTGAAGTTTCCAATCTACTCTCTTCACATTGACCAATCTCGACGTCGAACGGCGTTCTGAAGTAAAGAGTAAGAAAGAAAGGCAAATAATGAACAGGAAATCAGTACAATCTCTCTTTAAAATCAATCAGTGTCCTCACAACTTTAACGTTGACAAAAAATTCAATCAAAAGATCGAATGAGTTCGTGCATTGAAAGAATTTGACAAAGGAATGTTTTTCAGAGCAGTGGAAAATGTCGTGAGTTGTACTGACAGTGCGGCAAAAATGCCGAACATGTACTTTATACATCAATGTATCTTTCTTTATTCCATGTTATTTGACGAACGTTACAGATTTTATGAAAAATAATAACACGCAATCAATCTTTGAAAGTTTCAAAGTTACTTTTGACTTTCAAAATAATATTTCAGTTCATTATAATATAAATTATTAAATAAATGATTTTCTCACAGAATTGTTTGAAAATGATATCATTAAATAGAAATTATTACATTAATTCTCAAGAACAAATCGACGCACGGTTACAACGGAATAAGAAGAATAATCAAAATTATTGGAACAGAATAATTACAGCAAAGCATAGTAATGCAAATGATACAGCTGAAGCGGCCAGACCGGCGCAATAATTATTCTGTTCAAATAATTTTTGATTATTTTCTCATTCCGTTATAACCGTGCGTTGATTTGTTCTCTAGAATTACCATTATCGATATGTATTAAGGGAATCACCTAGGGTATATATCAGACATTATGTCAACACACTGCTCCCATTCAATGTGAGTTTCTGCAGTACTGATCAAGAAATATTTACATCAAAACAAGTCATGAAATTCTTCACCAGACATCAAATTGCATTACTCTAGAAAATAAAATATTAAAAAAGAATTTGGTCTTTTCTATAAGGCGCTAAGATTTTATTCCCATACTTTATTAACAACAATGAAATTAAGTAAACGTTAGATCAAATTGTCATGCAAAAGATGTACGGCTGGCAGGATTCGAACCTACGACCAAGGTTAACTAGACCTGTGCTCTACCAACTGAGCTTACATGCGACTGTGTCAATTGGCAGGATCAAACCTTTACCACCACACATTAGTTGTCATAGCAATTATAATCAATTAATAAATAACTCGTCACAATTGTGACCGCCGACAGTGTCATAAAATATACCGTGCTGTATTATTCCATACAGCAATCCTTACTAAAGCGATGAAAAATATTAAACTATCACATTAATTACTTAGATAATGAAAAATCTTGTGTGACACATTAATCTATTCAAATTAGTTAAAATCGATTAAATTAAGATCAATTAAAATTAATCTACAAAGTACAACCAAAATGTTTTTATAGAATTCGGCTTCACAGGATTAATTCTAAAATATTATGCGGCTATGGTGAAAATGAAGACCACCAGTATAAAGGCAATTGTTATAGCGTCTAATTATTTAAGTTGAAGCCGACTGGTACCATGTGTGACCTGAACAGACTTGAATCGCAGGAACCTTAAATCTTCGGGTTCACTTAGTGTGAGTCGACATGCAATTCTTACTATAAGGCATAAAGTAAAGCGGTGAACAGCGTAGATTTGCAAACTAGATTCTCGAATGTTTAGACGGTGGAGATATACTCAGTCAATGTATTCTATAAATCACGTGGTTACAATCTGCAACGAAGAAAAGGTTATTTAAATACTACGCATAAACAATTAAACAATAGGTATTGTTAGTTAAATATCTTTAAGAAATAAGAGCTACCATTATAACCTAATGTTCGGTTAAGCAATGGATTGCTACTAAAAATTTTTATAGATTCAACAATGCTAATCTCAAAGTCCGAGTTTCCACGGTAAATGATTTTAAAGCAATCATTATAGTTACGAAAACAATGGTTACATTGTTCTATGTGTTGTGCAATGGCACTATTGCCACTTAAGTGTTCAAGTTTACGTTGATGCAGACGTCTTTTGGTTTTGCCAATATATTGGCAATCAGGATCAACCTGACATTGAAAGCAATAGACAAGACGCGATTGCATGTCTGGACCTAACTTACTTTTAAGGGAGAAATATCTTCCAGTTTTGAACGAGGTCATAACAACCTTGCATTCCAAGTTAAGTTTACGAAATATTTTTACTAACTTATTACTAAATTTCTGTGATGCATAACCCACGAAGGGGATTTTGATTATTTTATTGAAGTCATTATCAATTGTAACGCGTGAAGAATTGTTTAATTTACGACCTATAAATTTGTTAATTGTTGATTGAATTAATTGCAATGGATAGCCATTTCTACTTAAGATATTGGTAATTTTATTACATTCATTATGGAATAGATTCCAATTGGTGGATACATTGTAAGCACGATGAAGCATGCCTAATACTAGCGTGTTTTTCCAATTGCGAGGACATAAAGCATTGAAATTCAGTAAAAGACCTGTAAAGGTAGGTTTACGATAAATCTCAGTAAGTATATTGTCCTCATCAATTTTCAGAAGGACATCTAGAAACGGTAATTCTTTATTGCCCACTTCTGATGTAAAGTGCAAGTTACTGTGTTGAATGTTTAGAAAATTATGGAATACATCTATGTGTTGTTCATTGTTAAATACAGCTATGATATCATCCACATAACGACGATACACAACAGGAGAGAAAGGTAAGTCCTGCCATTTATGTTCTAGATTAGCTAAGAAGACGTTAGCAAGGGTTGGACCCAACGGGCTACCCATACTTACACCATCCACCTGTTGGTATACAGTATCATTCATAAGAAAGCAACCAGACGTGGCAAATTTTAATAAGTCTTTAAATACTTTTTCCTCGTACTTCGGTTTATTGGCATTACTAGGTGAGTACACTAATTTAGTTGCAATGTTGATTGCTTCAGTTACGGGTACGTTGGTAAATAAGTTTTCGACGTCAAAGCTCACAAGGGTGCTATGACGGTTTATTTTATGTTTAACATCATCTAATACACTAATGAAATCATTAGTTGATTTCAACATAAGGTCATCATTGATATGTGGTTTAATTAAATTGTCTAAGTATTTAGCTAATTTATAATTAGCAGCACCAATAGTACTAACTATCGGTCGAACAGGGTAATTGTTCTTATGTACTTTTACGGTACCATAGATACGTGCAATGTTACTACCAGAAGGCAGTATGTCCTTATAAACGCTGTCATCAACTTTATTTTTTACATATTTATTGAGATAGCGAGATAATTTATTTTCCTCGATACAAACAGGATGTTTTTTAATATCATTAGGTACAGGAATTATTTTAAATTTAGAAGAATCACTCAATATCGCATTAAGTTTATGATTATAGTCATCAGTATCTACAAGCACGATACCTTGACCTTTATCAAAAGAACAAATCTTTAAGTTACGAATCTTAGATAGTCTATTTAAAGTCATGTGTAACATACGGTTACGTTTACTTTTCAAAGTGTCATTGCAGTTATCTTCGAATTCCTTCAGTGAGTGTATTATATCTAATTTTATTTCTTTGGTCCAGTTAGGTCATTGCGTGGTACGTCACAAATTGATTTTTCTAGTTCATATTTCATTTTATCTAAATCAAGGTGTCTAGGAGCAATAGGATTTTTTAAACCATACCGTAATGCTTCACGTTCAAACAGAGAGAGTGAATGGCTACTAAGGTTAATGATGCAATCCGGGGTTGCAGTCCTTTGTTCAAGCCAAAGTTTACTTAATTTACTACGATGAGATTCTTTTACTTGTAGGAGAGAGTTATTGACATGTTTGTAAATAGCCAATTTTAACGTGAGAATACGAAACCACGATAAATTGACTCGAAATGTGACTGGTAAGCTTTTGGAGTTTAAATTTATTGTGTTTCAATTTTTTATTTAAGAATTTTATATGCGACGTGATGGCTAATTTGTTGAATTCATCAACATCATCACTAATTGGTTTAAGTTTAGGTTTAGTGAGAAGAAATTTAGGACACAAGTGAAGAATATCACAATCATTGAAATAGGTGATATCCAATTGTAATTTTTTGACTTTGAGAATGCATTTTTCCAGTTTTCGGAGATCATTCACAGATACATTAAAGTGATTACTTATTCTAAAGTATAGATCAGCAAGATTACTACTTTTTACAAACCACAGTATACAACAAATGACTAGTGAGTATAGACTCATAGTTAGGTAAGTACATTAACAAGATAGAAAACACTTGATTTAGCAAAATCAAGCGTGACATCTGTCGTGCGTGGTGGTTGTGTCTCGCTCTCATTCTTCGGGTGTAGTCATTTTGGTTTCTGCGCCGGTCTGAGTGGCCTATTTTGGTGCATTTTTATATACATCGCTTCGTCTCGTCGCCGTGCGTCGTTCTGTGGTATCACCGTCGTTCAGTGCCCATCGGTTCTCCTGGAATTTCCCCATAACTTATTCTTGGTAGTAGAATAGTGATTCTCGCTCACATTGTGTCTTCGTGAGGTCGGCAATTGCGAACAGCGGAATTCCATCCAGGAATCACGTGACTAATTCTTCTTTCTACACGCGCGTTCTCGTGAAGTCTGAGACTGACAGGCACCATTCATCAAGACTTGTAACGCTGGTATTGTCAGGCGTATTCACTGTCACTGATCGATTGACAGTGGTGAAAGAGTCCTCGCCGACGAACCTTGAAATATCGATTTTTGCGAGCACGTGACTAGTGCGTCTGGATACGTCACTGTTCTTGTCTCAAGCACAGATCCGTGTATCTGTGTAAAACCAACACGTGCGTCTGAACAGCCACAGTGATGTCTGCAGCTGCTGAAAACAGACGGAAAACTCGAAGTAATTCAGTAGAGAATGCTTCTGTTGTGACTAAAAAGGAAATGAAACAACTGCTTGACGTAATGAAAGAAGAAATTATTCATTCTTTCCAATCTGAAATAAAGACAATTACTGATAAACTGTCATCACTTACCTCGAGACTTGACTCTTTTGAATCGACGTTGTCTAAAATGAGCACGAGACAAAAGGCTTATGATGAAGAACTTGTTCGCTTGAATCAAGAGATAGGTTCTTTGCAGTGTGACATGCCAGAGCTCATCCTAAATGAATTGCAGGAGAGAGTCAAACGAAACAAAAATCTGATCATTAATGGGTTATGCGAAACGAGCGAGGGAGACGTCGAGGAACGCAAGTTGCATGACGAGTCTGAAGTTGAGAAGCTGCTTGAGACATTGAGTGAGAATAAAATAAGATTTCGAAGCATCCAAAGGATTGGGAAAATCAGACCGAACAGAGGCCGAGCATTGAAAGTTGTCCTTGAGTCGGAACCCGATCGCAATGCAGTTCTTCGTGCCTCGAGGCGTCTAGCTCGTGTTGAAAGATACAAGAATGTATTCATTCATCCCGATAGAACCCCTCAGCAGCAATCACAGTTCAAGCAACTACAGGAAGAATTGAATGCGAGAAGGACTCGTGGAGAACGGGTTGTGATTTACAGGAACAAGATTGTTCAAAAGTCTAATGTGAATAATCAAGGGCAGGTTTTTCATTAAACGTTTTACCCGATAAGAATCTGACTGCTAGGCCTACAAGTATGCCTTCAGTTTTGTTAATTAATGCTCGATCTTTGCAGTATAAAATTGATGAGCTTCGCTTGATTGCTTCTACAATGACTCCATCCATAATTGTTATAACCGAATCGTGGCTTACTGAAAAGATCTCAAATGATGAAATTATGATCAACAATTATGCAGAGCCGCTGCGGTATGACCGGAGACCCACTAAGAGAGGGGGAGGCGTTTGTGTGTATGTCTCCAACAACTTTCAAGCTAGCGTGCTGACCGCCTCTGCCAGTACATCTGTTTGTGAATGCCATGAATCGATGTGGATTCGAGTTATGCCTTGTAAAATCATTCTACTGGCTGCCTACATCCCTCCGAATCTTAGCAAGCTAGAATTGAAATCAATTGAAGAAACACTTATTTCTCAATGCGAATCGTTCTGTGATGCCTACAGGTGCAATAGCATAATAATAGCTGGAGATGTGAATAAATTTCCGACCGAGAATCTGGAACATCTGTTTAATCTACAACAAACGGTTGATGAGAAAACCCGCGGTGAATCTATATTGGACAAGATCCTCGTTGAACGAGATCTCTATACAAGATACTCAGCTCCTGAAACCGGTCCAAAGTTGGGAAAGTCCGACCACTATTCCGTGTACCTTTACCCAAACAAGAAGCAGGATACCCGACAAATAGTCTATCGGAAACTGTATGATTTCGAGAAGGCAACATTAACCAGTTCAAAGAAACCTTTGCAACCTATCCGTGGTTATCATTTTATCGGTCTGATGCAAGCCTTGAGGATAAATGCATGTTCTTCTATGAGGCCATTGAACAGTCGATGTCGATGATTCCTTGTGAGCTCGTACCGATGAATAACAATGATAAACCGTGGATAACGCCGCTGTTGAAGAGCTTAATTAATAAACGATATCGGGCATTTAGAACCAAAAACTATGAAGTTTACCGCCACCTGAAAAAGAAAATAAACCACGAAATTATAAAAGCAAAAGGAATTTGGATTAAATCAGCGGCCAGTTCTCAAAAAGGTATGTGGAAAATTGTGAACAACATCAAAAATAAAAGGAAAGCTGATGAGCTATCTGGCATCATTAATTCTTTCGAAAGTCTCTTTGATGCAACGCAATTCATCAACACAACGTTTGCCGGTTACTTCAGTGCTGAAATGGACGACAGCGACACAAATGCTCTGTTGAACTTGAGCATGAACCAAGATTCATGGCGACCCGAAATCACAGTTGACCTTGTTTACTCGCATCTCAACAACATTCAGAAGAACAAGAGTGGAGGAAGTGATGGCTTGTTATCACGAATCATCATTGCTGCAGCTGATGTTCTGGCCCCACCTTTGACCCATCTATTCTGCTTGTCAATTGAAAATGCTCTTGTCCCTACTAAATGGAAGCTGGCAAATATACGACCAGTACCAAAGAAGTCTAACCCAACCGCCGAAGATCTAAGACCTATTTCGCTTCTCCCGATCTTTTCGAAGATCTTGGAAAGGATAGTTCTTTCGTCAGTCAAAGATTCCTTGATCGCGTTGTATGGCCAGCAGCAGTATGGATTCCGATCGGGGTCTTCCACTCTTCATGCTCAAATCTCATTGAATGACTTTTTGACCACTCAACTGGACAAAAAAGAAAACGAAGCCGTTATTGTTATATCGATCGATTTGAAAAGAGCTTTTGATTCTGTATCCCACATGGCTCTGTTAGAAACTATCGTTCGTGGCAACCTACCTTCAGGATTCATTGCCTGGGTAAAAAGCTACTTGACGGATCGCTACCAACAAGTCATCATCAACCAAGAGACAAGTCATCCTATAAGAATATCATCAGGAGTACCTCAGGGCTCAGTCCTATCACCATATATCTTTGCAGCACATATGGGATCTCTGACTCCCCTGAATGATCAGTCGCATATGATAAAATATGCCGATGATGTTGCAATCGGAATTCCAGTGAAATGCCTTACAGATGTCGGAGACTTTATAGCAAAAGAAGTGGCTCATGTCCGAGAGTGGTGTCTGAGGAATGGCTTGGAGCTCAATGAAAAGAAGTCAAAGTGTCTAGTCATTGCAAAAAGAAACAAAGATCTGCATGCCATTTTGGATACATGTCCACCAAACATCGAAATTTGTTCTCAATTAAAGCTTCTGGGAATAACATACAATTCAAGACTGTGTTGGGATGATCATATTAACATCATCTGTAAAAAGGCCAACAGAAATATTTTTTGTTCTGAGACAGATGAAGAGCTTTGTTAACAAAGATATTCTAACCCTTGTCTATTCAAGCTTGGTGCGGTCTATTTTAGAATACTGCAATCCCTTGTTTATTGGCATTAACAAGAAACAATCGAAAAAGTTGGAGAAAGTCAGAAAACATTGTCATCGGATAATCTGTGACAAAGAATGCAAATGTGAGAGATTCCCAGAACTTAGAGATCGGAGAGAGACCCAAGCTATATCCTTCTTCTTGTCTATGGAAAAACATGATAACATCCTAAACTATTTGTTCCCAAGACGGCTCACTCACTCGCAGAAATTAGCAATGCCTTTGTGTATAACTAATCGGCGTTTAACTTCTTTTCTACCGCAATGCATACAGCTATGTAATCGAATATGACCTCAAACATGTCTGTACATTACTTGTAATTGATTGATTTTCAGTAATTTTGAAATAAACGATTCTTATCTTATCTTATTCAACACAGTAACTTGCACTTTACATCAGAAGTGGGCAATAAAGAATTACCGTTTCTAGATGTCCTTCTGAAAATTGATGAGGACAATATACTTACTGAGATTTATCGTAAACCTACCTTTACAGGTCTTTTACTGAATTTCAATGCTTTATGTCCTCGCAATTGGAAAAACACGCTAGTATTAGGCATGCTTCATCGTGCTTACAATGTATCCACCAATTGGAATCTATTCCATAATGAATGTAATAAAATTACCAATATCTTAAGTAGAAATGGCTATCCATTGCAATTAATTCAATCAACAATTAACAAATTTATAGGTCGTAAATTAAACAATTCTTCACGCGTTACAATTGATAATGACTTCAATAAAATAATCAAAATCCCCTTCGTGGGTTATGCATCACAGAAATTTAGTAATAAGTTAGTAAAAATATTTCGTAAACTTAACTTGGAATGCAAGGTTGTTATGACCTCGTTCAAAACTGGAAGATATTTCTCCCTTAAAAGTAAGTTAGGTCCAGACATGCAATCGCGTCTTGTCTATTGCTTTCAATGTCAGGTTGATCCTGATTGCCAATATATTGGCAAAACCAAAAGACGTCTGCATCAACGTAAACTTGAACACTTAAGTGGCAATAGTGCCATTGCACAACACATAGAACAATGTAACCATTGTTTTCGTAACTATAATGATTGCTTTAAAATCATTTACCGTGGAAACTCGGACTTTGAGATTAGCATTGTTGAATCTATAAAAATTTTTAGTAGCAATCCATTGCTTAACCGAACATTAGGTTATAATGGTAGCTCTTATTTCTTAAAGATATTTAACTAACAATACCTATTGTTTAATTGTTTATGCGTAGTATTTAAATAACCTTTTCTTCGTTGCAGATTGTAACCACGTGATTTATAGAATACATAAACTAGATTCTCTCTTACCTTTGGTACAACATCACCTCGGTATAGCATGCAGCAGGCCATATATTTTCCATGACGTGGATCGCACTTTACCATTTGATTTGCCGGTTCGAAGCATGAGTTTGTGATTTCTGAGACACTCAACTGCTCGTGATAGGCTTTCTCAGCAGAAATGACCGGGGAATAAGTGGCCAATGGGAAGTGGATACGGGGATAGGGAACCAAGTTGGTCTGGAATTCGGTCAAGTCCACATTGAGGGCGCCGTCAAAGCGAAGTGATGCGGTAATTGATGAAACTATCTGACTGATAAGTCGATTCAGATTCGTGTACGTTGGACGTTCAATGTCTAGATTGCGTCTGAAAAATATGCAAGATTCTCCAATGTCGCATTTGAAATCTGCGCATAGTGTTTAATGCAATTGTCCAATTTTTCTCAGTAATTTTTCTCTTTGCATGCGTATTAATTATTATCATTTTTTAGTTCATTTTAGCTTTGAATTATTGATCTATGTATCACAAAAATATTTGAGTATTGGCTTTGTATTGCCACGCTCAGACTGATCATAATGCAATAATGCAAATAAATGCGAAAAATGTGAAATATGCGTATCTTATTACTAAATCCCCTGTCTATATCTTATACACATTTGCATTCCCACCGTCCTGACACAGTTGTTCGGTTACTTCGCGGGATGCAGAGCAATCAAAACCACCCATTGTATTCTTTTTTCCTTCCCGTTGTAGCTAGCCATGGCAGATTTCTTCTGCCCAGTTTACGAACGACTCGTCGCTGCAATTCCTTCTCCTACCGATGTCTATGATAATGCTGAGTCACGCTCGTGTTGGTCTGTATTGTCACTACTAACTCCTTTATATCGTGAAATGCATATACTCCATCTCATTTTGTCTAACTCAGCATATAATTTGCTCCTTAATGATTTTCAACTTTCAATGTGACTTGGAAAAAATGCAGTTATTTTTTGGAGCACCTATTTTTAAAATAAATTTACGCCGAGGAGTTTTACAAGAATGATTTAATTTATTGAATGTTTGAAACGCTTGAATTAATGATAAAAGAAAACAACTTCTTGATGTCTAACTGATCTCAATCATTTGTAATCTTTAAAAAGAATTGCAAACAAACGATCGAGGGAAATTGGGACAGCAGATCGACGCAGATAATCGACTTGAAAATTATCTTCTCCTTTTAGAAATCACGTCAATTATTTATCACTCAAACGTGTCTTGTAGCGTGTTATGCCAAGCTAAACTTTGATGTGCATCTTATGTTGGTACACAGCTCTCCCTCGTCCGTTCATCATCCCGACAAAAAGGTACACTGTAGCAGAACGCGATACGATCTCTTTTGATTATTTCACTGATCTACTTTTACTAATCGATGTGAATGGAATAAACTCTCTATGGAATGAGAGGCAATAAATTTAGAATAGGATTGTATCAAACTTGAGGTAGCGGTGATAAAATTAATCTCAGGCTACTTTTTATAGTTCAAACATTGAGGATATTTGATGTGTGAAACGACCCTTAAAAAGCGAAATTGTCCTTCAGATGGTTGAGTATTGCATTCACTTTTCTAATAATAAAACAGCCAATTTTCCTGCTTTTGCTATTGTGATACAAAATTACAAGAAATATTTGCAAGCTAATTTTGTTCTGAGAGCAGTCAATTACTGAGCAATCGTGAAGCAAAGTTGACATCATGACTACTTTTAAACATACAAAAAGAAATGTCAATCAAGCTTATAATGTGTCAATCTGTTCACCAATCCGACAGAAATGACTATTCAGACTCTAACGTGCTAAAATGCTTAACTGACTATGTCTCAAGCGCCCATAATGTGACCTGCATGTAGAAGGTGAGAATCAGATAGAGAATACGTTGATAAGTGAGAAATGTAAGGGAATGACAAAGAAACGGAAAGAAAACAGTCAAGTTAGAATATGACTAAGGCCCAATTTTTTGTTTTTCAGCAAATTCCTTTCAATTCAACCCTGAAACCAATCCAGAAGAATAAGTAGACCAGTCTTAAGTTAATAATGAAAACTGATTTTAAAATTTCAAAACTTGCATAAAAATACCTCTTCATTATATGTGTTTGTTGGATCCAGTTTTATGCTGAAACTTGAGTTTCAGACAATTTTGAAACTTTGTAGGTGGCATACACCGAAAGTCTCATGTTAATGTAAATTGCACGGACAATAATTATTGTTCACCTTCAAATGCGTGGACCCACTTTCAAAAACAGTGGGAGCTATTTTCTGACCATATTATCCATCAAAAGTATGTTAAATAATATTATTTGAAGTTCGACACAGAAACGGAATTTAAAAGTGAATGGGATGGAGCGGAGTGGGAGAATGGTCGAGAAGAATGGCGTGGTGTGTGCAAAAATCCATTGTTTCACATCTCTACAATGCTCAAAATTGGATTCATAGAGTAAGTATGAAAGGTGAAGTAGCAACTCAGCATTAATTAAATCCCCGATGTGCATACAGTTTCGATTTTGTTAAATGAACTTGAGTTGAGATACAGTATCATGTGTGATATGCAGATTGCTGCACTTCTGGAGAAATTTACTCGGAAATGAATGATCATGATAGCAATACAGCACTTTACGAATCCTCCGTGTCATGTCAACCTTGGAGAAGTAATATAGTTTGTTAAATTACCAATATGGGTTTCATTATTTTAGTTCTTAGCCTTCTTAATAAAAGTATTTTCTTAAACGTGATCATATCCCAAACTGCCACCGAAACAGCAAAATATCATAATCAAAAACAATGATCACAATTAACTTTGAAAGATGTAAATGGGTCCACATTATTACTCATATTCATGAAAAATAATATTTGAACAATAAATTAATAATTAAGTTAATAATTTAATTTATTAAAAATAGTTTTTAATATAATAAATTTGATAACAAATAATGAAACACAAATTAAGTGAATCATTAAATCATGCCGATGAAAATTGAATTAAAAACTTGAAATCTCGGCAAAGAAAGCACAATATGATCTCAACTTTTCCATGAAGACTTGCATTATGTGGTTCACGAAACTTCCTTGATAATCAGCTTAATTAATGCAACTGTTAATATATGTCCATTCCTTTTGATATCTATTAGCTTCATACTACTTGTATTTGCGTCGCTAGCATATAAACACAGGAAAAATGTACAAAACTTTATCTTCTTAAAAAGTGATCGAATATTTTTTTTAAACCGCATGAACGCAATCTTCGCAAAAATACTGAATCTCTTAAAATAAAATGTTTCACTGTCTGCTGACATTTTTGAGCCGACCCTCTACCTACTAGGCCCCTATATACTTTCTCTATGACTTGTTTACCAGATTACAGTGACTGCTGAATCTCAGTAATATTTTCTTCAAATGCTAAGATGTTATGTAGCGCTCTGAAAAATGTCAAGCTTTATCTAAGGTGAGAACTCGACAAACAATTTAGTGGCACACTTATTTCAAGTGTCTGTATTTTTGCTTTTGCAGTTTCACTTTGTTTAAATATTTGTTTTGAGGAAAATTGGATGTCTATCGCAGCAAGAATGACGCAACAGTTCTTCGTTCTCGATAGTCTTCTCGAATTCGGTTTGTAGTGTTCTAAGGATGAATTATTGATAACTTCGAAGTCATGACGATACTTATTGTGTCCTCAAGAGGCAGAAATCATCCTACTTCCGCCATCACTTCTGCTTCTTCTCTGCTTTTGGATGATTATTTTAGAATGACGTAATTTTGTTGCATCAGATAGATTTTTCATAAGTCAAAATCGTCAAACACCCTTTCAAAAAGAGATTTATTCCAACGATTAATAGACTACACAATTCTCATTTCATCATGGCATCTAGCATATCATCTCAGTAAGAGCTTGTACCTTGTGAATGCACTTCGAAATTCGGAGAGTTGTGGTCACTCACTGTAAACGTGCGTCAAAGCCGCATAGGTAGGTTAATAGCAATAAACTGGGGTGCAGAACGCTGCGGCATCTCGATTTTTAAGGGGAGCGGGGATTCGCCTGTGAGTACGGGCACTGGCCCCACCCGGGCCATAAACGTAGGCTTCGACGTTGGTTCATGCGCAGTGCGAGCACAAATATCCAAAGTTTTGATTCAACAACTACATCGAAAGTTAATTTAGTAATGAATATGATTTAGTGAACTTGGAGTAACATTTGACTGATTATATGTGAAGAATGTCAGAATCTCTTGAATATAAATGCATCCTCCACGAAGTACTTATAAAAAGAGGGAATTGGTCAACCAGAATCTCATGCAATATCTGATGGAAGGGTGTACTTGATTAGAATAATCAGTCTAGCATGCGATAAGGTCTCATCACTTATGATAAAATACAGTGAAAGACAGATATTTCTTTTATTGGGATGAAAATCATCAAGAAGTTCTCTTTGTTTCACTACATTCAATTTATTCAGATAGAAATTAATGACCAGGATAAATTGGAATCAAAACGATAATAATAATCAACAATGAACAATTGGACAAATCAGAATTCACAATTAAAGCAATTATCTTAGATAAGTATTGTGATATCACAAACCTGAGATCGCCCGAGGCTGCTATGGTTATCGATCCATTACCAGAAAAGATGAGGGCAACCGTTACCGTTATTTTGCATTTTCTAGAAACATTGAAATTTGCATTGAACCCTCACGAGTTGGTTATAACCACACTCGAAGTATCCATGTTAAACAGAGAACAACATAATGCTTCTATATTACATTAATTTGAATCATTCCTTTTTCAATTGAACAACTTATTGAATGAATCGGAAAACTCAAAAGCTGTTTTGATATTTGAAATATCAAATATTTGATATCATTGGCATGCTATTCGCAAGCTTACAAAATTCTTGAAAAAATAGAAACAAAAAGTTCTGGTTGCATATATCTTCATTAAGCACAGTGCTGTAGAAGATTACTCAGACATGTCAATCAAGGCAATATCTAGAATATATACTCTTTCACTAGCCAAGTGTTAAACTCACCTGCAAATATCGTAAATTGCTTCATTGTCGACCATGAATGCGCAGTCTGAATGCTCTAAAGTGGTATGAGTGGTCAAGATGGAGTTATAAGGCTCCACGACTGCAGTGGAGATTTGAGGAGCCGGATAAATTGAAAACTCCAATTTTGACTTCTTTCCATAATCCACACTCAGTCTCTCCATCAGTAACGATGTGAATCCGGAGCCTGTTCCTCCACCAAACGAATGGAAAATGAGGAACCCCTGTGGAAAATAGATGAGACCAAATTCTCTTGAACTTGATGGAATTAAATATTCACATGTTCTACTTTGATTTTAACATGTTGACAAAGGAACACAGTCGTAATCAGCATCATAGTCGTAGCCAGTGGTGTAGCGAGGGGGGTCATGTCCCCCCCCGAAATGAAATCTGTGCGGGAGACGATCTTTGTGTTTTATTTGGGGTATATTAACATCATTCTATGCCGAAGTATTAATTTATTAATGTGAGAATCTGAAATCCTACAGTAGCGCGCTTGGTTAATTTTCGCATGTCCCCTGTTGCGCAACGATCGCGAGAGATGTTCATTTCTGTGAGTACTTGAAGTCATAATGTTTACAAAAAGATCTGAAGGCTACATTTGAAGATATTATATATAAACTTGTATATACTGCATGATTTTATGTTAATAGTGTATCATGAATGATCAATAAACGACAAAATCAGATCATAATCAAATCAGATATGATTGAATATTAGGGCTTCTTCTGATTTACGAAATTATTAAGCATAGGTTTATATTAATTAAGACACATTTATTGCCCCCCACCCCCCCGGAAATGAAATCCTGGCTACGCGACTGGTCGTAGCTATGGACACAGACAACATCCTAAGCGGGCTCTGAGGCGCATCGAGGTCCGGTGGGAGGGGGAAGGGTCGCTGATGAATTAGCGTGTGAACGTTCCATCTAGTCACTTAGTAATCATTCCATTTCATCCGTGGAATGGTGTTCTACAATTCTACGCATCTTCAATCGTGATTACAAAGGAAAAGCATGACTTTCAGATACCCAATGCATTCAAAATGATGAGGAGGAAGCAGAAAGTTGACTACTTAAATTTGAAACTGCTACTAAATGTTTTAATAGCTAGTCATCACGCAAGAGTTGAATTTCCAATTCTGAATTCGATGTGTATGTTGTAATAGATGATCGTGATGTGATTGAGAGACGGCACTTACGGGTTACCTCCCCCCCACGTTTTCAAATTTGTCTAAATTCCGTAGAAATGAATCAATCGTCGCGAAACTTTAAGCACACCTAAGTGAGGATATTTTCTACCTACATGCCAAAATTTGTGCAAGTCGCACATACATGTATACTTTTTGAATTAGGAGCGATCACGTGAAGTGCAGCGATGCCGACAGCTTGATCTGACTTCTTCTAACCTCATCGTCAGAGCACAAAGTACTTGAGGTCAACAGTCATTTCCCGACAACTCCTGAAGTAATGATGACCAGGCCACATCCGTTATACTAACATTTTTAGCTTAAGAATGGTGTGGCAAGGAAGTGGTCGTGGGAGGATTTCAAATAGCAGTGAATGAGACGAAGAGGGAGAAAAATGCACACACGAGTAGCAATAATGCATCGAACAGACGAAGTCAGATCAACCTGTTGACATCGCTACACTTCACGTTATCGTCTCTAATGCAAAAAGTCGTCCGATCTGCATAATTTTTGAATGTTGGTAGAAAATGTGCGTAAGTAAGTCTACCTGAAGTTTGGTGAAGTCTGAGTTTTGCAGATTTTAGACAAATTTGAAAACCGGGGGAAACCCATAAGTACCTAAAAGACTGACATTCATAAACTCACACATTTGAGTTTTCTACAAAATATCAAAAAGGAAAGTGGGAAAATTCGGGACATCTATAAAAGTATTTTTCAAAGCAAGTAATAAGGGGTGTTCGTTAACTTCGACGCGGTTTTTAGATAATTATTTCATAAGTTTCTAACGCCCTGAAGTTTTCCCCTATGAATGAAATATACTTCCCAGACTGTGTCTTTCGTATGTGACCCCTACGAGCGAAATAAAAGCAAAATGATCAGGTAGAATTTCTTTTGAACAAAAACAAGACACATTGGCTTTGCTTTATTCACTATCATATTCCTGAGATTCAATTTCCGTCAGGAGAAGTTCACTATCTTCTGTGAAGGAATCACTAGAATCCTGCGGATCACAAATGCTGCACCTGCACCGATGATGTGAGGTTTTGCATCGCCAAGACGGATGAATTTTTGTGCCATTATTGTTGGCAATCTGATGAAGTCTGGCCCGAATCTCATGGATAAGTCGCACGCACAACTCCACGGAGACATTGTCCCACGCAGACTGATACCTTTCTTTCCACTCATCATCAGACCCAGGTAATGGCCAATCATTGAAGACGACGTTAACCAGATGGCGCCATATTCGTTCAATTGGCCATAAGTCATCCATCTTTGAAGGGGCATACCATTCATGCTCCTTCTCACGAAGACGCGTCCGAAAAAAGTTCAGAAAATGCTGCTCTTTAAACTTCACGCTTTCTTCAGCTGTGTGTGGACGAGCCCAGTCATCTTCGAATATCATGGTGTTCCATTGAGGGATTAACTGCTTGAAGTTGTCCATGTTGTCCATCAGAAGAGCTCTGTATGAATTGCCATCCACCGAGTGTGAGAGGAAAACAAGATTAGAGAGCCCATTGACCGACAGACCTCCCCAGTCTGCCATCTTCTTGCATACTGTTCTTTATCCATCGGTGGAACCTCAGAGGCCCTATGGGCTCGCAGACGCTTGTTTTGTCGGTTCACACCTCCTGAGTCCAGCTCCCACATCTTCTCATCAGTGAAGAGGCATCTTTCCCAGAACTCTACGGGTTCGTCCTTAAAGCGATCAGCAAAGGCCAAACGATTTTCAATGTGAAACGTTTTTAAGGCGCCTATATATCCGTAGCGAAGAGATTTCAAACCATTTCGCTTAAACTCATTTGAGATTGTTGACCTGCTGATGGTCTGATCTCGCTGCTCTTTGACTAATCTTTGAATGGTGGAGATCGAATATTGTTGATTCTCGATGATGATGTTCTTCGTTTCTGGTGATCGTGATGGTCTTCCTCCACCTTTTCCCCTTCTGTCCACAATCTCTTCCAACTCCTTGTTCCAAATGTTTCTTATTCCACCTTCCGTAACATTCCAACCATCAATCTGAAGCAGGTTTTTCTTTATGATTGAAGCTGACATCCCTTGCGATCGATAGTGGTGTACCAACCATAGATTAAAACCAAAAGAAAAACTCTAGAAAGCAAACAAGCTTTCTGCAATAGACGGCAATAAATCATCATCAGCGCATTTTTACTTAGAGATGCCTGCCAACGACTGTTCTGTTTGGGTTTAGAGTCCACACACAGTGTAAATCGAAAGCTTTTAATGGTGTTCATGCCCCCCCCCACTCCCCCCCCCCTGTGCCCGGCGACCTAGAGTATCCATTCCATTCTAACCTTCTCAGATAAACAATCTATTTCTATGGTACCAACACATGAACAACAGTCCTTTCAGTAGCCGAAATCGGTGATCGAGGTGATGTTGGTGTAGGAAACGGCATCGCGTGAATGACAGCAGATAGACATGATTCATTTAATTAAAAATTAGATGTCTATGGTAGCGATATTGATCGCTAACTCGATGATGACGACGAGACTTGACATCAATGGCATAGTCTTTGCAATAGACACTTAGACGCTGAAAAATAATGTCTCGAAATCCGCGTCGAAGTTAACGAACACCCCTTAGCTTTAATACAGAGTGGGTCAAACCCAACGATTTTCAAATTCAAGAATTGTGGACTCAATGATATCTATTCCCTAAGCAGCCTCAAAACCCACGTAATAATGATTTCGACAATATCATTGCGTCAATAATATCTTTCGAATATGAAATATTGTGCTCGGATTCCACTGGCTTCACTTTCAGCATGATATTGCATTTCTTTGCATCTTTATCAGTGCATTTACACATGGACAATCTTCTTGCATGGTTTTTGCATGAACAATGTATGCAGTGAGTGTAATGAGGTATCATTGCAAAAACTCAATATCATGAAGGAAATATAATAACCACAGAATTAGACAGATCGTCTCTTCTTCTGTTTGACGAGAAAGGAAATATTGGAACATGTAACGCTAATGAAATGGCACAATCTGCTGACATAATACCATAGCAATCGAACAATGAGCAGCCAGTTCAACATTAAACATGCCAAATTGTGCAAAGTTTTAGTGACTGTTATGAACCGGATCACACAGCAAAGAGACACAGTCGATGTAAAGTTCTACAGAGAAGGTTGTGAACGTTTTTTCGTGGGCCTGCTAACTTTTTAATAATGATCGGAAGGACCAACATTGTCGAGAAAACTTTTGCGCAATGATCTAAATTTCTCGAATCTGAAGGAGTCGTGGCGATCGGAGCATTTTGAAGGAATTCACAGGACTCCGCAAGCGACGCACGATTGTTTTCCTATCTCTGCAAGGTATTAAAAATTTCTTTTTGCCCACTTAGTAAGTTCCTGCATGTGCCATTTTTTTATCAGTTTGCATTTCTAGCAAAGTGATACGCTTAAACAATCTAATTCTGTGATAATAACGCATAGCTTTCCGTGCTTCCGCCTGTAATTGAACTCATTGTCTCTACGCTTCGTGTTTCGTGCTTCAAATAACAGACATTTCGTTCAATTATGGTGGATGCACTGTATGGTATGCGGTAATGACAAATTGCAAGCGATCATGTTGGAACAACATGATTTAACGAACAAAGATTTAATAAAAGAACATGCTGTATATTTTATGCTTCGTTCTGAACTGAAAATAATACACATGTTTCTAATAACCACTAAATATTTTTGAATTTGAAATTGGTTTCGTATCAACTTAGGGGAACTCACTATTTCTGATTGCCGTGATTCCACAGGTCAATATTTTAACTGTTGTAATCAAGGAGATCTTAGGTGGAACTTGATTCATTCAATTTTCGGCCTTGAATATAGGGATAATATGATACATAATGTTGATTTCTGTAGTAGAGATGGGATCAATGACAAACAGATCATTCAATTTTTCTGCTTATCTGCTAGTGATTTGTGACTACAACATAGGTTTGTGATTGTGGTTTATCTTTAGACTTGAATGAGTTCGGCAAGGTTTGAATTCTCGCAATAAGTCACCGTTTGTAATGCATCACTGCAAGAAAAAATCCTTTCATATGGAATTTCTTACTTGACTCACAGTGTAGTCGATTACAATCTCTTCATAGTAAGTTAATTCTATGAAAACATTCACCATCGCTAGTTAGCATTATTCTTGAAAAAAAGAGTTTGAATCGCTCCCTTTGTTCGACGTAAAGTTTCATTTTAAAATCGGCAACATTCAAAGCCGATACTGTCGGTGGTACGAAGCGAGTCGGGTGAGTTTTTGATGCATTTTGAAAAAATCTTTCCGATATTTATGTTATTGAATTGTGAATGATTATCGAAGCTATCTTTTCGATGTCTGTCCCATACTTATAAAACTCATTCAAAACTATGTAGGCCTATTACGCATAAGTATTTATGTAAATTTTGAAATGCATGTACATGCTTCATTGCGGTTTCTGCATGTGGTTCTATAAAGTAGGGAATGCGTGAATGAGATGCGGTCAAATTATTCATGATACGGCGACAATCCAGGTAGATTTCTCCAAATACTTTCGCGGCATTGCCATTGAATAGTATTAATAAAACAATACGAAATGATCGCCATTTGTTTTCTCACCTGCAATCCAGTGCAGTTATCAGCCAACTTTCTAATGCGGTCAAGAACAAGATCAACGATCTCTTTACCGATTGTGTAATGCCCGCGGGCGTAATTATTTGCAGCATCTTCTTTACCGGTGATCAATTGTTCAGGATGAAATAATTGGCGATACGTTCCTGTTCGTACCTCATCTGCAAAGGAAGGAAGATGCTTCTTAATGAAGCGATGTATTGTCAATTTTGGTCTTCTAAAAAGTCTCAATGAAGCCCATTAATCAGATTTTCATTAATAATAACTGAGAGAGGAATAGAAAATGAAGCATAAGCTATCATACACACCAGAAACCTTTTCAATTTTAAGAAAAATTCTATTTGATGAACTGGCAATTAATTACACAAAGAGTATAAGCTTTTCGCATCAAACAAGACAGCGTATTGAACTAATATTGTCCAAAATAATGACAAACGGAATGATGCATACTACATCTTTATGAAACAGGCGTTGTTTTCAGTGTATTTAATAACTGATGCTATTAATAGATTTATCAAATAAAAAAGCAATTTTTGTGACACTTTTTTAACTTTCCGCTAATGATTGCCTGCTTGAACGTTGAAATTACACTCGGCTCCGGTAAGCTCTGACTAATCCTTATTTAAGAGAAACATATCTGTTATCTACGCCTGAATGCCGTAAAATACTCATGCTCCCAGAGCAAGCAAGTCAGCAGTCATGAGTTCTTCATTTCATATAGAACAAATAAATTTAATGTGCCAAGCTCATTCCAATAGCACAGTTGGAAAGATAAAAAGATGTTTTCGTTGAAACTGGGTTTAAGTTTATTGACTATAAAATAAACAAGAAAGTGATAAAATACATGATATAGCCAAATATGAACACCTGAAAATCCAAATCTGATATTGTAGGAGCAAATTTGTTCATTTTAGACTATTAACGGTTCTAAAACAAACCTGTAACTTACTATTGCAAGCCAAATACGTTCAATCAATTGGAGCCAGTCTCGACAATTCAATGACAAAAGAGAACTACGAGTCTGCCGCTTTTTGTAGATAGCAGAATGTAGATAGATCTATTTACATTGTGTTTACAAAAAAGCAGCATTTATTATTTCTTTCAGGCGCACTAACTTAGGCGATTTGCCAGTAGTGAGTTTAAAGTGATATTTAATGACTGTCCGTCCAAAATTTCACTAACTTGGTAACTGAAAATCTCAAATTTATCCGGGTATGGCTGCGACTTTAAATAGGTTAAAATAGGTTTAAATAGTTGTGTCGATGTTGAGAGATGTGAACTAGGCCTGCTGATGATTCCAGATATTGGATGAAATGGCAGCTATTCAGGTCTGCTCCCATTTCTCAACTGAGGATGCAAATCAATATTTGATTATTCTATTTCCATCACAAATCAGATGTAGCAGTCAAGAAGTTAAAGCTGCAGTAAATGTGTGTTAACTCATTAGTTTTATGCCTCACTAGCGTCACTCCACTGTCGATAAATAAAGAGCGCGCGTTGACTGTTTGTGAAATTGGTGGCGATTAGTAAGAATTGGTGCGGGTATTGGTGATTTTTTAGGAAAACAAAAAATATCTCATTCTCGTCACAATATAGTCAAAATGTTGTTACCGTATAAAACCTGATAGAATGACAACAAAGGTCTGTCGTCGAATAAAATTGTAGGCTGCCGTCAGCGTGGCCTAGTGAAGAAGGTGAGAGCCCGTATCCACCGCGGACTTCAGATCGATTCGTGGGTCAGGCAAGTGCGGTCGGGGAATCAAGGATGTTGAGGTCTTTTATTGACTCTATAGTTGTCATTCTATAGATATTCAATCTATAGAATTTTACAATTTTTTGAAGATTATTCAAGCACATTGAAGAATTGGATTAAACAGATGACAAGATGACCAATTCAGCAAATCATTCTAAACATGCCAAATATTAAGGAACCATTTAAATATATTAGAAATGTCAAGAATACTGCTCCTACTGGTATATAAAATGAAGAACAGATTACACGTACACGCTAAACATTTTATGCAATTAGATGTTGCTTAGGTATCTCAACAATGATCGATGCTATAACTCGTAGCTCAGTTGGTTAGAGCACAGGTCTAGTTAACCTTGGTCGTAGGTTCGAATCCTACCAGCCGCACATCTTTTGCATGGCAATTTGATCTATTGATTATTTAATTTCATTGTTGTTAATTGCATTCACGACATGGCTTAAGATGCTTTGGTGGACAATCGATCCCCGCTACTTGCCTTAATATCGGCGGTCACAATTGTGACGTGTTATTTATTCATTGATTATTATTGCCTTGACAACTGATGTGTGGTGGTGAGGGTTGATCCTGCCAATTGACAGTGTCGCGTAAGTGGTTCGTAGCTCAGTTGGTTAGAGCACAGGTCTAGTTAACCTTGGTCGTAGGTTCGAATCCTACCAGCCGCACATCTTTTGCATGGCAATTTGATCTATTGTTTATTTAATTTCATTGTTGTTAATCAGCTGTGCATCACATTTCGTAATCACTTTTGTCAATCACGTATTTACATCGTCCTATCGTGTAGATTAACATGACTTAGTGCTCAAAATTTGTCAAACTATGTGCACATTTGAATACATTTGCAAGAATTTCAGTTTGAATTAAAAATCCTATGAATTCGACATTTTGCCGTTGTTAGAATAAACATACCAAACTCTTCAGGAAGTGAACTTCTATTATCCTTGTGCTATTTACATTCTCTTGTATACTAATGTTCACTAAGCATCAGCCGTGTACATATTTATCTTCGATTTGTGTTCATGCGTTTCCCAAGGTATGGTCATACTTCATCTCATTTACTTCTGTGAAGGCTGCAATGCTTCGATAGGTAGCGTTAATGTCTAACTGATAGTATAGAGATGTAAAGAAGTGGTTAGATACAAACTCCAACAGCGGAAACATCAAAGTCTCCAAAGATACCATTTACAAACGCATTGTCGATAGAGGCAAAATATTGGTGTTTAAAACTTTTCAAGCGAAATCTCCTTGGAGCCAGGAAGAAATTGCAAGAAGGGAAAGGAAATTTTGAGCAATATCCAACTGTCGGACGATAATGTAGGAAACTTGTATTTAGGAAACATCAAAATGTCATTAATGAATAGAAGAATTGACTTTTTGATATAAATTCATTACCTTCATTTTCGAATAGAATCATAGCATCGTCGATGTCATTTTTTCATTTAATCAAGCTTTTGTCAGATCGATATAGCAATTAGGACTTGTCAGTTGGAGAAGATTAATCTTGCAAATCACAGAAAAGACAGAAATGTCAAAATGATGATGCTTGATAAAAATGCAAACAATTAATATGAAGCCCTGCTGATAGAAATACATTTCCTGGAATTTACCTCTGAATACATATTGATTATTGAATATTACTTCGTATTATTGTGAATATCAATGCATCATGAATTTGCGCAGCTGATATGACCCTGTACAGGAAGCCGAGTCTGCCGTGTAGAATAAATAAATCAAGACACCTCAATACTCAGCAAAACATTGAAACACTCAATATAGAAAACAATATATAAACTTTTATCAGTTCAGAATCCAAATCCATGTCGCTCAGATCAATAGACCAGTCCTCAACAATAGCAGCTTCGTTAGTTCCTTGCGAAAGGCATCACTGCTTACCACGCAGATAAACTATTTTACCGAAAACTTAGCCATTTCCACTGCGTGAGCTCATTCACCTCCATGCTGTCGCATGTTTTATGTAGACCACTAGGCCACCCAACTCATGCTTTTGTAGCTTTTAGCTCTGACGTTTTTACAAACTCACAAAAAACCCCCGCTTTTTCAATGTTATTTCTTCCGCAATGGCTTTTGCTCTTTACGCATGTAATTAATCGATGTTTTTCTTGTTGAATATCCTCGACTGATATTCAATACTTCACTAGCACTTGATCAAAATCTTTCTTTATGTAATTTAAATAGAACTGAGGCCTACTAAAATCTTTGAATACTGCTTCAGCAGGCATTGTGAGAAAACCAGTTTGATAACTCTTGTGTTCTGTGTTATAACGTTGCTTTGCTCTAAAATTTTCATATTCGACGGCCTATTGGGTCCTACTAGTCCCTATTAGGCCCTGTAGGCCTTACTATCAAAAACGAATTGGGATAACCATCACTTGAAATCCTACCACAGAGCTTCAAAGATGAAGACTTGCATGCGATATCATACTAATAAAATGTTCTACGTCAGACCTGTGTTTCCTAACTACAGGGCTATGGATCCTAACAGTGGCTGGTAGAGCTCAATAGGCCTCCTAAGACAAAGATTTTGTTGCAAATTATAAGTTGCAGAAGAGTGGAAGCTATATTTGGCATTAATTACAGAGCATTTATTTGTAGAGCAAAGAGAGAGAGAGAGAGAATGACTTTATTGACTCACATTTAAAATCCGTGAGAGCATTACATACAATTATAATTCACACAAATTAGCTACATGAAACTTCACATGTTATGAGCAGCACAAAATTTGATGAAGGATTCACCAAATCGTTTGGTCTTTGCGCGAGGACATTTCAATGAACATCTATTGCGAGTCATTACATTGGGACAAGGGCGCTCTTCAAAAATAATTCGAAGAGGATGATTAACATCTTTTTCAATTTTTCTAAATAGTTTTCTGCATGATGCATCGGCAACGGTAAACAAGCGAGACTGATTCATTTCACGCCCAATTATTCGTAAAATACACTTCTCAATGAGGACAAGATATTTTTGTAGATATAATGCAAAGCAACGCTATAACACAGAACACAGAGTTATCAGACTCGTTTTCTGCCAATGCCTGTTTAAGGAGTATTCAATGATTTAAGTAAGCCTCAATTCTACTGAAATTACATAAAGAAAGATTTTAATCAAGTGTTAGTGAATCATTGAATATCAGTCGAGGATATTCAACAAGAAAAACATCGATCAATTGTATGTGCAAGGTGGAAAAAGTCATTGACGGAAGAAAAAACTTTGAAAAAGCCTTTCCCACTTATTTCTGCCGATCCTGTACTTACTCAAAGAAGTACATTCCCCGAATGTTTCTACATTCCTTGCAAGCATTTTGTAGGATTACAATCAACGGAACGCAGCGATTTTCAGTGTGAGCAGAATATTTCGCAAACATGAGATTATTGATCATATCATGATTGTCATGATATTATACCACACACATCGAAGTGTTAGTTATTCGAATCCTATGTAGTTATTTGATTTCTTCTTAGATTCACTTAGTTTGATTTTAATCTGGCCGTGAATTCCCCTTTTTGAAAGCTTGAGTAATTGTCTATTTAAATAGTCAAGTTTGCGTGCTTTCCAAGTCATTTCGTTGGATGTCTACAAGTCGTCTTCTCTAAAATCACATTTGAAGTTACAAATGACTGTAGAATAGCATACATCCATGAACATTGAAACGGCTATTTTGAAGGAAAATTCTTCATATTTTAGATGCCTTTTTCAGCATATTTCTTAGTATTGTTTGCAGAAATCAATCTTTATCAATTTCTTTTTGCACTCATGAGATTCGTGTCAACGCATTCAACCAGTTTGTCATCACAGAGAACCACCATTACATGTAAGATGATTTATAGACAAAAATCAGTAAAATTTCAAATTGCTGTTCATGGTACACAGATAAGCCGGATATTCAAATGAATATCATTAGAAAATTCACGCTGTGAGTTGAATAGTCTTATAGGGTGATGATTCGGAGCAACGTATTGGAAATGTATTGGAGGGCCGTTTGGATAGATTTAAGAAGACGAGACCGCATAAAACCGCTGTCTAGAAGTTTCTATTATTCCATCCTTAAATAGTTGTCTAGGATTCCCAACAGCGGCAATTCTACTGTTTTATGTTGATGAAGAAATGACATTGTCAACAGTTCACAATAATAATTATTTCAGTCATCACTTTAAACAACAAATTAGAAGAGTTTCAAAGAATATCTCTCAAAAATGTATCCAATCTAATGAAGAAGAAACATGACATCATCGAATTCTGTCATAAAAACATCGAAATTCAAACTTTAACTTTCTTAAAAATAGTGCAAATTTTGATAAGAAAACGTTAAAGAATAAACTCATGCATTTTTTTTCTGACCGAAAGGGAGTTTATGTTTCTTCAGGTTAGGTAAGTCAAGGCTTCGGAGCATGAGAACAACGGGTTTACATAATGTCTTTTCGGAGACGATTCCTCACTTTGTTAATTGATTAATTCTGTCTCTCATCACTTTTTCAGATGAACAAAATTGAAACAAGCTGTTCCCTTTTCCAATTTCAATGTATGCATGTTGTTTAAGTTATAATGTATCGATATCTTAAGTTATAATGCTTAAGTTAAAATGTATCAATATCTGTTGATAGCTACCTTAATATTCGCTGCTTCTAGCAAGTATACGTCCTGAAGACGAAAAGTAAAGTACTCAATTTGCATTTCACAATTGGAATATGCATAATACGCTGTAAATAACTTACCGCAAATAGTCAACTTTCTTAGTGTTCGCAAAGTTTTGCGGGTTGATACAATGTATGCAAGACGTTTGCATTAACGTTTATAAAATGAATGATAACAACGATTAAATTTCTAATTCAAGAATATTCTGGAAGTTCATCTGTTCTCTACTCGACATGCTGGCAGGCAAGATGTCACACACAAAGTTTTGCAACATTTTCTGGTCAAGTTGTTACATAAGACCATGTGGTTCCATGGCACAGTGGTTAAGTGTTTGGCTTAGCGATCTTTCAAGTCAGAGGTCCATCCTCGGAAGTGTCATTGGAAGTCGCATGAAGAGGACTATGAAGTCGTATGGAAGTCGGACTGAAAGTACCACAACGCTCTAGAACATAGAAATAGATTGTTTAACTGAAGTTAACTAGAATCATAGAAATTGACAACAATAAAACCTCTAGAATGGAAATTAAGCTTCATGCAATACACAATAACGGCACATAAATCGCACGCATTTTCACTTAGATGCACCTGCCAACGTCTGTATCATTGGGTTAGAATCAGTCACATGAGTAAATCGAAGCTCTTAATTGGTTCTTCATGCCCCAACTTAGTTCCCCCGGATGTGCCGCGACCTTGAGTCAATTTCCATTCTAGCGAACTTCAGATAAACAGTTTATTTCTATGACTAGAATGGAAATTGACTCAAGGTCGCGGCACCGCCGGGGGAACTAAGTTGGGGCATGAATGACCAATGAAAAGCTTTGATTTACACATGTGACTGATTCTAACCCAATGATACAGCCGTTGACAAGTGTATCTAAGTGAAAATGCGTGCGATTTATGTGCCACTATTGTGTATTGCATGAAGCTTAACCTCCGCTCTAGAGGTTTTATTATGTCGATTTCTATGCTCTGGAATAAAGTTTGACTATTTCAACACCGTCCAAGTCCCCAGTAAGGGGAAGTTGTGACGTTGAACAATCCTTATCATGTAACTGATTCACAGAATTAGACAGGTCGTCTCTTCTTCTGTTTGACGGGAGAGGAAGCATTGGAACATGCAACGTTAATGAAATGGCACAATCTGCTGACATAATACCATAGCAATCGAACAATAAGCAGCCAGTTCAACATTAAACACGCCAAATTGTGCGAAGTTTCAGTGACTGTTATCAAACGGATCGCACAGCGAAGAGACACATACGATGTCAAGTTCTACAGAGTTAGTGAACGCTTTTTCGTGCTAACTTTTTAAATAATAATCGAAGGATCAACATTATAGAGAAAACCAGTATGAAACATTATGATAATCAAGCAGTAATATAACATTTCATGTGTCATCGGTGTGTGGCGCAAGAACTTATGAACGGGTCTCTACAATGCTTCCGCGAACATTAGTCATTTTCATCGTCATCAATTCCTTGTCGAAAATGTTAGTCGACAGACTAGAATATGCAATTAATAAATATCCATAATAAAATTGAAAAAATGATGCCGGTAAAATTAGTGATGCAGCCCGATTATTTTATTCATGACTACCGCCTTAGTGGACTAGGCAACAGCTAAATTTAGTTTTGAAAAATATTTGCTCAATACTTAAGTGTTGAATTTTCTCGTAGGCCTACCGGAGATTTTACTTCATTATTTTTTCTCATGAAAATATTATTTTCAGTCGCCGTAATTGATGAACATAAAAATTGAAATACTTTGAGGCGCAAAATAAGCGATCTTTGCTAGCAGACCAGTAGAAGTGTCGCGAAGTTATTTATCGTCTGAATGGATACAATTCGAAGACTGACTTTTGGCTCCATATTCAACGTTTCAAGGCTTCGGGTTTCTATGGGAGCAGGTTGAGGTAAAGACGAAAGTAAAATCAGGCAGCGCAGAGGTTCTTTTATTTTGG
The DNA here is from genome assembly GCA_907163375.1 of Prostheceraeus crozeri. Lineage (NCBI taxonomy): Eukaryota > Metazoa > Platyhelminthes > Polycladida > Euryleptidae > Prostheceraeus > Prostheceraeus crozeri. Next base: position 215,587 of record CAJQUW010013268.1, on the reverse strand, counting down.
TGATGAATTTGGTAGAGGTGGTCAAGTCGAATGGCAGCGGATCAGTGCTTGAATCGAATAATCACTATTCAATATCGTCAATCGCTGATAGAAACTCAATTTTTTATGCACCCATACACACAAGTACTTTGACTCCTTCGCGGGTTTCAATGCCATGACAGACAATATCTATAAACTTGCAATCTGTAGGATAATTTAGATATTCAGCTTGGACAAATCATTTAAAGTACGAGCACATGTATAGTACTTATATGTACTTGTAATAGACTACAACATACTTACTTGAAAACTTATGAAAATTGTGTTTTGCATGGTTGCAGACGTCATGATAAGGTGATGACCTCTCAACCACTGAATGTACAATGAAATACGAAAAACCAACAGTTGAGACTCACAAGAAAATATAATTAAGAGAAATGATCAAATACTGCAAATTAAATAAATTACAATCGTTCTAACAAATTGTTGGTGCAGATAGATTTTGAAGACAAGCGGGTATTTTTAAAGTTGGATAAAGTCTTTGACTATATTATATACATTGTAATGTGATGATAAAACGTATAAAATTTGGAATTGAAAACTTAGCATCTTTGAAACTGACTGCTTTTGAATATCGTGAATGTGTGAGCATGGAACTTTTTCGATAAATAACAAAAATGTTAAATCTGCGAATAACATGTGCAGTCATTAAGTGATTTAAAGCATTCATTTCTAAATATATAAATGTTTCGTGGCTTTCTTATTTTCTTCCTCGCTTCAGATAACAGATTGGAATAATATCCAAATTTGACTGTGCCGCCAGAAGTCTGTTCTCCTTTCTTTCGATGATGTCATGACAGGAGTGATAACTGATTCGCAACTCTCTTGACAACTCACGGATGTGACTCGATTTCTCTTCCGGAATCTCCTGCGGCCGACCAACAGTTGAAAAATCTTGCTCCACTCGATGGAGCTTTGCTTCCATATACTAGAATGTCACCATTTCTAACTATAACAATAAGACAAATCGGATCTCGATCAATTCAGAAATCACAGGTTATCTGCAAGTAGGTTAGTCCGGGACATTTTGGATCACACCACGTATGAAGGCAGATGAAACAACAATTCATTCAAGCAACTGAGCATTGAATGATATTTTCAGCACTCCGGGGAATAAAGCATTATTCTCATGTAACAAGTTCTTATTCACACCTCCAAAACGAGCAAGCTTTAAAAGTCTTTGTTTCCTGACTTTTCCTCTCCATACGTTTGGCTGCAGGAGGTCAGTGAAAACTGCGATTGAAGAAAATGGATACATTATTTTTATGGATGATCATAAAAAGTGGACCACTTACTTTTGTCTGACTTAAATGAAGTTTTGTCAATTACAGGTACAGATTCGGCAGACTAATAAAGGTTGAAAGAAACTTGAACTTTGTTGTTCTACCTTAAATAATGGGCTCTATCTATTCACACTAAATTCGCTACACATGAAGCGAAGATAAGGAATGACCTTCTCAGCTCAAGCAGATTATCAAAACATGACTTGTGGTTGCATATTAACAAGATACTGGTAGCGCTGACGATTGTAAAATATCTTAAGACTTCCGATTCTTCAAAACACTACTAAGTTTGCGATTTCAAAGTTGTAAGTTGTCTTTTGTCTTTTCGCTTTTGATTGAAAATGAGCAATCTAGAGTTTGATCTCTGATTAAAAGAATCAATTATCAACAGAAAACAAGAAGCAAAAATAAACAGAACAATTCAAAGATTTTCTATTCTAATAGCATCACATCACCAATTGGTTGGGAGGTTGAGGTGTTATATCATGAGTTTTTGTACATGATACCACTGCGCTGTATCATGAATGCTATTTCTTGCCATGATGGATGCTACGAGTTCACAAAGATATCTGAAATCAAATCTTTTGAAAGTTGTGAATTTTTATACCGGGTGTCCCAAAAAAAGTGACGAAAACTAAACGTTTATAACTTCGTCAATTTCCATTCGATTGAGCTGAATTTTTGCATGCAAATGGAAAATGCCCATAAGTTTTTGTCTGTAAAGTATGAAGCTTGAACATTGAGTTCTCTTAGAGAAAACCGGGTATAAGCACGAATCTTGTATATTTCCAATGGCAGAATTCAAAATATCGGACATAATGATATGCGATTTCCATCTATCAATCTAGATCATAGCACGTCTTTCCAGCATGATTCAGAAATCATAGTATGTTGAAGATTGATGACATGGCTAAAAAAAACGTGATGGACTCCAAAGAATGGAAATATTAATAAGTTTGCTGACCTACTTTAAAAATGAAAACATTTACAACGTCAAACTTTGTTATAACTGTGACAGGGAGTCAGAAAGTCTCAATCATGAGTAAACCAAAGCTGTCGACCATTTTCAGAAATGCATTTTTGTAATTTTTGTACTGCGCTGTTGTGAACTTCATCTTGTTTTAGATTTGCTAAAAGTAAGATCTTTGACGATCATTTTCCTCTAGGCTTAATCACATTTTCATGTCAAACCAATCCTTGATGTGCTATGTTGCTGGCCTTCCGCACTATGTATGCTGGAAAGACGTGCTATGATTTAGATTGATGGATGGAAATCGCATATCATTATGTCCGATATTTTGAATTCTACCATTGGAAATATACAAGATTCGTGCTTATACCCGGTTTTCTCTAAGAGAACTCAATGTTCAAGCTTCATTCTTCACAGACAAAACTTATGGGCATTTTCCATTTGCATGCAAAAATTCAGCTCAATCGAATGGAAATTGACGAGGTGATAAGCGTTTAGTTTTCGTCACTTTTTTTGGGACACCCGGTATATTTCTTTTTACTTGAGAATGAAGATATGTTACCTTTCAAATGACAGGTCGGTCGGCGCGTAGCGCCAGACGATTTAGACTGATCATTTGAAAGGTAATTTGTACATTGTTACTGAAACTAAAATCTATGACATCAAAAATCCAAGATCTTGATCTGTAAAATACTCAAATCTATGATAATTTTCTACATAGCCCATGCAGCTCAGAACATTGAAGTATGTAAAGCTTGAGATATCTACGAGTCCAAATTATGAACCATAGGAATCACTTCAATGTCATTTTCACTAGGAATGCGAAGATGGAAGGTGAAATGCTCCTACCTCAATGGTATCAGTTAGTAAATTAGACGGCCTTAATTATACAATAAAGGCCGTCTAATTTGGATGTGCGTGGAGACTTTCATAGAAAAATGACATGTGAAATATCGGCTGACAACCCTACTTACTCAGTAACAATGACTATGGAATATAGCCGAAATTAATCGTTATTATCCAATAAAAACAAGAACAAATACTTGATTTTTCCAGCCATGAATAATAATCGAGAGTTATGGTCATTTGTAACTTCTAGAACTTGCATCAATATTCACGATTCTGTATTTAGTGTTTCTCGTCTTTTTCTGTTTCAATCTTTCTAGTGCACAAGTAAAACCATCATCAGACCTTTGAAATAGTGGAAATACTTCATTAGTTGCGGTCGGACAGCTTGTTTTTATGGTGAAATAGCTAAATATTAAAAAAGCAATGAATATCAGGCATTTTGACAAGTTATTTCTTCAATACCGATATGACCAAGGCCATTGGTTCAATCCAGCAAAAGCGTCTTATTGGACATACACACGTATTATGATAACCGATCATCGTGAATTTCTTTGTAAATGAATACAAAATACCTACTTAGCTTGATAAAGTGAGAGAATGAATTAGTTCCCATATTGCAACACATGGAGGAATTTCAAGATGAGGTGGAATTGAAGCGCAGTAAGTTATTCAATATCAAGTGCATGTCATTGTGCACGTATCTCTTCTCCCGATGTACTTTGAGTCACATCTCAATGTTTTCATCGATTCAACCGAAATCATCACTCCCACAAAATAGGCTACGCAGTGCTTCACGCAGAATATGAACTTATATTAGAAATTGATAATCAAGTTGAATAATTACATCATGAAAATTTGATTTACATTATTTGGAAGACATGTTGAGGAAGACTTATAAATAAAGGTGCAGGAATAATTGAATAAATGCATAGAACGGGAAAAGGTGAACTTAGGACGATAGCGAATCGGTAGTTCATCAGACTCATCAGATGACGGTTCAAAGAAAGAGATAAATATTTCACCGCCTCTTCACATTACATTCCTGCCGCCTATTCACGGTTCTCTATGTGCATACCGTTCTGCTACAATGCCTCCCAATCATTTCCCTGACTCACCGACCACCGTTGGCTCCAGGTCGACGTACACGGCCCGAGGGACATGCTTTCCAGCCCCTGTCTCGCTGAAAAAGGTGTTGAAGGAGTCATCGCCACCCCCGATTGTCTTATCACTCGGCATTTGACCATCGGGCTGGATTCCATGCTCCAAACAATACAGTTCCCAACAAGCGTTGCCCATCTGCACTCCGGCTTGTCCCACATGGATGCTCAAGACTTCTCGCTAAATGTGAGAAAATGGAGATATTGAGAGTGATGAAACGAAAACACGAGAATGATTGAATACTTGTGAGATAGAAGTGTCAGAAATGCTGAAATTGTTTTCCACTGACAAGTTTATCAGTTTTTTCCGCAGAGGATCGTTAATGAGAATTTGATCAGAATTATTCATTGCCGCTTAAAATACAGCAATGGTAGAAAGAAGCAGAATTATGAAATGTCATAGCGGGTACCCGTTTACGAGTCCATTTCGGGTTCGGGTTGATTTTGAAATATTTGTGTTTTATTTCTGGGTTATGAATTTTGATAATTAGAAATTTGTAAGTGCGCCTCTGTTTTGATGACTTCCTGTTTAGAACGACATGAGCACATATTTCATAAGTGAATATGCAAAAAATGTCAGGCATGCGTACATGCACTTAAAATAGAATGTTGAATAAAAGTCCTCTAATCTCATATCAACTACCAACGGCACATATTTCTTCTTTCATCGCCTAATATTTGAAGAAATTGCAAAATGATGAAATATGAAACTATATTGCAACACCAAGAAGCGATAATAATAATATATACTAATATGATTAATAATGCTATTTTCCAGAATGACATGCGCAAACAGTGATGTATAGCGAACTGATTCAGCAAAGAAATGCCTTTATCATCATTATTGTTGTTACTGACCACATCTGTATTCGCGATTGATCTGTATTTTATGTCAAATTGATTCTAATTAATTGAATGAATGGTTCCAGTCTATTTGTCTATTTGACACTTCACAAAAGCTCAAATCCAAATAATGAGAAATACGTTCATTCTCCACTGTCACAATAATTACATTTTTCAATTTATTTTCTTTTGGACTATGTCAGTGTTTTTCTAAAATTGGTTAAATTTTCGGGTCGGGTCGTTTCGTGTTCGAGTTTTATTCACAGCCGTCGCACATCGCTTGCTCACTTTATTATTTGAAATACTCGGGCTCAGACTGCATTGCAAGTTTCCTTCTTTTAAGGCCACCTCCCTGTCTTCTGAGAGAAGGAACCAAAGGAGCCAATCCATGAATCGGCCTACGTTCTTTTTCCCGTCAGAAAAATTCCACTGATTTTCCATATTTATGCTCTATATATTTTAACTGCATTAGAAATCTTTGATGTAATACTATTTTAAAAACTTTCAGATAACCGTAGCTCAAATTATAATTTCTCATCTATAAACTAAAATAATTAAACAACCTATGACATGCGTACATGTTAAGAAATTACGTGTGGTCAAGCATAATTTCTACCACGAATGGCAAAATGGACATAAGAGAAAATGTTTCAAGTCAAGAACTCCGGGACCTGTCTACCGTTTTAATAATCTAATGAATAGCATGTCTTTTGAACAAATGTACATTTGGCATATTAATTGATTTTTCATAGGATCTGACTCCCTTTGACTCCATGTAAGCAATTTATTATTTTAGTCATAAAATCCTAAAGGTTTGCTCGTAACTATTGACTACACTGATGCTTCTGCCGAATCTATGTTTATATTATTCAGGTTTTAATCCATAACATATAAAAGTATTGATTATTGCATCAAGAAATATGAAATGCATGCACGACTGTTATTCGCGCACAGAAATACGTGGGCATGATTTCCAGTATCTGTAGTACTCGTTTATAATTGAATAACATTGGAAATCACAAAGATTTAAATTTGAATTTAAAGAGATTGAATGAGCCTACTAAACACGGAAGCTATCATACAAAATAGCGCAGTATCTCTGTCGCTAAATAAGAGGAGGCCATGACAATCACTTCATCTTACTACAAAATTGTACGAGTATGAGCAATTATTATGATATGTAACCTCCGTCAAGTGTCACAATGTTTTGTCTCCTCTGATGCAATATCAATTACTCAGTGTCGACGTAGTCCGTTAGTAAAAGCATTCGTTACTTTATGAATGATTGACAAACAAAGGCGGTCCTTTTGTGGTCGGTGAAGAATTCTTCATTTTTGATAAACATCTGTATCTCCTTTTCTATTTACTCATTGTCTTATCGATACAGTTTCACTGTTTTGGGTCATGAAATTTGGTATGATATGCTATTTTGATATATAGAGTAAAAGAGATGACGATTGAAAACGCCAGTGCTTAATTATGAATTGTTTTTGCAAAAATGATTCCGCTTTTAATCACGATGCAGCGGCTGTGTTTCTAAGACAGCTTCACAAAAGACTAGAAAATACTTGACTATCGACAGCTGAACTATATTCTTATACATGTACATGTACATTCTAAAGAAGAAAATGAGCAATATCGTGAATTTTCCTACTTGTGTGGTGTACAAGCTTTGTGTAGGATGTGATCCTTTACATACAGAAAACTATATCAAAATTTGCGCTTCGACGATTATCTACATCTTAAAGTTATCAAATATTTTTTTTTAGATAATCGTCGAAACGCAAATTTCGATATAATTTCACCGACGTGCATACTTTCAATCTTAAATGCAGAATACTGTGTCACTATATTGACATCTTGAAAAGTTTGTCTTCCTTTCAATCCCATGAGGAGGCCTATGAAGGCAAATTGTGGGTAGACGATATAAAATAATTAAAATATAATTCAAAACAGCACGACTTTTTTTATTAACAAAACTGTTCAATCAGAAATCTATTCATTGTAAAATTGATGGTATTTAGTGAATGGACTTACATGCATATAGGTCAAGGATTTTGCACAATTTAGATTGACGTTAATGTCACCTATGCAATATTACGTTTCCCTCTACATAAAAGATAATGTACTCGCAAATTCGTGAATTGGAAAATCAGTCAGGTTGTACATGTAAGGAAATTGACTTACCATTTTGGTAAAAAGTTTTCTTCGCGTCGACCACGGTGTCTCTCGAAGCAAATGACTGAATGTATTTGTGATTCCTGGGCAAAACTTTTATCCGTCCTCCTTCCTTGACGACACCGGTGTTGTAAGGTCCGTAGTCAGGGCAACATCATATGAAAGACCAGTTGTGAAGTTTCTCAACTAACTTTTTCTGGTCAATTCCAAGGCGGGCTGAGCGGGGCATGGTTTGAAGATTACTTGACTAGTCTTGTTGTTGATTCAAAACGTCAACAAGATGATCTTTTGACACGCGTGAAAGCCTGGGTCGCTCTCTGTACTTAATCTCCTTGAGGACTAGAGTAAACATGAATCTGGTGGACTAATGGAGAAGGATTAGTGCTGACTTGTGAGTGACTTTGCCGCCGAGTAAAAGATATTAGACGGGTCAATATCGACAGCTTCCAAGTATTGACTGTAAAGGGCTTACAACAGTGACTCCACGTTGATGAATCAAGTATCTGTTTGCTGGTTTGGAATGTGAGGACCTCCAAGTAGCCAGGTATCCATGACTCCATCGTGACATGTTGTCCTACAAGAATAGGGCGGTTCAGAAGTTGCCTAATGATTCAATTGTTTATGAACTTCTAACAAGCTGTGAGTAAAGTTGAAGTTATTCAATTTATGACAGCTAAAAACCTTCCTCATCAATGATTCTTAGAATGCTAAAAATAGTTAAAGTAGCAGTGAAGAATTTCACTAACTTGCTAATGGCAAATCTAAAATTCACCCGGCCATCGCTGTAACCTTAAATAGGGAGTTGTGTCGATGTTGAGAGATGTGAACTAGGCCTGCTGATGATTCCTGATATTGGATAAAATGGCAACTATTCAGGTCTGTTTCCAGTTTTCAACTGAGGATGCAACTCAATATTTAATTATTCTATTTACATAGCAATAAAGGTATTTTGCTATTTTCTAATATAAAAATTATAAAAAGTTTAATTATGAAACATTTTTTTATATAAAAATAAAGCTATTTTTTGGATGATTGTTTGTCAAAAATGTTCCCCAACATGCTAGTTTGCAAGATCAATGAATCAGTGAAGTTGCATTTTCAATAAATGCTGTACTTGAGCTCCTGGGTAAAATGATCTCCTTACAATAGTAACTCGGTTTACATACCGGGAAAATCGAAGAAATATAATTTGAATTACACGATCAAAATCCTAGCCAGAAAATCACATGTCCCTTACAGTCTGTGGAAGAACTAGACCTGATGTCCATGAAAGAGGGCTATTCTTAAACTGCTGGAGACCTGCGACTTCTCGGTTAGATATGTGGCAGAAAAGAAGGTTTTGAAGTTTTAAGAGAAAGTTCCCGTCTCCACGATTATTCTAATGGAATAGAATAATATATATATATAGTAAATGAGAGGACTTTACTATTGGTGTACAGTGCCCAATACTATATATATATATGTATATAAGCCTTGAAGCTTTTCTCAAGGAAAGTCTATCTGAAACATTTTGACATAAAACTCTTTTCATGTGCCAGTATATTTACTTAACAACGTGCATAATTATCTTTCTGAAAGCATAGCGGGCCACTGTGGCTTATCGTCAGAACTCCATAGGACACATGTGTATTCATGAATTTTAGATACTCTCGAAAAGTCAATTATAAAGTGAGAATTTGGCAGTATAGAATGCACTGAATTTGTCCGTGTAAAATGATCTTGCAAGCAGTGGATGAGTGGAATCAAAAATAGCCAATTTGAGCTGGAAAACATCTGAGCGAACTTTCCAGTAGATCTTTCTTGGATTAAGACTTCCAATGCCTCACTCCAGTCCATGTCTGAACAAAACGAGGAACTAGGTGTAAGTCAATTTCAAGAACACAGATGCATAGATCCAGGCAATTGAATATATCTGAAATGGTAATGATAAAAAAGATAAAGAAGTAATGCGTCCGTGAAATCCTGTAATAGACCGCCATCTGTGTCACTTCCTATGTTTAGGCCGTATAAGAGCTGAGTAGTAAGTTTGTACAAGGCCTGTTAGATGTCAATTACTTACTCGCTGCATACACTCTCCTGCAAGACGACGATAGCCGTTCTGAGAACAAAATTGACCTTCTCACTTCTCATCATTAGCAGCTGCCTTAAATCAATCATAAAGTGACTGCAATGTTAATCACGACTTGTGTCGTTGGTTATCTTGGATTCTGATTTGCAATTAGGAATTTCGACTGGCATTCATTAAATATCACTTTACACACACAGCTGGCAAATCGCCTGAGCTAGTGCGCCTGCACTAATTAATAAATGCTGCTTTTGCAAACAGACCTGCATCCCTTAATAGAAAACCGCCTGTGGCACACCAGCATCCAAGAGAAAGTGTTCAAAAATACACCGTATGGCAGGTTTTATGGTAAAGACTGTCATATGCGCCGTAGTTGAAGTACCCCAAACAGTAAAAAAAGTCTAAGGAACATAGATCCTGTATAAGGAATATAGCATAAACTCTAAAATTGTATTTTACTATTTTGTGTAGGAAAAGTCAAGTCATATCTTACACTTCATAGTCCTACAACTCCTCTGGTCGTATATTACGTATAAATTCTCATTTATTAGGGTAACTCATATTATTAAGAATTAGCACGTAGCTATGATTGGAATCATTCCTTTTTCATTTACAGATTGTTTCATAAAAAATGGATCACCCTTGAACATCGCCTTAACTTCAACTTTGTCTAACTTCGCCAAACTTGAACGAATTTCTCTGAAATTTGGGAGATATGTCAGCTGTGCTTACTAATATCGTTGTTGGAAATTTCAAGCATGAATATTGAGTTGTTTTCCTGTTATAGATAAAAAAAGTAGTAGATAATTTGATCTTCATTTAGCAATGCTACACAACATCATACCTCACTCTTACAAAATTACATTTGTTTCCTTTGTTATGTAATATGTTGTTCCACAAGCCAAAAGCTATCAAGCAAAACAAAAATAAAGAAAATCGGTCAATCAGAGCCAGTATAGCACCATTATTCATCAACAATAATGTAACTGCTACATGTGATTAACTGGACTTCATGTTCCATAGCTTCCTGACTTCGTTGCGGTGGTGTTGGCAGCACTCCTGATTGCTTTCAGCTAGAAATCTATCTCTTACCGGTTGAAAACAATACAAAGCACAAATAAACAATAACGAGATCGCATTCACAAAAAGCAAAGTGTCAGCCTTGCTGGAACTAGGGTTTTCTTTGCGAGCTACAAGCAAGCGACTAAATGTCCCTTACACAAATGTGCATCGATGGCATAATGATGATTTTCGACTCTGTCGTAAAGAGGGCTCTGGCCGTCCACGCAAAACATCCTAACGTAGAGACCGCCTAATTTTGAGATTTGTTAAAGTTGATCCAAGTCTCTCGTTAACTGAGATGGCTGCACTAGACTCGTCTATTTCTAAGTCCACTATTCGTAGAAGACTTATTGAGTCGAACTTCAAGAGCTGTAAGAGGCCCTCTCAGATCGAATTATCAGATCAGCATATAAAAGGACGTCTCAGATGGGCAATGAGTCATTGTCACTGGCGAAATCAATGGGATCGGGTTGTCTGGTCTGATGAGGCATCAGTCCGTCTGAAGGATAGTGATGGTCGATTGAGATTATGGATAAAATCTGATCAGGAAATTCCGAGACATTTACATCGTCCCCGGGTACAAGGTGGTGCGACTCTACTGATTTGGGCTGGCATTTGGACCAATGGCCGCTCTGAACTTCAAATATAGCAAGGAACCATGAATTCGGAACGCTATGTGAATGTTTTACGAATGAACATTGGCCAAATGACAGATCAACTTGGTGATCCATCGACTTGGTTATTTATGGATGATAATGCTACGTGTTACAGGAGTAGTAGAGTCAACTTATGCAAGTCTCAATTAGGGCTTAGGACATTATCTTGGCCAGCTCGTTCTCCTGATCTGAATCCCATAGAAAATGTATGGAGTATTCTAAAACGTAACGTTCGTCGTTCACTGCTACCTACAGATGGCGTATCACAACTTACGTCACTGTTAAAAAGAGATTGGAGAAAGTTAGATCAGTCAAAAATCAACGATATCATCGAATCAATGCCTAGACGAATTGCTAATGTCATTGACAATAAGGGTAGGGCCACAAAATATTAGCTTCTTAAGAACCGTTACTGTATCATAGCTTATCAGATTATATAAGGACATTTAAATATATTAGGGACATGAAATAACATGAAAAATGCTTTCTGTATCATACTTATGCTTTATTTAGTCAAATTTTAGGATGATCCACTTTTTATGAAACGGACTGTAGTTGTACCAACGGCCCTTTATTACATTTATTGTGTCTCTGGGCTGTGTTCACTTGGTTTGATTAGAACAGAGTAGCAAACACATGTCTACAAATAAAGTAAAACATGAATCTAAACGTCCGTGCCATGAGTGCAAGAAGAAACGATTCATACGATCGAGGTCGCTATGCGAGTGGTTGCAGTGCACCAAAATGACATCGCACAATGTATATTGATGAACTAAACCAGAGAAACACATAACAATAAAATCTCTAGAACGGAAATACAGCTTCGGGCAATACACGATGACGGCACAAAATCGCACGCATTTCACTTAGAAACACTTGTCAGCCACCACATGATTGGATTAGAAGCAGTCACATGTGTGATTCTCAGCCTTTCATTGGTGATTGATGTCCCAACTTAATTCCCCCGCGACCTTGAGTCAATTTCCATTCTAGTCAACTTCAGATATATTTCTATGAACTAAATTTTTATTAAATTCAGAAATGCAAAGAAATCTCCTGCTTGTACAGTACTTTCATAGACATCGGCTGTATGTGTATCAGGCTTTAAAACTATGCATCATTAGGCCTACATTCTTTGGATCATCAACGCATTCACCGTCTGTGAAAGTCGGAATCGCATTTCTCAAAACGCAATCGTGCTTTTCTAAAGAATGTAGAATTAAAAACGACATTGTTTCTTAACTGTCGCAAAAGAATGGAATTTTAATGGTTCGGATATCCATTGACTCTTTTTGCAACCTTAGGAAATGTACACGCATGTGTCTGAGAATTCACTTCATCGACCGTCAAATTCTATAGATCAAACGCAAATATAAAATCCACGAATTTGCATTTTCTTTGATTAGCTTGAGTTTAAGAATTAAGTCACTTTCCATCCTCTGATTTAAGAACCTTTATTCCTCTATCTCCTTTGCGTCTACATCTTTGAATACTTTAGAGACGAAAAGATTTTGAATGATAATTCCAAAAATTAGGAAATTAGAAAATGAGTTGACATATTAGCATCAACTTGGTGACAGACAACATCTTTTGTTATCGAGTTACCTTAACATAGCAAAGAACATTTGTCGAAGCGATGAGCTCAGGTTTCTTTGTTGAGAGTTAACAGCAATATGATAAGATTAAGGAATAATGAATCTTAATATCAAAAACATCACCTGTCACACAGATAATTTCATTTGTTTATCTTTAAGACTTTATTTGACTTGTAGCTTATTCATGATCATAATGCAAGTAAGTAAGTAAGTAAAGACGTATATTTGTAGTGCACAACACCCCAAAAATGAAAATAATGAGGTGTACAAACGAGGGTTCACAGTCAGAAGATATGCATCCACTTAACAATATTCAAATTAACTTTGAAAAGAAATTATAACGAAAATTCAGTGTTAAATAATGTTGACATACTAATAATAAAGCTTTTGCTACGCAAAGCGGAAGTTATATTTGGCAGACGGAACTTATCAGAAAAAGTCATTATGGGTAAAGTCAAATGATGCGAAGGATGAGATGAGTTTGAATAAATGTCTTGAAAAAGCTTGAATCCCAGCACCTTCCTTCGATGTGAAAGCGGCATGAACAACGAACATGAACACTGATTACCACAAATTATTCGATGAGCACGGTTTTGTATGCGCTCGGTGCTACCATTGGAAAATTCGTTGAGGTTGGTAAAAAGGGGAGCAGCATACTCCATACTTCTCACGAAGGCATTATAGACGATGACGAGTTGTTCTTTAGGTAAATAGTTCTTCAGCTGCCGAAGCACATGGAGTCTGGTGGAAGCTCTCTTGCACATGTTGTTGAAATGTTCGGTCCATCGTAAATTCTCGTCAAAAAAACACCGAGAATTTAAACGCTTTTTCTAACTCTGATGGCTGGTAGTTGGTATTCGACTATGTTCAGTGATCTGTTGAAGGTGACAAAGAATTGTTGGCATTTTCTTTGTTGGATTGTCATCCTGTTCTCTTGCGTCCAGCGAACTATATAGTCATAGCATTGAGCAATGTTGGAAGAATCTTTATTCCTGTAGACGTTGTTGATGAGAAAGAGGTCATCTGCATACTTCACTAGTATCTGATTCTTCATGTCAGATATTCTCAAATCAGACAGGAAATAGGCAAAAATCAATGGACCTAATGAGGACCCTTGGGGGACCCCACTTTTCACCAAACCAAACGTGCTGCATTCACCATTCCACCGTGTTCTAAATCGTCTACTGTTGAGGTAATTTTGAACCAAAGCAATCACAAAAGAACTGAACTTATCGTTCACCATCTTCTGAAGGAGGATATCGTGGGGAATTTTATCAAAGCCTTTCATTAGATCGATACAGACAAAATGGCAAGCGAAGACATCTGACTTTTGCAAGCTTTCAGTCACAAAATTTTCAACCAAATCAACGCACAAGCTGTCGAGCTGCGTGGACGATAAGCAAATTGATGTTCATCGTATCGAGATATGAATTCCTGTTTAATATTCTTTAGTAAAATTCTCTCAAAGATGCGCTCCGGTATTGGTAATAAAGAGATAGGGCGAATTTCTGATAAACGTGGGGGTTTCGATTTCGGTAGCGGTATCACATCTGCATCCTTCCATTTTTGCGGCAAGTCTGCACCTTGTAGACAGGCGTTCATCAAGCATGCCAAAGGCTTGCAAGCAAAGGCATTCGGCAAGTTTTGACCAAACGAACGATGGAATGTGGTCGGAGCCCTGCGCTTTACGTGAATTGACTTTCCTTAGTAATTCATACACGTCCTTACTATAAATTTGAGAGGGGACGCTGAAAGGATGGCCAATTGGTGCGCATTGATCAGAAGGGAGAGCTTGGAAGTTTGATAGCATGCTAATTTTCAGTTCTTCTAGTATAGAGACGACTGCTTCGTTAGGCTTACAGTTAGGAAGCCAGTCATGACAAGCGCTGTTTTCACCTTTGATTTGTTTATATATGTCCCAAACTGATTTGTCACTGTTTAGAAGTTGACTTCCCCAGTTCTTCTTTGCATGATAAATAGCCTTTTTGACCTTTTCCTTATAGTGAATGTAAAGCTCCCAGTTTTTGAACGATGCGCCCTATACCTTTTATTTATAAGAGCCGTTATGACACTTGTCATTCAAGGAGGGTCTTTCGTCGAGCGTTTAACAAAATCACAAGGTAACAAATTCAAAGCAGTTTGCAAATTACAGTGAAATCATCACCTAAAGTGTCTAAGTCATTAATATTTTTCATGACAGTCCAATCAATTTTGTCAAGGAATTTGATTACAACATGGACATTTGATTGGCGAAAATCCATTACTTTGACGAACTTTTCATCAATGTGAATTTCTGTTGCTGGTTTAACAAGTACACTGTTATGATCACTCGAGCCGATCGGTGGTAAAGTTTCACAAGGATTATAAAAGTGTAAATAATTTTCAGGCACAAAAATCAAGTCTAGTATAGCGTTGTTGCGAATTGGAAGATTCACCATGTTGCAGACAGAAAAATTAGTCATCCACATTCACCTTGTTAAAATCTCCCATGAAAAAAACAGGCCAATTTACAAACAGATTCAGAAAATAATCTACAGCATTAATGATGTCATCGAACGCTTTGTTTTGCTTTTCAATACTCAAAAGAACTAGCCTACCATGTGGAAAATACAGTAAAGTGAAAATACCACGGAAATTCTTATATGAAGCCTTAATCATGGGAAGTTCAAAATCGTCCCTATCAGTTATGCTACATAGTGAAGCGCTATCAAAAGAGTCATGAATGAGACAGCAAAGGCCACCTCCTTTTTTGGAGCTCGTTTTATCAGCTCTGTGGACAGCATAGTTTGATACACGCAGGAAGTCATCACCAATTCCATCATCTAGCCAAGTCTCTGTCAGGCAAAATACATTCAAAGGGTGACTTGGCAAGAAAATAGCAAACTCATCAACTTTGTTTATCTTTAAGACTTTATTTGACTTGTAGCCATTCCTGCTTATTCATGATCATAATGCAAAAGCATATTACGTGTAGAGCAACACTTCAGTATTAATTGTCGCGCAGTGCAGTTCTAATTCATTTGCAGCCACAGTTGTGAGAATGACAAGTATGACATGTTCGACTTCTTTGCAAGCGTGATGCAACACACTGAACCGATTTCTATGTAATTCAGGAAAGATGCGCAGAAGTTGTGGCTAGTTGTCTGTTCCTAGGATTGAAATTATGTCATTTTTGTCATACTGTGAATGCTGTGTAGGACACAGTATTGCATGGATTTTGATGAACCTTTACTTGAATGTGAGTGAGGTACTGTAGAGCTTTAGTTTGGCTCTATTGCGTTTTCCGCAAAGATGCGTAGAAGTTTTGGTTCGATGTGTTCTTTTTGTCCTGAGGTTATTTATTTTGGCTCTATAGTAAAAAATCATTAACCTTAAACTCGCACATCGCGCCCATGTAATCGCTCGTGGTGTAGTCTTTAACTGCATCTCTAATGTGAGAACAGTTTTGACATGCATGTGAGGCATATTCTGCATTGGAGAAATTACTTGGGATTGACTGTCATGATGGCTGCAAATCCATCGAGTCATTACTGAGAGATCAAATTTCTTAAACCATTCATGTACATTGTTTCTTTTAAGCCACATTCTTACCCGCGTTTTTCTGGGGATAACATTGCGCATCGAATTTACCAGAAATAATTCTTTTAAGCTCCAAGTGTGGAATTTGTGGCTGTCGCATGATCTACAGTGTAGTATCAGACATTCAACTGCCAATCAAGCATCAAACACAGTCAACGTTCTTCCTTGCAGCATCTTTGCACAATCGAGTCATTCACGCAAGCACCGATTTCTACACAGTTGAACCAGGCATTCATGAGTATAAGTTTTACAAAGAATTTTGCTGCTACTAATTGTTAAAGATTTTACCATCATGTTCTTTAAATGTGTTTTACGGTTAAGAATTCCAAGATCTACATCAAATATTCGATATGTAATCCTTTGGTGATTTCTGCTTGTTGACATTCTACATCAAACAGTAAGTCATGCTGTAATGAATAACAACAGCATGCACATACAGAACTTATAAAACGCAAGACAACTATCATAAATTGAATGATTTTGATTTGAAAGCTTTGGTGAATCAATAATTTAAGCTATTATTTCTGGAAAGGTCGAAACTCAGAATTATTGAAACTAGTTTTATGCTTGGGTCTATCTCATCCATTGTATCCAATGGTAGAGAGATCTGGAAAAAATCCGCCTCCCTTTGGCTTATGTGATTGGCCAAGCGCGCGCAATGCGCAAGGAAAGTTGTATTAAGGAACACACGAGCCAGCGTTGTCACATTGAAGACTAAACATCTGCTAAGTGAGCAGTGCATATCTTTGACTTAATGTTTCTCCGTGATAAATTCATCAAATGGAAATATTGTTCACATCATTCGACTCCTCACGATCTGAATTTCCTGACTGTGTACGTTCAATGCAGTGTCAATGATTTGATTCGTCAGTATTCAGGCTTGAATTTGCATAGCGTTCAATAGAAAATGTATCTTTCTACCCCTCGGGACTGGGCATGCAAGACAATTTATCTCTGCGTTGCTGGCCAACAGAATGATTGGTCAATTAATGTGGTTTCAACGCGCGTCAGTACCTATATTTACACATAGACTACAATATTCATGATTCTTCTGGGACATTTGCTGCTCATTAATAACAATATAGAACATTTAAGATCATGAACAATTTCAATAGTGATCGACGTGCAATGAAACTTACACGCAAGATTCAAAATTTAGAAAATATGGCATTTGAATTATCCAAGTTGTAAAGATAAAAGAGAATGTTTTCATTTCCAATTAACGGAAAATTCCATTTTGTATATGAATCATCTGACGAAAATCCTCAGATGGTGATTGATCATGTACGTCTTTTGCATACATGATGTCAACTTGAACAAGGTTATCGTCATGAACAAAAACATTGGACATCATCATTATGTGATTAATTTCTTGCTGATTCGACAATTTAGTACAATTGTAGATTTTTTTATATGTCAATGTCCATATGTGTACTTTTACTCAGTTATCTGAAATTGAACTTTCTACATGTATTTATTGAATCCAGGGTAAATCTACTAAATGCAATCGAAACAACGTGAGTCAAAGTGTCACATTTGCACACTGTATTCTCAATCGGTCATTGATTTTTTGAATGATATCTACAGAAAATTGTTCTTCTAGAGACAATGATTGAGAAATCATTCGACATGATATTTCAACTGAAAAAATAGTCCATTCTCTTTGATGATAAACAGTACATGGTAATATACTCGTATTTTGATATGCTTCAATGGTGTTGCACTTGTGACATTCCGGTAGCCCGAAAGAGTTTCTCTCCGAAAATGAGACTTTCACACAATGATGTACACGAATCTACTACGAATCTGCGCGTCTAACGAATTTTAACTGGTTCCTCTTCTTGTCAGACATGATAAAAAACAAGCGTATGTTAATCCAATGGAACACAGATTGAAGTTTTTGGCAAAAATAGAATTTTCTATGTTTTCTCTGATTGGGTGAAATGTAGTAAGTCTAGAACCATAATTTTTGACATCATGGAAACTGACATGAAGACATTCCATGTCAAAAATTATGGCTCTCGTAATTTTATCTAAATATAAAAAACATAGAAAATTTCATTTTTTCCAAAAACTTCAATCGGCGTCCCATTGGATTAACATGTGTTTTTCTTTGATCCTGTCTGACAAGAAGAGGATGAACTCACTAGTACGCGGCAGACGAGCAGATTCATAGTTGGCACAGGGTGCACATCATTCTGTGAAAGTTTCATTTCGGCGTCGTTCCCTGCAGAAACTCGTTCTGGCTGCCGGACTACTCTTTATTGCACTTTTGATGGCCCAATGAAATCCGTCACTCAGGGATAGAGAGGACATGGATATTGAAACAGTGCTTCGTCGTGGACATGTTTGCATGACAACGTGACCTAAACGATGGCAGCATCCTGTGGTTGACAGTAGCTATGCACCGGTGCTACATCATACATTTCTTCATCAATTTCCGGGCGGATATTCAAAGGTTGATTGCTCCCGGAATAGCGGACTATAGCATTGTCATTAAGTTACCGCCTTTGTCTTCCTCCCCCGCGTTAAGTACTAATATCCGAGGGAGGAATAAAGTTTCCGATATTTCGTGATATACTTTCTCCGATCAGCAGGAGAGAGAACACCGGTGCCAAGTCAGTGTATTTTGTAGAGATTCACGATTTTCTTCATTTCTCTTTCATATCCACAAAGCCGGATTGTCCACAATGGTCGGAGTGAAGACAATGCTGCAGGCATGGATTGACATGGGAAGTAGGCCTACATAGAGGAATACAATAAAAGCTATAAAATTTGGATCCATTAGGAATCATTGGTTGGCATTTTATACATTCAGCATAAGTAAAAGCATGTAACTGTTAGTGTTATTATACAGTTATGTAATACTGCATCACAATTGTACATTTCGGACTCAGCTTGTATTCCAAAAACTTGGTTAGGGGGTTCGTGGGCACTTGTGACATCCAGAGTATCGTGGGGGAGGTTGGGTTGTGAACCACTGAGTGTGCTAAATGTTGATAAATGCATACGATGGACGAGAACAATTGATTCATTGACCAACCAAGTGTGTATATTTCGTTCCCTACAATATACTCGTAGGATCAGTGGTGGATACGGGTCTGCAGGCTGAAGGCAAGGTCATCCATCTGATATTTTCCTGCCTGGTCAAACGTGTCATGGGTAAGACAGTTCGTGTAATTTCGGATTCGAGTCTCGATATCAATGTAAGTAACCTGTGCTATTTTCACGTCATTTTCTACGCAAGGAAGGCGTTGTTGCTGAAGTTCTGTATAATAGGGCAGCGCATTTGTCTTCAGCGAAGCGCGAAGGTGTCCTTGAATTTTAATTAGGCTTGAAAAATAAACATATGCCAATTTGCGATAATTTAGCAGTACGATTTTCCAACTGTAACGTTTTGTTGAACATTGCAAGATGCTGGCTGTTAACTTGGAATGCCGCTTTAGCAGAGACTGAACATTTTAAGTAGAACGAAATTCGATGTTCGAGGCGCTTATATTTATTGACATCTGTCTAAAATCTAAGTGATGATGATTTGTGGACAGTTTACACCTGAATCAGTTCTATTTGTGACACAATTGTCCTGTAAGCTTGACCGAGCATGGTTTAACATAGAAATTGACAAGAATAGCAATCACAGGAGTGAAAGTCAAGCTTCATACTATAAACAACAGTGGCACAAAAAGCGCACGCATTTTCACTTAGATTCACTTGTCAACGGCTGTATCATTGGGTTAGAATCAGTCACATGTGTAAATCTAAGTCTTTCATTAGTGATTCATGCTCCAACTTAGTTCCCCCGGATGTACCGCGACCTTGAGTCATTTTCAATTCTAGTCTACCTTAGATAAACAATCTATGTGCCTTCATGCTACAAGGAAGATAATTAAATACACGAAGATGATTTGCTCCAAATTTTGCGTTTTCTCTCGCCGATACGAGCGCATGAAAAACCAAATTATCTGTTTAGAAATAAATTACTTTATACCTATGGCACATGATTAGGCCAACTGTCTAAGTCACTCCAATGCCAATGAAATTTGAAAAATTAATTCCACAAGGGTGAGCAAAACCTGACCTCAAACATAACGACTTGTCTGTACATACAGCCAAAATATTCGGGTTACAAATTCGAAATGGAAATCTGATCAATTTAATTTCTCGTCAAAATGTTTCGAATATGTTCAATATGCGGAAATCAAGAGTCTACAGCAACGACGACGAGGAAGAATACAACGGTGAGATGAAGGAACATTTTCTTCACAATAATAGTCAGTGATATGATGTGTACAACGTGTCGAGAAGGTTAGGAAATGAAGGAGTTGAGTAATTAGTTGATTTACTGAGGATAAGGAGCAGTCGAAGTGCGTACTGTGAGGGAAAATGTTAATTAGTTATAGTGGATGGGAAATGGAAACAGAATCAGATCTTTTGTGCGTTCTTCGCACTTATTTCATCCACGGAATTCAACGGTTATTGTCACACGCTAAGTACGAGTCTACCAGGTGTGATGTGACCATATGAGTTTGAAGTGGATTATCTCAAGTTTCGTCATTCGCACGAATACGATTTATTGCCGTACCGGTTTCAAATACCATACTGCCCGTTATCAGGGCGATAATTCAACAAACGGACAGGGTAAAATGAAATTTCGGACATAAAATCGATGATGAACGGACTTAGAAAAGGGATCCGTACAGTCGCAAGGCAAGAGCATAAATTAAAATTGACAGGACTGTCTGTCAATTAGCATGGAACTCGAATGACCCGCGTATTAAAATTGACGGAGAAATATCTGTCACAAGCAAAGAAATAGAATTGTACACTAACTAAAATAGATGTAAAAGTTCAATTGTTCATGAGGTCTTGACGTGACTTTATGATGAGTGATTCTGCTAACTTTATGTGTTTTGTTTTTGTTAGAATCACTTATCATAGAGTCACGTCAAAACCTCATGAACAATCGAACTTTTACATCTATTTCAGTTGGTGGTGTACAATTCTATTTCTTCGCTTGCTGACAGAAATTTCTCCGTCAATTTTAATACGTGGCTCATTCGATTTCTATGCTAACTGACGGACAGTCCTGTCGATATTATTTGTGTTCTTGCCTGCGACTGTCCGGGTCCCTTTTCTGCGAGCGTCCATCATCGATTTCTTGTCCAAAATTTCATATAATCATGTCCGTCTATAGAATTATCGCCACAGATGATGGGTAGCACGGTATTTGAAATCGGTGGCAATAAATCGTGCTTGTGCAGAAACTTTACTGCTTCTGGCTTATAATAATGTGAATTTTGTCATCTGCTATAGACTGTCTCGGAATGACCATGGTTATCCTCGATCTTTGCGCGATCAAGGTCATGATAAGTGGAATCTATCAGGAAAATTAGAAAAATTATGGTAACGATGTAATTTTGATTGCTCTCTTTCGAAGATGACTATGTTAGCATTTAACTTTACTTAACTGAAATAAAACTGAGCTTTCATGGCAAATTTTGTAATACTATTGAATTTCATGACTGTTTGATGAGATATGAACATGTTTTTCAACATTCAGTAAGTATTTCTGATCAAATTTCCTAAGAAATTGTATTGGAAGAGCTACTTTTGTATTGTCCTTTGTTGCTTCCCCATTTATATCAAATATATGAGTAGACCAGTGATAGATAACAAGAAGACATCTGTCATTTGTGGCTGAAATTATAGCTAAGTGCACATCGCCATGATCAACATCTAATCGAATAGGTCAAGTTTTGATAAAGAGATACAGAAAACTGCCGAGATTCCTCAACCACACACCGTTCACACAGCATCAAGTATCATTTAGGCAGCGCATCACTATTTACTATTATGTGCCTTTTGCTATAAGAAAATCTTAACGTTAAGTACAAAACGCAAAGAACTTCATAACATTTATCAATGTGCAACATTTTTCAGTGCATCGAACTTGTCTCAACAAACTGGCAGCGAAGTATGAATCCTTTGATAGTAGCGTGCATTCCCTAACTTGTCAGCAGTTTAAGATGGACATCATCATTTAATGAGAATATCTACGAAACACGACATTACATGTAAATCTGACAGAAACCTAAATTTATCTCCTTTTATGTACTAACGAACGATAACAGGACGTAAGGTGCCATTAGTGTGAATAGGACGTACTGAGAATAGCAAAACTGCAATAATCGCAATAATAAATGTTCATATAACTATAACAACTATAATAATTAATGGTTTTAATATGTATCGACTATTAGATGCCTAGTGACCATTGTCACGCAATATCAAGGCAAAATTGTATTACCGTGGTCACTTATGATCAAATCTGCTGCAATCGATTTTTGCTGAATTATCAATGCACCAAGTGTTTCAGATTGAAATTATTAAGATTCAAAATGTCTCAGCAAACATGAAGGACCGGAACGAAATGTGAATTAAGCAAATTTTACTATAGACTATTGTTTTCCACAACAGAATATAAACAATTTGGTCACTGACCTTTGCTTAGAAACATGCTCTCACTCACTAGTTCAGATGCTTCTTCAAGTTGATTTTTTGCCGATTTAACTATTATGGAAAGGCGCGTGAGGATTATTTTGTATTCTAGGGTGTTGTAACAACCACATTTCGTTATGAAAACCCGATTCTCGTCATCTGACGTGACGTGCAGGATCATAATAGTTCTTCCTTCATCACAGATTGCAAGAGAGAATATTAGAAACGAAATATCGCCGAAGTATCTGCCTTGTATTGTGCAGCCTTTCAGAGCAAAGTCAAATATTTGTCGTTCCTTGCGCAATCCATTTCACATTTTCCTTAACGATCCTCTTACCGAAATATTTGTTAACACTTTCTGTGAGAGAGCGAGACAAGATTCAATCTGCCACAAATACCGATAAAACAAATGCAAAAATGTTAATTTGAAAAGAAATAAGGTCGGGAATTTGATCTTCATTTCTTGGTAAATACACTGCGACTTTTCGTCCGCTCTCCTTGGAGTGTAATGCGAGAATGACATGACAATTGGCAGTTGATAATAACTCACTAAATACAGGTGACGCTTTCCGTCAGACATGAATAACATTGAAATCTAAAGCGAAAGTGACATTAGGATAGCACAATTAAAATCAACTGAAGCATGCAATACTGATACACAAGCAATGAAAAAGATAATACAGCAAAAATAAAAGATCACCAAAATATGAGGCGAGCAGAGACGAATAAATGATAACAATAATAAATCAAATTAAAAAGAAGGGGAAAATTAAGTTATCACAGAGAACTGAGGGACATAATAAAGATTTTTGATACAATACATATTTTTGTGGTCTTATATTTTCGCTGTATTATCGTTTTCATTGCTTTTGTATCAGTATAACATGCTTGAGTTGATTTTAATTGTGGTATATTAATGTCACTTTTGCTTTAGATTTTTATGTTATTTGTTTCTGGCGGAAAGCGTGAACTGTATGGAGTTATTATCAACTGCCGATTGTCATGTCTTTCCCGCATTACACTCCGAGGAGAGCAGACGAAAAGCCGCAGTGTATTTTGCAATAAAATGAAGATCTTATTCGCGATCTTATTTCTTTTCGAATTCACAAGGAGGAACTCTACATTCAACAAAATATTAATTCATCAACATTTCATTTCAAAATCATCACCTCTTATGCGTCCTATGGATTGCAAATAGCGACGCAATGATTAGGGGTCAATTGAGATCATTCTCACGACTCTAGCGGTATAGTTGAGGATAAATTCCGCATATTTTAGAATACACGCCGCCCTCGATTAACGCCGCAGCAAAATCGTTTTCTTTATAATAGAAAGCGTTTCTATGCTACGTCAGTGACACTTTCATTATTTCAATATTGACAAAAACTTTAAAGAAGTATTCATTTACATTTACTAATAGCTTAGCAGCTAGCAGTACTAGCAGCTATCGGTAGTTATTCCTCTTCCACCTCGTTGAGGGCAAATGTTTGCTGTCGGTACATTTCGGTAAAACGTTTGACTAGACATTTATTTAAGAATGTCAAAATGAAGGCACAAACATGTTTTTCGAAATTCAAAAATACAAATGCGAGAATTCGAAGTAAGTGTCGACAAATAGTCAAATGCAAAGTCATTTTCAAATACATTTCAAGTGCATATTTAATTCATATATTCTACTTCTTTTCTCCCGTAGCTGTAACGAGCAAAAAGGGGTATATGATGAAATTCTGCATGTTAATCCTCATGACGAACGGCTGTTTGCATTTTCGAGCCAAATAGGAAAATACATGATTTTGATGTTTTGAAAGCCATGTCTACGGCTGTCTTCCTCTCCTGCGACCGTCTTTGCCTACTCCTTACAATATAGTTGTAGATCAAGTGCTGTGTCGTGCTACATGGCCTAACCATAAACTTATGGCGTTTTACCGTTGTCAACAAAGATTCACCGAGCGCCTCCTTCGCAGAGAAAAGTTGGTTTAAAATTCAAATGACCAGGCTGTGAAATTAGTTCGACCATAAAGATACTTAGCTCTGTCGATGATAGTCAGCCAAACATTGCACACATATTAATATCATTCTACAACTGACGTGGAATTTATCTAACAGAAATCAGTAGAGATATAGCAATATACCGTAACTGTGTGAAATTCGTAGAAATATGGGTGGCACATGCTGACATGCTTCAAAGAAGTAGATTTGTACAGCTGATGGTTTACTTGGTAGAGCTGATTTGAAAATACACTGGCTAGCTTCACAATCCGACTATCGTATAGGTTTAAACCGGTATATTGTCAAAGATATGAGCGATTTCTGCTACATCAATTGCTGGCACATCAAATTCAGAGTGATTATAAGGGGTTTATAAGGTTTTCCCGAGATAGTTAAATGACGTACTCAGTTTTCAGAATTTACATGAAATCAGATGCAACATTTCAAGCAGAATGACTCGAAAATGATATCTAGACGACACATTCTCCAGGAAATACAAACACATTTTGCGTTAGATCTACGAGCGTGAACAATGTGTGATGTAATCAGGTTCTTAGATCTGCAAGTTTCATGAGACGAGAACAGTTCGTTATGAATTGAAGTGTTGCTAGGGTCAGTCTGTTTTAGAGCAATATCCGAGTAATTCTATGATGAACTTCGGTCGACAAACAGTCTAGAAAATAGGCTCAATCTGAGAAGAGCACTGAGTTCAGTATGATATGGCGACAAAAAGGCATTCCATCCTGTTAATTTTCCGAATTTGCAGAAATTATTCACTTAATTATCAAAATCTATAAGTTGTGGTTGTCATATGATTTGAGGGAATATCAGATCAGATAGTTCACTGCCAATACTATTCATAAAAACCAAGTGTCAGCGCAATTATAAGCTATATCGACTGTTGTCGCGCACTGCCATGAGCATGAGCGATAGAAGCGAGCATTTTCAAGGAGAAAATGGCTGCTGTTTGCAAAATAGATACCACCATCATCTTCTTTGTGAAATTTTCTTTTAAATGAAGTGTGTTTCAACTAAATCGGTTACGAATTCTGCGATCTGCATCAAATAAACGATATGTAGCGTTTTGATGACTTCATGGTAATGCTTGAAGGAGTGGCGCACAATCAAAGAAAGATGAAAGAGACCGACATTGCTATAGTTATTCTTTCCAAAACGCAACTGAAGTACGCCGTACTTTTGAGTGATTGACATTACAAATTAATCGTTATAGGATATGGGGATTGCTATAAACCTCATAATTTTGCGAAAACTAATCATTTGATATTTCACATTTGTAAGGAATAGGATTTTGAGGACACACACATCATTTGCACATTTTCATTCATATGGTGACAACAAGGCACAAGACGCAGGTGACATCATGAAATAGAGTTGACGCACGGATTGACTTTGCCATAAGTTAGCTCACAAAACGACCTTTATGAACTTACATCGTCTATTCTCATAGAGTAGTCTATTCTATAGTAATCGGATGTATCGCTCCATTGAAGATTATCAGATAGGTTGAGAACAATAACAACTTTCTCATCTTCGTTTCCGATACTATTTTGCAGTAAATAAAATACCACTCATCTCCAAATGCATTCATGAATTCGATTTCATGGTTGACGAAGTATGAAAGTGCATCGATAAGGAATTTTGATGTTCCTTTGGTCAAATTGTCCTCACAGAAGGTCAGAATTGTCGGATAGCTATGTCGAAAGTCAGCAATTTCTCTACACGAACATCTGGCAACCTGTGGTATCAAGTTGCCGTGAGGGGGTAGAGCAAGCGGGATGGATTTTCCTATCTCGCAAGCAAACCGCGCGTCATTACAGAACTTATTTCTGAAATGTCTTGGACGCGTGGTCCCGCGCGTCTTGTGTGAACAGTTCCATAAGTTTGTTAAGGTTCTGAACGAAAATTCTGGACGCCTGAGACGCGCCGCGCCGCGTCCGGTGGACATGATCATCACTGTATAAGACTGTCAAGTAACTAAACGCTTTACTAAACACCCGAGATATTAAGTAAATATTTACATTTAGGCTTATTAGCACGGCTGCTAATCTTGTGATTGAAACTTTATATGATATTGTCTTATTGATATCAAACAATAATGAATTGATTTATAAATGTCATTGACAATAAGCATTTAGGCCTACGTGGTATGCGCAATCTAGACTCAACACTTACAAGCAACAAGATGGTCGACTTCATGTGTATCCATCTTGTATGCCCGCAAGATGGTTCCAGGTCAAAGTGGTATTTTTACAACATGGTCCTAAAACTGCTTTGATAAAACTGTCCAAAGGAAAGTCACAAATTGGAATTTAGATAACAAAACGTTTTAGCAACATATAAAGCCTATATTTCTGTTAGAACTTTGGC
The DNA here is from genome assembly GCA_907163375.1 of Prostheceraeus crozeri. Lineage (NCBI taxonomy): Eukaryota > Metazoa > Platyhelminthes > Polycladida > Euryleptidae > Prostheceraeus > Prostheceraeus crozeri. The sequence goes on along the minus strand of CAJQUW010013268.1, from coordinate 188,436 downwards.
CAGACAGTTGAAAGTTCGTGTGAGTACGCCTAAATAGGCACAGTGCTTATCATTGATGACTAAAAGACATATTCTGCTTCAAATGCACCCATCAGTCCTTCGGTCAATGGCCAAACCTTGAACTAAAAAAAGATAGAAATATCGACTTATTCCCACATATTTCGCAGCTTGAGTAGCTCACTCATGCATCTAAGATGAACTCAAGATCCACAAATTTCAATGTATGCCAAATGAAAAGAAAGGTCCTCAATAAACTCATTGGTTAATGCAGTTTCAGATGACACCGACGAATTTAAAAATATGCCATGTTTGAATCTCACCTCCGTGTCTCGCTTGTCTTGGAATCTATGAGATACCGCTGTCGATGTACAGTGTTTAGAAGGCATGCAGCAATATCAAAAATATTCTGGTGAGCACTCTCTTTGAAAAACTTTGCAAACTCAAAACAATTATTTGAGCGATTGCGCAGAGAACATAAAAAACAATTACAAAAAATTGTATGTATAGGCCATCTAGCAGTAATCGACTTTTGGAGAGAATTTAGCAATTTATGCTTGTCCGGTGCAAAAAGGACTTTTATGTTATTATTTTATATTTTTAGCACCGCAAACACGCTTTAAAATAATCGAAATCGTTTGAATTGATTTATTTCAGATTCAATTGGCTATAATAATTTCTGCTTCTCTGCATATTAATGAGCAGTTCTATTATGAATTGTAAGTACAAATAATGCCAAAAACAACTTATCAGATAATACAATCACTGAATTTTGGCACTTACCAGAATCAAAATGGTTTTACAACTGACCTTAAAACTCAACGAATCCCTCGAATATTTTGGCTTCTTCACTAAGACTGAAAGGGTATTAATGCTGTATGTAGCTAGCATGCATTCCATAATTCTTCATCATAAACACAATAAAAAAGTAAGTTTATGATGTTGTTTAATGATAATATAGTCACTTCAGGCATGCATGATGTTTTGCAATATTCATTTAAAATGATGAAATTATTAAATAGATAAAACGAGTAAAATTTTTGATAAATCTTCCATTTTCATTTTTACTCGATCAACTCTGCCATAAAAAGCATCTATGAAAACAGTTTTGTTATGGTATGGAATGTGTCATAATGTGTGCAGGCTCGCCTCTTTCTTCCACAATACATAAATGGTCTGAAACTAAATTTGAACTGCTCTTTAATTCATCAAAATTAGTAGATTCTTATTTAATTTTTGTCGAACGTGACCGGGATGTTGGTCGTCTATTTGCAACCAGCGACATGAAATTTTTGTAGTTAGTTTACAGTTTAATGGCTTACTAATATATTTATGTAACTAAATTGACTAAAATTCTCGAAAATGTCATGTTAACCCTTGAGTATCGCTTTCTGATGACATTTTTGTCTCACTGGTATGTTTATATGTTCTCATTCTCAGTCGTTCTGCTTCCTGTTTCAATTTTCAGCACTAGCACTCTCCCTTTTAGCTACTGATGTCCCTTTCATCAACCAAGCGTGGATTGGAAATATAAAAATCACCTTGCTATATTGACATCTTCACTAGCAATTCCTGATGCAAAATTTCCTTTTCCGCTAACATTCACTTGTCCGCACGCAATTCACACAATTTTTTTCATGAAGAGTTGATGCTACAAGAGCTAAATGCATGATTGAATAACTGCAGATAACAGATGTAGATGACAAGGACGCTTAATTGACAGTAGTAAGTAATCATGACGACCAGAGTCGCGGGTTCTATTCGAGGATGAGTTGCATGAATAGATATTCTAGCTTGTAATGTAGCCGTCTCGATTTTTTAGTGAGGAATTGTTTATTGCCGCAGAGCTTGAAATGCTTCCACCATAATTGAACGAACTGTCTATGTCATAGAAATTAATAATACCATAGAAAGTCCTAGAATGGAAATTGCATGAAAATTATGGCACACGCCGGGGGAACTTAGTTGGGGCAAAAAGCAAATGTTGCGAGCTGGCTCTCTTGTTTTCGGGTTGGCATTTTTAATTGTCAAGTCAAGTTGTGATCTGGATTGCTGCCCCTAGTCCAGAGATCATGTACACAAAATCAATAGTGAATTTACAAAATACTGCAGCGACAGGATGACAAAGAAGGAAATCCTGTAAAACGTTCTGTACGTTCATCATTTTGAAATATCGCTCCTATAATCAATCAAGAGTATAATCAGACACATACGCAACTTGTAATGTCGATTTACAGAGCATGCATTGCTCCAGCTTGAAATCAGAGGCCAAGAAATCTCAGAGCATTCATTTTACTTAAAAGGGTTCCCCTGTTCAATATATTTGAACAATTTTCAAAACCTTTGCATGCTTTCGAATATGAGCTTCCAAAATATCATAACACTATATCACATAAGTCATTTAGCAATTAATTGAAAGGATCCAGCGATATTTCATTTATCTGAGAAGTGACTGTCGGCAAAGAAGCTTTCAATGTGTTTATTTCAGAAAGCGCCAGGTTTCTTAACCGCTAGAAGGAGAAATTGTCCAATAATTAGAATTTTTATCTTTGAATTCTTGAGATATTCTCACAAACAGCACACCGACTACTTTTCATTATGACTCTGAACCAATTTTTGATTCACATTCCAGTATCGAAAAATTGGGAAATAGTTGTCAGTGACTGCTACAAATAGACACAGCATATTAATCCATGGAATAGTAGGCTATTTCACATGAAACTATGCCGCCATCTCACTTGCAATTCTCTTCATGAAAATCCTGTAATTTGCTGCCAACAACTGCCACAACCAACTTGGCAAATAGTTTGACTATGATACGATGCTTTAGATAGAATCTGATCTACAAACCATAGATTTTCCATGTGCCATCATTGTACATGGGCAAGATATCAAACTTCCATTCTAGTGCACTATTATCCACTTCTATGGTCTATGTTATTTGAAGCACGAAAAGCGAAGCGTCGCGTGTTTTAAGTAACATAGACAGTATGTTCAATTACAGGTGGAAGCACGATAAGCTATGTGGTAATCATAGAAGTAGATAATAGTACACTAGAATGGAAGTTTGATATCTTGCCCATGTACAATGATGGCACATGGAAAATCTATGGTTTGTAGATCAGATTCGATCTAAAACATTGTATCATAGTGAAACTGTTTGCCAAGTTGGTTGTGGAAGTTGTTGACACCTAATTACAGAATTTTCATGAAGAGAATTGCAAGTGAGATGGCGGCATAGTTTCATGTGAAATAGCCTACTATTCCATGGATTAATACACTGTGTCTATTTGTAGCAGTCACTGACAACAATTCTCCAATTTTTCAATATTGGAATGTGAATTAAAAATTGGTTCACAAAGTCATAATTGAAAGTGGTCGGTGTGCTGTTTGTAAGAACATCTGAAAAATTCACTGATAGAAAGTCTAATTATTGGATAATTTCTTCTTCAAGCGGCTAAGAAACCTGGCGCTTTTCTGGAATAAACACATTGAAAGTTTCTTTACCGACAATCATTTTTCAAATAAATGAAATGTCGCTGGAACTTTTCAATTAATCATTGAATGACACATGTGATATTTTGGAAGCTGATATTCGAATGCATGTAGATATTTTGAAAATTATTCAAATATAGTGAACAGAGGAACCCTTTAAAGTAAAATGAATACTCTAAGATGTGCTACAGGATGTACTCTAAGATGTAAGATACTCTCTTCCTGTATGATATAGAGTTCTTGGCACTAGTGCGAGGAACTGCAATGTTATCTCAATACATTCAACACATAAATTGACAGTGCAAGAACCACTTTTTAAATGCATTGATAAAAATGCAAGGAATTGCAATGTCATACTGGAAATACAGAGATTGTGTTCATTGATGATCAGGCAGAATGCGAAAGGGAGGAAATGAGAGTTAGAAAGATGAGTTAGAAAGATGCTAACAACAGTGACGATTACCTCAAGATACAGGATGCCGACGTGGTATTGTCCAGCTAGTTTCTGTTGATGGTTTCATGTAGCTGCATCGATATTTGTATCGATTTGAGCGATCATCAATATCATGGTCAATAAGAGATGCACCCGAAGGTACGGAGTGGGACCCAGAGCAGCAACAATCTAACCCAATTCACCCAGCACCAAACTAACAGCAACTCTGCACCACCCTTGTAGGTCCTGATATGTTACAATGGATACAGGTATGCAGGGATATTCCATTAAACCGACAAGGAACATGGCTGCTCTTATGGGAAGTTCCCCATCAAACTCCTTAACCCCGACTCGTTTGCACATGTGTCATGCTGACTTCCAACGAAGACAACCCTGTCAGCAATCCTCCACGTTATCAGGAACGTCTCAGGGACACATTGCCAGTTACAGGGGTGTCTCCCTCAGTCATAAGCAGTAGCTCGTAGGGGCCAGGAACCCAACAAGATCCAGCCCTGACATCAAGTTAACAGACGAAGCTATCGTTACCCCAGACGGCCATCAAGCACGAGCTCTCGGACTTATATATTCCCAGAAGCAATCCCGTTGTGCGGTCTGTGCCAGCTGTCAATGGAACTGTTCTCCACCGTTACCAGATCTATTCCCTGCAGTCACCAGACCTTCTCTTGCAGCCAGACTTATCTCAGGTTAGAGAGTTGGCTCAGCTATATCGTTAAGTGGATCGATTATTAGTTGAGAGATTATCATAATCATTAGTTTGACTACTATCGATCACTTGGTTCCAGTTTGACATGAATTGCAATTCATACGGAAGATAACAATGAAAAGATTTTGTAAGCAAGCAGTTAGTGATGAAAACAGCGGGACAATAAAATTATTATGATCTAATTCCTTCAGTTGATTATATACCTAGCTAGGTCAACTGTTAAAAAGGAATAATTTTGACAGCCACTAGTAGGCCACCATTAGAATGATATCGCACTGTAATGACAGTGGTCTTAAAACTCGAAAACATCGCTTTTGGCTGTCTTAGGTGTGGACGTTTGAAGACCGGTTCTGTTCGAGAGAATGCTGCCCCCACTATCCAGACAAGATGCAACAAACGGCAGTAATGTGCAAGACAAGATGGAATAATGGAATAGAATCTCTAAAGATTGCAAAATCAAGGCAGTTTCGATGAGCGGCTTTGAAAAGTTCAACGCACCATGCTTTGGATTACAATGCTTTTCACTGACACAATTTTTTGTATAATTCCGAAGAATGAAATGTAGAGGTCGGTAATTATATAACGCCTGTATTCTTCATCTTCGGCAAGTGTTCCCGTCGCTTTGAAGTCCGCTGTCCTAAGAGGCAGGAATGTCCATGGAACGAGTTATCTACTCCAGGGCCAATCCCATCCCACGGCCTGCGGCCTTCGTTTATTGTCCTTTACATAGACTTCGCAATGTAAGTATCCGGCCAAGAAACTATGATGAATACAAAAGGGAAGCAGGGCCATTCAGGACGAATGCCAATATTCTTGAAGAAGTCTGTTTTACAAGAAGTATGATTTGGTCATCTGCTGGATATTTGAAAACTCAGAAATAAAAAGTGAAGCGGTGAGAAAAGTTAATCTAAAACTCTGATATACTGCGAAGAACTTTTGGAAAAGTTTTATTTTAGGCGCTAAAAATTGATTCGTTAGTTCGTTCAAAATGAGCAGGCATACTAGGACAATTGATTCAAGATGCCATCTTTGCTATGGATTGTTTCTTCCGTGGCAGATATGCAGTGATCCTCATTGATGCAATGTCGCTTGACACCGTCAGCTTCTTGATGTCACTTTTTCATATATTTAGAGGAATAGTGTCATCTGCCAAGCACCAAAACCATCAAAGAAATCGTTTTTGAATATATCTTCTGTGGAAGCACACAAAATGTTATGTGAAAATTTTTGCCTCTAAACTACCGACGAGCTATCCTGGCATTTAAGCTATTCTCGCAGCTACTAGTGATCCTGAACATCCACTCCATCATTTCAAACCAGATGTGATTCCTTTTTCTGGCAAATTTCGTGTCCCTAAGTGTGAGCTCGTCTTAAGACATTGATCTTTCCTTCCAAATATGCGTACGCTTGCAAATAGATTACTTTGGAAAATTTACTTTCTGATTGTCTCACGATTTTTATTATTGAGACTGTATTTTCTTCAAATATACGACATTTATTATTATTATGTCAACTGCTTCTTGATCTATATAATAAGTTTTGTAGTAATAAAGAATGCATGAATGCTGATGAAATAATGGCAGTGTTTTGCAAATAATCTTTGGTATAATTTGATCACCACTTAGCAGAGGAATAAAAATTGCCAAACTTCACCAGAAAGTTTATTGGATCGATATAAGTAAGCAAATATTGGATATAAAACATGGATTTTGAGATTTTACACAAAGCCGTTGACACTAAGCGCACGTCTTCAATCGCTGATTAACTGTCGAATATTATTGTAAAATTCTTCCAAAACTTCCTTCTTGATTGGGTTCGCAATCTTCTCTCGAGAAATTATCTGTATGATGGGCGTGCTTAGATGTGCAGCAATCAATTGTTGGATTATGATGCATTTCACAAAAATGAAAGGGATTTTTTGTATCTTACTCCAAGTGCATACTACCGTCATCTACCGAGCTTAAAAATTCGCCGGTCTTCAGTCCAATACAAGCTATTAGAATTCATCATTACGTATAGTTCAATCATACAGTCCCTGTTAGTAGAACCTCAGAGCCACGAATGATACACAAATGCACGGGAATCGAACTTACACTCGTTTTTTTCAAAGAGTACTCAATGTCCAGACTTCAAACTTGACGGACAAAAACTTACAGGTATTTCGTAATTTGTATGTAAAAAGTGAGATACATCGAATGGAAAGTGACCAAGCATCAGCATTCAGTTTCCAGCTCTAGGACACCCGCGGTATATACACCGATGTGAAGATACACCGAGCGTCACGCAGTGAGACTCATGAAAGACACACCCAAACAATGAATAACGTTATTACCTCTAAATAAACTTTCTAAATGCACCGATTAGAATAAAGAGAACTGCAATATCATACTGGAAAATCAATAATTTAATCTGCGCAATTAGAAGACAGTCTATTTTAATTCTGAGAAAAGTAAAAATATTATGATGAACTTAATCGTCTGTTATTGTTAAATCCTTATTTTTATAACTGAATGTCTGCCATTTTTGGAGCATTCCACAACGAATTATGGATTTCCCCTCCAATCAATCCTAGTGAATAGTGTAATAAATTCTTTTCGGTGCATTCAGGTTTGCGAAGTGGACACTAAATCGTGTGTAGAGACAAAATAGACAAACAGAGCGGACATGAAACTCTCCATACTACACTCAAACATATTCCTGCCGACCATTTCAATTTCGCAATTTCCGTTTCTCTACAAGTTGCATCTAATTGCCAATGATCAATGCTCCAATATTACAGAAATAATGAGCAATTAGCTCAGTAGCAGTTTGAAGTCATCAGTTTTAGGAATTTGTTTCAACATTCGCATTTATTGCGTTGGCGATGATTTATTGTCACAGTGGTCAATTCTTTATTATCAACTGCGGCACGATATCTCGTAAAAGAGGAAATGTACAGGGAAAGCTTCAAAATGTTTGATTAGGTCAATTTAATTTGACGGTGAAGTTTTAATAAACATTTCTTGCTTGATCGCAGTTTTTTGAATGAACCTATAAACGTCTTTGCTGTGATCATAGCGTGTGATATTTTAGTTGTTACTTGCATCACTTTTCAAATGAAATTCGTTGCTAGGAACTGCTTTGCTCCCATTCTGTTCAGTTTCCGGTTTCGCTATCTGATATGCACTTAACGGAGTTTTCCACGTAATATACCCCTCCACTTAATATGCCGGGTATATAAACTCGCGCCAAACTTTCATTGTCTTTCATTACTAACATTCAGCCATTTTCTTGGAAATAGCACTTCTGATGATTTTTGTAAATCAAGTACTCATCTTGCTGTCTTATGTGACCACAGCGGACGAAGATTAGGCGAAGGAACAAGTCTTATTGCCTGTATACTAGGGTTTTCAAAATCCCGGGATTAGCAGGCTTAATTCATTTACCGATAGCATGCGTAGGCTGAACAATAGTAGGCGTTGTCTTAAATTCTTTGACGGGTATTTTGAACGATACACTGTACAATACAGGTAATTATATCAGATAGACATGTGCACATGCCTTAATGTCAATGAATTAATAATAACCTATCTTTTCACAGCTATGCCAATAAGTAGATCTGGTTATCGCGCACATTATGCGTGGATTTGCTTTCATTTCAGTTAAATATCAAGTTATATGTACAGAATTATAAACACCTGTACTAAATTATTGTTGCTTCAAGTGACGGATTCCATCTCATAAATTAAATATGCTTATTTTGTGGTGTTTCCACTTAATATACCCGGGTATATTAACCTGATACAAACTTATTCTGTAATTTCGTCATTTTCCAGTTAATATGCCGGGTATGCTTATTAGCTGGAAAACTCAAGTACACATTTTCATTTTTGTATTTAAAACTTGGAAGACTTCACGAATTCACCAATTTATGTTCTCAATTTCATGGACTTGAAATCATACTGCAATTCATATAATAGTTCATCATTCAAATGCATTGATTTTCCCCATGCTTGACATCCAAAAAGGTCTACGTTGTTTTAATACTAAATGTCACGCGACCGAAAGCATGTCTTTGATGGAGCAAAATTTCATGCATGACCAGTGCCTTGAAATTCTTTGTCGGGACTGAATCAATGAGGCGATAGCAAATTTCAAGTAGCAGGTAAATATTGCAACACAACTACGAGAACCTAAATTTAGGAGCATCGGTTTTAGGAATGCACCTTCATCTGAAGCTACAAAATCAAAATGAGAAATTTAAGATATATCTCAAGAGACTCAATCTCAGTACTCAGTGTTCTCTTATTTGGTGTTTTCGTGTCTTATCCGAATAACCTATCAGGGTTAATTACTTCTTATGACCGCTTCTCAACACAATCCTGTCTTATGCTCATCTTTCCCATGAAATACATCATTACTGCCCGAAGAAGTGATTAATACGTAATGCAAAGCACATTTCTATTTGTCAATAAATCAGCCTCATAATTCAAAATGCAGGTCTGCTTGCATGGCAGTAGACACCCGAAATTTTAGACTTAGATATGCTGCGGTTAAACTTTTGATTTTTGAATAGCTATCCCACAGCTTGTGATCCAGATGCTTTCCATTAAGCCACTTCTATACGAACTTTATAAAATGACCCAACTAAGCAAAAAGGCGTTCGTTATTGCTTACAACTTACAGCTGTTACATGACATGCATTGTAGTGATAGGAAAAATTCTGTTATTATGTAACGTGCACAGCTTTGACGATACTAGGACCTGCTTCATGCGCAAGACCATTGAAGCCACAATTCACAAAGATTCCAATTAAACGGCGCGAATAGAATAGAAATTACCGATATTACGTCAGAATAGACAATTGCGGTAATTAACGAGAAGCCATAAGGGTCGATCTGCATAATGCAGTAAGTGCATAAGTTTGCAAGTAGGACTCTAAGATTGTTGTGATTTGTTGTATTATTGGACGAATTCTAATAACCATTGCTCCAAAAAATCCTAAAAATAGCAACTTCGACTTCAGCATTGGCAATGTTTACCACTTCTTGTTATACAATAATCATTGAATTCTATGCATTCAAAGTGCTTGCTTGTCAACTGACTTTTTCTTTGATTTTGCACGAAATGAATCTACTTCTAAACATAGTTTTTACTTTCTAATGACTTCTTATTCCAAAGACATCTATCCCTAAAAATCTTGTGCTTGACTATATTTTTATAAAACTGATACATTTTAGAATCCTTTTTCCGCACGCATCCCACCTCTTTTGAGTTATAGACTTCGCAAGAGGCGTCACCCAGGGTTTGTCCTAGTTTGTCATGAACACAGTTGACTTAGGTATCCCAACGATGGCACAACGCAAAAGCATTTAAAATACCTCAACCTTCAGATCAATGTCATCTTGGGTAGAGTGCAAAATAGGTGCAGCAACAGAATTACATTATCTTCGAAGCAGATAAACAAAAAAATTGAATTCTGTGGGTGTAGCGCTTCATTTTGATTGACTGTTGCTATCTTTATCAGCGACATCATTGGAGTAAGCGTGTTTATTTCGAAAAGACCCTTGACTTCAAGTGCAAAGTTCAGGTTGTTCCACTAATTAGATTTTCCCAAATTTTTGACATGTTAATAAGGGATTTTTTTGTCTACAAGATCAAACTCTTGAAACTATTGCAATTTGTGGCGGGTTAAAACATGTATTGCCCAGACTATCCGACCATCTTTAGCTCTCCAATTCGTCGAACTTGCTTTAAACGGACTTACTAACGTCACCACGTATGATCAGCCAAACAGAGTACAAAATGGCCTTGAATGGAAGAAACATCAACTTAAGCTGTTTAAACAATGAGAGACGTGTCTCTGTTAAACACTAAAGATGCGTTAACTCTTCACGATACTCCATCAGCATACTCCATCCTATGCAGCAAAGTCATTTTAATTCATCATTGATTCTTTGCTAAATATCGCGCAAATGTCGATTTGCAATGGTGAGTAAGATTTCATTCCTCATATCCAAATTTATTCTTTGAAGAAAGTCAATTTAATGCTATTGAAGATTGCTATCGATATGCGATTCCTTCTTTCCTTTGTTCGCGGGGTCATTTAGGCGCCAGGGTATTTAAATCGCAGTTTTTGCTCATTGTCTGTCAAATATGCAGTCAAGAGAGTAATTGAAGAATGTCGGTCAACAATGTATTGATGTGCGATGAAATGCCTTCAAAGCAAAATTTACTTTTCATGAAATTCGATCAAATAACTTCGTGAAATTCATTCGCTGAAACAATACAGTCTAAATAATTACAAAACAACAAAACTCTCATGTTTAAAGTAATTGATAATGACGAATAAAGATGCCACTAACAATTCATTGGAGATCAAACTTTGCCAAGGCATCTCTAAAAAATTATGTAGCGAGTAATTATGAGAACAAATCTATTTGCAAATGAAGTTTTTTACTCTGACCGAGGAGAAACATTGGGACTATCAACTACTGCCTACTATCAGTGACAAATTTCTTTTGTCTAAGAACTCCTTGTGTTCCTCAAATAATCACTTTTCTGTCCAAAATATTTTAGACGTAGACCTACTCTCATGTTGTTGATCATAATGAAGGTCTTGGTGTTTGGTTAAACTTCACGATAATCAAACTGGCTTATAGTCAGAGTCGCTCTCACGGCATTAACAATATCAAATTTATTTTCATTCCTGATAATTTCCAAGTCATCTGAATTGTGCCATCTCATCTAACGCGAATTCTCGGACAAGTTGTGAAGTAATTCTTGTGAAATCTCTATAATGAGCATGAATGAATTGTTAATTGTATTTCACAGAGATAAAAATCCAAAAGTTGAATTGACATGCTACTTATTATAATACCGTTGAAGTTGCGCTTGTTGATTAGCAGAATTGTAAGGAATATGTGAAGTGTAGGACATCTGACAGATCTCTGCAGGTGGCTGCATTTTAACAGTTAAAGATCAAAACATTTTTGACAAGAAATTTGCTGAAGTAATCTTCAATAAAAGAAACTTAAATTATTCCTCGAGGGAAAGAAGTCTACAGAAGTGAACAATTTATGAGCACAAATAAATTCCTTGGCAGCCGTAGACACTGTCCATCGTCCCACAAGGACTTGTCGTCAGCACGACTCTTCTTCCTTCCATATCCCAGGTAAATTGGCTGCAATCTCTCCCGAATAAAACTTGTAGTGCAAGCCGTCAGTTCGGTTTTATCTCTGATATCTAGCGTTCAAATCGTGAGCTTAGAATACGAACATGTAATCTGATTATCATGTGATTGTTAAATGCTTTAAAGTACTCGCATATGCATTGACTACTTTTTGCTCAGGAAAGAAAAGGTAAGAATCAAACTATCTGTATCGATTTTCATTAAAGTTTCACGATAAACTGTTGTCGCTCACTACGATCATTTTCCTGAGCTAAAAAATGAAAATTTTCTTCAAATTACTAAAAACAATGTAATTAGATCATGTTAGTGCCTCAAAATGATTTTTACAAGTGGTTGAAGTAGGAGATCAACTACATGTAGGCTTACTGCCAAAATTCGCTGCAGAATTGGTTACGAAAGTTTGTGATAATGAAAATGTCTGCTGTAATAAGTCTAAGTGTCAGTTCGGCTTGTTCTACAATAATAATCATGCATTTAACAGTTTTCATGGAGCACTTTTAACTGTCGCTAAAGCAACCATATTGTTGAATAAAGTTAAATAGCACCTTATGATACACCATGGAAAGTAAACCCTCACTTAGTAATTAGATAACTTCATAAACCCCTGATGGTATTATGTATTGGTTCATCCTCATGCTAACTCACATACAACATTCAGAGGCTGCCGCTAGCGCTGCATGTCGGCATGCTTCCATACTTACTGCCAGATCTTGAGTCCCTGTTTCCTCTGGTTTAGGGGTTGGATCATATGTCATCCGTTGTAGCGTCTCCATACAGCACGGTCCTGCGACGGTCGAGGTGCAAATCTCGCAGATCCTTCAACACGTTATGCATCCATCTCTTCCTTTGACCACCACGGATATTCTGACCGGGTACCTCCAGAAGCTGCGTCTGTTTGGGCCATCTCGAATCATGCATACGGTCTAAGTGCCCGAACCATCTTCACCGACATTCACGGAGCACACTCGATAAATTTGCGTTTCCCCAGACTTGCCTTAGTCCATCCATAGATCTTCGTTCGCAAAGCTTGGTGGAACATATCCATCTGATCATCTGATTCTCGTTTCTTACAAGCCTGCTGATGTCATCAGTCTTCACTGCCAATGTCTTTGAGGAATAGCGTAACACACTTCTAACGCAGGTGCGATAGATGTAGCCTCTTCGTCGTACGCTAATGCAGCGTTTCATAAGTATAGGTAACAATTCCCGGAAAGTCTTCCATGCCATTTTTGACACTTGCGGTAGTAGCACTGAAACAACATCTCGTCTGATCGATGACGTGGCCAAGGTTGCAGAAAGAGTGAACAACCTTTAGCGCGTCACAGCCAACAGTGATTATGTTAGCCATCGAGTTATGTCAATTGCCAAAAGAATACGCGGAACTCGAAAAATCAATTTATTGCGACGCACAAATTTTCGGTAGAAGCCTTCGTCACGTGCATATAAACTGAATGTGACTGGCAAACAAGTAAATGATGAGCACTTGTCAAACTAGATACGGACACAAAATGAAAATTGATAACATAGATATTAACACTTTGAACCGCAGAGAAGGAAACAAAAGCTGTACAGGACTAAAATCGATGTGTACACTTTATACAAGAATATTTAATAAATGAATGGAAATATTTGCAAAGACAATAATAATGAAGATAGACATCATTTCAATGATTTAGGGAAAAAAAGAAAATTAATACATACAAAATTAATTATGAAATAAATAAAGAAATCAATCAAACATCCAAGCATTGAACATTCGTCGGGCTCATTTCTTAATGAATGGCTGTTGTGGTCGTGAATTGGATGTTTGATTGATTTCTTTATTTATTTCATAATTAATTTTGTATCTATTAATTTTCTTTTTTTCCCTAAATCATTGAAATGATGTCTATCTTCATTATTATTGTCTTTGCAAATATTTCCATTCATTTATTGAATATTCTTGTATAAAGTGTACACATCGATTTTAGTCCTGTACAGCTTTTGTTTCCTTCTCTGCGGTTCAGAGTGTTAATATCTATGTTATCAATTTTCATTTTGTGTCCATATCCAGTTTGACAAGTGCTCATCATTTACTAGTTTGCCAGTCACATTCAGTGTATATGCACTTGACGAAGGCTTCGGCCGAAAATTTGTGCGTCTCAATAAATTGATTTTTCGAGTTCCGCGTATTCTTTTGACCACAGCCAACAGTAATTGTTTCAGGTGAGTCAGCCGGTGCAGCTAAGACACCTTCACATCTGCTGCATTTGAAGTTAGGTCAGCAAGAATGGTGTTGAGGTTCTTACAGCGCTGGTGGATCCAACAACTGCAATGCGAACACAGAATTGAATTCATGCCAACTCCCTTTCTACAAGTACAACAAGCCTTATCCACTTGTTGTGTCCTGTGATCGCCATGCTGATAAGAACTTTTGACCTTCCGGCGACGTTGTATTTCACACAGGCCCTAGGTTTGTTTTCCAGCAGTTGAAACGAGGCTTCAAAGATTTGATCGAGTCGGCAATGATGACCAAGTCGTCAGCGTAGAGCAGCTCCCAAGGACAACCAAGGCAGAAGTCTTCTGAGATGACCATCAGCGTGGTTCAGTGAAGAAGGTGCGAGCTCGTCTCCACCGCGGACTTCTATTCGATTCCTGGGTCGGGCGAGTGCAGTGGAGGAATCAAGGGTGTTGGTGACCTTTGTTGACTTAATAGTTGCCATTCTCTTTAGATATTCAACTACGACAGACTTTTGTTTTGAATCCATATTGTCATGGGAACTTAATTTTCTTCAGTAAGTTGATTCTGCTCTCAATAGAATGAAGGGCAAATAATGAATTAGAATATCATCATCTTCACAGCTGGTGTTCAGGTCTCAGAATGCTAAACAAGTCGTAAAAAAGTAGTTTTCACTGGTTGTCAATCATAACAAACCTCCACTCTTACTCAAAACTAACGAAGGATTTACTTGATATGGCAGTGAAGTTGTAGTATGGAGTAAAGAACAGCCAATATCTCATTTAATCAACTGTCTGCCATCAAAAAGTTCATGCAGGAATATATTGCGCATTTTTGCTTCGCACTTTAAGGCAAAGAAGCCGAGAACGGAAATATATGACGAACGACGAGTACACGCTAAATCTGCAGTATGTGGCGGCATACTTGATCAAAAAATTGTGAAACTATCAATGCCAGTGTTTCATTACCTACATGCAGACATCAATGAAATCACCACAAGTGCTCCATTATTGGGTAAATAATTTGAGAGATATCTACATATCAGCATGGAATTTGTCGATAGCAAATTGTGTTGCATTATGGCAACATCTGCCTATTTACTAAGCTTGCTATGGATGGTTATACGAGTGATAATCATCTATGAAAGCAGAAGACCCAGCAGTCATGTGAACATTCTCAAAAATGTGAAAGCATCACTGCATCCGATGGACTGTTCAGAATAGCAGAATTGTAGGTCCTTTTTCAGCAAAAGCACGTCTTAGGGTGATGTAGTGTTATGACATTTAAGGACACAATGAATTGCGATGTGTAGTGCGTGTACAGAATTGCTGCTGATACATGGGAAGAATGAAGAATGGTGCAGTTATGTGCATTAAAGTACAATTATGTAAAGCTATCAATTTTGCGACTTAAAGTAGTTATCATCAACTGATTGAATTTTGTTTCATCTCTTTTACCTACACAGATAAACTAATAATATATTCATGAGCAGCACACTCTGAAACTGATCGCAATGTTGTCGCGCGCGTTGCCGCGAATTCCCCCATCTACAAAACTTATGTTATCATCATAACAAAATAAATCATGCTCATTTACTGGATTGCATTTGGATCTTGGGTATAATGGATCAGGATCACGAATCAACGGACTAGGTCCGCATTGTAACCCTTATCCGATCCGCTTGACCATGCAGGAGCCCTATCGTGCAGCAATAACAAGAAGATGAAATTCACCAGAGATTCACTATCAACTATTCATACAAGGTTGCAAACTTCGCCATAATACTCGCATGTGCGGGTGGCATATTTACATGTAATATCCAAGAGACAGAGATCAAAGTACCCCGAGATCCTAACCCCAAACATAAAGTCATCATTTAGTAACATATATAATAGTATTGTATAATTCATTATATTTACAAATTAGATGTTGAAGGCATAAATACCGTCACAGGCATTTTCCTGAAGGTCTGAGTTTTGCCCCTGTTGGTCGTCGATTTTGAGCCTCGACTGAGCAGGACTGCATAAATGTGAATCATCTTTTATGCCATAGAGATCGGAGAAAGTGCAGGAATCAACTACTGTTGCCATTTAAAAAATTGCTATTAGTTGTATAATAAATTATAACAATAGAAAAATCCTATTTAAACCTTTAGTAGCGATGGCAAGCATAGGTCTGAGTAGTCAATTATTGGATTTTCTCAACATTTGAATTCCTTGGTCATCTGCAGGTTGTCTTGTTTCATGATAATCAAAACTGTAGCAGAACTGTTTAATACAGCTTGAAAAAGAGGCATCGGAATGAGGAAAATCTTCCACATTTCATAAACGTATGTTTGAGTTGCATTCCATACACAAATCAGTCCTATCAATCCCTTTCTGTACTCATAAGTAGCTTCTCAATACAGCACATTCAAACAGTGGTCTCCGTGGCACAGTGGTTAAGTGCTTGGCCTAGCGATCTTTCGGTCTAGAGTTCGAGCCCCGAAAGTGTCATTGGAAGTCGTCAGGAAGGGCATCCGGACTAAAAGATCACAACTCTCCACATTAAAGTCTGACTACGTCAACACAAGTAGTGACGTTAAACCATTAACAGTATATTTAAACAGTCTGCTATCGCAAATACCATTGATAAAGATTCCTAATAACCCAAATTCTGTAATATTTCAAACTTTTCTAAAGTGCGTCAAAATAGGTTAATGCTAGGTTTTGAATTGCTATTTATAATGTGAAGATAAGCGAGTTATATTAAATAAATGCCACTATTAGAATGTTCACACACGAAATATGTAGTACCGTGGATATCATGCCAAATCGGAGCAATACTTTGGAAGAACATAATGCCCGCTGCACCCCGTGTGCGCTGCGGAGCCTGGTCTGAAAAGCGTCAGAATAGCCCATCCATAAATTAGAGACTGATATAAATTCAAAGCATTCATTAATGATCTTAAATTACATTGTTATCGAATTTGAGCAGAAGAGTCAAATGGAAATTAAATGAATGATTTTTAGGCGAATCAGCACGGTCTATCATTTTGATTTATCATCCTCTACGATTTCCTCCAATTCATTTATTTCCTTTATTTCTCCTACCACGAAATCTTCACATATTCCAAAAGTAATATCCTTTCTGTCATTTAATTAATTCAAGAACATCAGCCTCTGTTACTGAGTTGCCATCGTACAGTGAAAGTTGTTTTGATATCAATAATTCACAATTTCCTTCATTAATGCAATCAATTATCGTCATGTCGCTATCACTCTGTGCGTGACGAAATTATTGCATGAAAACTATTCTTATGTCAAGCATGTACGGCTGCTAAGTAGGTCGAGCTATTTAAAGTAATTCTCTGACAAGAGACTTTATACCTTTTTGCATTCTACTTTTGAATAAGTGAATTCAATTTCTGCTGACTTTTTCCTATCCATATACCTATGCCTATGTTATGGCAACTTTCATAGATTTTAGTGCATTCATTTTCGTTATACTTATTTCCTATTTCTGATTAATATGAGATGACTATGTTGCGCAAAGACATTTTATTCGAGAATGACAACATTCATCCCTAAAAGTGGGATGAAAATCTGAAAGACAAGAAAAGTTCAATGGAAGATGATTTTCCGGATTTCACCAGTGTTTTTGCTATTTCATGGCCACTTAGCTGTCCTTGAATACTATGATTTACACGGTCCCTCTCGACATAGCGTCATAGTGTAAATCTGCTTCAGGCTGCGATAATGCCTTGTCAATTACAAGAGACTTTATTTTAATGAGGTGATGAAATCTAAGGGCTGCTGCAGAGCAACTAATAAACATCCAGGTAGGAACAAAAACAACGAAACCTTTCAGTTAATCAGTTACACTTTTTTAATGCAGCAGCGTGTTAATTTAGAATCATTTCAATTTCTTGTGAGTGTTGTCTACCAGCTGATGGCGCGTCTCCTCCAATGTGACTGATGTAATCATTCACTTCTCATGCTGTATTATACCAATTCGATTGACTCGTGATCAAGGCAACACCGAAACGTAGAGTGTTTAATACGTGACATTTGCTTTATTTCGAATACATGTAATCGAGTAAAATTACTTGTGGAAATAATTTCCGAATTTAGTATTTGTCATCACTAGGGCGGTCAATAAAGTAAAAATACGGTCAAAGTAAACAAATGAAGTCAATATACTCAATAGAGTAAAAATAATGTCAAATGTAGTCAAATAAGGTCAAAAAGTTTAAATGAGACAGTAAAATTTTCAGGAATCTCGTCTTCCCAGGCGCTATTTTTAGACACCTGGCCTTCCTAAGTGCTATTTTTAGATCTGGGTTTCCCGAACTCTTTTCAATCAAAACAGAAAGCTAGGCTATTGAGACACCAAATATTCTCGCAAGGATTTCAACGCACATAACTACATCTTTTTGTTAACTGACACTGACTATCTTTGATTGTTCGAAATGCCCAAGACAGCTGAAAGTGATGCATCCAAGTGCAAAAGAATTACTTGCCAATATCCTCAAGAATTTAAAGCAACACCAAGGAATGAACTTTTCTGTGTGCTTTGTGAATGCCCGGTGAAATACGCGAAACAGTTTATGATTGACAGTCATCGTAAAAGTGCCAAACATGCGACGAAGTTACTAAGAATTACCTCTTCATCATCAGTACCCACCTCATCAAAGCATGAAAATCAGACCTTCTTGAACTTCAAACCTGATCTGGCTAAGCATGTAGCAACAGCGTTTTTAGCCGCTGACATTCCTTTACATAAATTGGAGCATCAAGAGATACGAGATTTATTTGATTTTATGGGTCATCATTGCCCATCTGAGTCATCATGTCGGCAACATGTGCCAAAGCTCTTTCAGTTAGAACAACAGAAATTGTTTCGATATGTGAATGGAGAAAAAATATTTATAATGGTGGATGAAACGGAAATTTCCGGTGAGAAGTTTATGAACATTCTTGTCGGAATTCTAGAAAAGCCTGAAGTTACCTATCTATATGACTGTAGGCAGCTAGAAGGAAGCATCAATCATCAAACAGTGTGCCATGCTATTGATGATGTTGTTAAAGATTTAAATGTTCATCGCAATAATTTCCTTTTACTGCTATCTGATGCAGCTCGTTATATGACTCTTGAGAGCAAAACTTTGAACTCTATGTATCCATCATTATTTCATGTAACGTGCATGGCGCACCTGTTGCACAACTGTGCATTGCTTGTGAAGTCGAAGTATGAGACTGTCGACAGTTTGATTTCCTCTATCAAGGCTGCCACTGTTAAAAATGGTGATCGCCGTCTTCTTTTTGCATCGATTGGAAGTCCACCAAAGCCGGTCGTAACCAGGTGGGGAACATGGTTAAACGCGACTAATTGGTATGCAGACCACTTTTCCGACGTCAAACAAATTGTGTTGGGTTTCGAGGATGATGGATTACTTGTAAGTCGTGCAAAATCTGCAGTTTCCAGCACAGTAATTGTTGACCAACTCGTGGATGTGGCAACGTATAGACGTCTGCATCATCTAATGGAGCGATGCGAAGGAACCAACTACAACATTGGTCAGGTAATACATGGCGTAAACAGTCTGGATTTCGGAATTGATCCCTGTGAAATCAAATCATATATAAACTTGCGTTTATCTAAGAATGATATCATGGAAATTGTTAACTTGGCATGTGACGATATTTCACTAACTGAATACAGTCTTCTGTTGTGTGCACAATCAACCACAGCTGCGATCGAACAAAGCTTTTCCCAGTTGAAAAATCTCCTGCGTTTTAACTGAAACTTTTCTCCCCAAAACATTAAATACTATGCAATAATGAATTACAACGCCAGTAACAATTAACTCGTTGTTTACGAGGCATTTCTTCTTTTCGTGAAGAACTTTGTATTTGCGGGCTCAATAATAAAATGTGTTTCTTTAATTAAAACAAGTAACGTTTTCTTGTGAGTCTGAAATGATGTTTTCTTTGGTTAAACAAACCTGAAATAGGCAAAAAGATTGGGTAAAAATTTTACATTTAAGTCAAAATTTTAGGTAAACATTTACTTGAAAATAAAGTCAAAATTCGTAATCTTTTAGGCCAATAAAAAACCGCCCTACTGATCACTCATCAGCTACAGAGTAAAAGGTGGTTGCTTGTCATTCTGCCTAAGGCCTCAGCCACACTGCGAGCATTTCCAAGCGTTTCCGAGCAAAGCGTTTTGCAGCAAATGTAAAGTCACCATTACAGCAGTTGTAGAGTGTCACATAGCAAACACAGCAAAGCAGAGCGACTAATAGCTTGCGGAAATAGGTTTGCTCGGGACCCTCGTGTTTGCCTTGCTTTCAGTGTGATTGAGGCCTAAGTCGCTGTTTTACACTGCCAGTTGTCGCATATGCAGCACCCAATCAACAGTGCGAGCAACAAGTAAGTTGCAGTACTGTCTTACCCACAGAGATGGATTCGTCTGTCCCATTGCAGATGGGGTGCATTGTGCATTGTGCATTGCACCTGTGCATTGCAGGTGACGTTATTCTTATCTCAGCCATTGCATGCAGTGTACGAGGGGTGATTGAAAAGTTCGCGGCCCGATATAGAAAAAAGCATATTTTGCATACGATACATATTTATTTTTCGACATAATCGCCCCTACAATCAACGCACTTAGCCCAACGGTGCTGCACTGCGCGGATCCCTTGCTCATAGAAGTGTGAGTCTTTGGAGTCCAGATACTCCTCAACGGCCTCCATGACGTCACTGTTGGATGCGAAGTGCTGACCACTGAGCTCCAATTTCATTTTTGGGAAGAGATGAAAGTCCGATGGTGCCAGATCAGGAGAATAGGATGTATGGGGAATGATGTCAAACCCACAACCTTGGATGGCAGACGTGGCGGTAGCGGAGGAGGTCGATTTGAAACGTGATCCATCTTACGCAACACTTATCTGACTAACTGACTGATAAGTTAGTAACTGAAGTTAAGTATCTGTGGTTTACCAACAGTTCACCGGATCGACTGATCACTCGTCATTGTATCAATCCACATGTGCATAATGGCCTGGCTTTAAGCTTTCTATGTCAGGCCGCGAACTTATCAATCACCCCTCGTACGTTCATATGAATAACTGTGGATATACATGTGTTACTGCGGTTAACGGTCGACTGCGCTTGGTAAGATCCGCAGCGATTTTGAAACGAATATTTTCCTAACTTAAAGAAAAGGAAACCTTGCAACCCTACACTTCGCCAGCAACTCGTTAACCTTTGAGGAAGCCTTTCTTTTCAATCGAAATAGTTATTTGTGTGGAATTTCATTAAAAGTCAAGACAACCATAAGATCTTGCTCCTGATGCGGAAATTAGGTTTTGAAAATATTCCATCATTGCTTAACTTATTTAAGAAGTTTCTTTTTCTTATGTGTGATGAATTCTCAATGATAAGACAAATTCAAAGAAGACAACACTTTTTCTCTGTTTAATGACTCCTCAAAGATCTAGGAGAAATTGTCTAGATATTATTTATTCGACAGTCAAACATCAAATATTGACAATAGAATGAAATGAAATAAACAATATATCAAACTGTCATCAAGGGATGTGCGGCTGGTAGGATTCGAACCTACGACCAAGGTTAACTAGACCTGTGCTCTACCAACTGAGCTATAGCCACTTACGCTACTCTGTCAATTGGCAGGATCAAACCCTCACCACCACACATTAGTTGTCATAGCAATTGTAATCAATTAATCGATATCTCGTCACAATTGTGACCGCCGAGATTAAGACACGTAGCGGGGTTCGACTGTCCACCAAAGCATTTAAAACCGTGTCGTAAATGCAACAAACAATAGATTGAAAGGAAATAAGCGATGTATTAAATTGCCATGCAAAAGATGTGCAGCTGACAGTCATATGAAATACAGGACAATCCCCTTTAGAAGGCCTTTAGAAGGCAATGGGATTTTACCTATTGCAGTATAGTCATTATCATCTGCTTTACTTTGAAATTCGACCTCTCGGTTGACATTAGCGTGGAATGGCCCACATTATATAAGAGCAACTTCAAAGCTCAAATAACCTGGCAATTGATGAATTCGTCAAATCTCAACAGATGCAACTACTGCGTTCAAGTCTTAAAGCAGTGCCTCCATGGCTACTTCACGCTCTCAACAGATGGTCCGGTGGCCTTGTGGTTAGAGGGTATGCTTGCACGACGTCCTCTTGCTCCAACGTCGCTGGTTCAAACCGACCCATGACTGATGTGGCCCAGCAGGCCAAAACATGTCTCGTGGTGTTTACATCTGTTGAGATTTGATAACTTCAAGGGTGTTTACGATAATAATCATGCACTGGCGTATCAGCAGTTGTTTAAGCAACCGGCATCTAAATATGATATCAACCACCACTTCATAGGGCTTGGCTGAATATTCAAATTTCAATAATTTCTTCCTCGTCGATGAAAACTTTGTTCTGTTTTCAAAATGCGGTGTCTCACGGTGTGCTGGAAGGTTTCAGATTAAAAGAATATAGGCTACCATCACCAATTTTTGTTCTAAGATGCTTCGTAGGTTTTGCTGTTCCTAAAACCATAGAAAATAATAAAGCCATAGAATTTAAACAATGTCTATGAATTCAATTTGTCATGATTGCAGCAATCCTTTCTGTATTACATATGCCGGTAGTATTTAATATTCATACTTCAAATAGGACCAACACAGCACTCACTAAAATGCATGATACACTAGGTGACATGCCACGCTCAATTACATGTAATTCAATCGTAAACTACGCGTAATTACACATGATCCTAAACATCCGTGGCTATGCGTGACATTGATTATATAAGTTAGTATAGTTGGCAGTCCTGTTATATAGACTTTGCGTCTAATGTGTCTGCATGTATCAGAGGCTAAACAATGTGATAGGACCTCAATTTCATGCTCAGGGAAGACAGAACATGCCTAGCGGTTCATCCGTGGTTCAGGCGGCAGCACAGACAACCGTAGACGACGCGCAAACTATAAACGCTCGCCCGCGCGCATTCACAAACATTCCCCATGTTTTAGCAGCATCAGATCAAGTGATTTCTGACTCTTAGTGCAGCGCGTATGTACGCGCGTAGAAGAATAGAATGTCCTTAACCACGGATGTTTGGGCCGTTCCGTAATTACGCGTGGCATGTCACTTACTGTATTATGTACTTTTGAAACAGCAACTATCAAACTTAATATGCTTAAAGAAGCACATTGTACCCCATTATTACCTGTACACTTATCAAAATTTCGCGAGAATTCAAGATGATCCCAAAACCATTGAAGATTTTTTGTTTTTTTTCATATTTTTGTGACGTCATTTTGGATTTTTGTCGGCTGCAAACTATTGCAAACAAATGAAATGGGGAAGAAAAATTGCTGAATATTCTATTCTACCAAAACTTCATCATTTGAGGGCAATTTATTATGGAAAGTCAGATATGAATCTATCTTAAGTGTAATTTTTATTCCTTTTAGACGCCATTTTGAATTTCGATCTCTATACAAAAAACTGCATATTGAATGATTTCTTTTTCTATGTAAAACAGTAAAACCTATGAAGCATCTTAGAACAAAAATTGGCGATGGTATATATTTCTTAATCTAAGACCTCCTTCCAGCACACTGTTGTCTATCTTTCTTATCCTTGTTATTTAGACCCGATTTCCATGTGATAAACAAGAAGCAATCTTGAATGAAGTTTTTGACTTTTTCAAACAGCTTCAACAACATGCCACACATTAAGCTAATGCTAATTTTGCTATTTGATCATTAATGTTATTACATTCTATCTTCTCACTAATAAAGCGAGATATTTGGATTCTCATCATAATTATCAAAAATTCTTGGGTGGAGCAGCGTGTTTTCTGGAATATTAACCACATATTTGCCTCTTCATCTGCCTATTCTTCAAGGGAAACGATGAAATCGAAATACTTAAATGTGACAGAAAGAATAAAGGAAGCAACTTGCTATTAACTTATTTATGAGATCTGTGAAAGCTCCTCTCAACGTGAAATCGGAGAACTTCCATCGGCGCAGAGCGATTCGCACATGTTGTTTTCGCTAGCAAAATTTGGATGTCAGAAACCTGAGCGTCTCCGGCGGTTGTTCTTCGGCAGAGACTGGCAAAAAACTAGATTGGCTAGCGCGAGCTGGATGAGTTGACTGCCACATTATGCAGGCGGAGGTGATCAGCATTCTGCGGCACATCGAGGTAGTGCCTATAGAATGCAAATCTTGAGAGCCAAGGATTTACTTCGTCCTTAGTTCGAAAAATGTTTGGATTAACTTGTGCCACAGCTTCCCAGCCGTGTAATGAAGCCGGCTGATACACACTTGCATCCACAGAATTAGATTGATTCACTCTTTCAGTTTCCTAGACGTGACGACTAATTCAAAGCGATGGCACATGCTGGAACTTAGTAAGTGGCCAAAAAAGAATTCCTAATGCCTTACAGAGATAGGAAAAATAGTCGTGCGTCGCCTGCGGATTGCTGTGAATTCCTCCAAAAGGCTTCGATTGCCACGATTCCTTCAGATTCGAAGAGTTCAGATCATTGCGCACAAGTTTATTATTATTATTATAAGTTTTCTCGATAATGTTGGTCCGTCAGGTTTCTTGTTCAGAAGTCGGCAGGCATGAGAAATTCGTCGAAATTATCAATGAATGGTACAGTGACAGCGAAGTGTGACCGAACGAAGAACTCGGTGTGTGTAACACGCACGCCACTGGCTGCTGTCTGAGGCTCACTGCTTATTCAGTGACGACTTACTGTGTGACCCATAGATATCGGATGGGTTGTTTATATTCATCAAACCGTAGATCGTTAGAACGAGCAGTCTAATTCTGTGCTTCCATAAAATAACCTGAATTGACTCTTTGCTGGCGTTAAAGTAAAACAAATTGACGGCTACGGGCCACGCTTATATTTCCTGACTTTCAGCATAGGATTTGCCAGCTTTGTCTGCGCTGATGACTTTGACGTTGAGATGCAGTTGAAGCCCGCCACACCAAGCTTGCGCTCTCAATGTTTTCTTGCTGCAGCATGTTGTATTTTTCCAATTGATAAAAGGCTTCTAATGGTCAAAGGAATAGCTGGATCATCAAATGAACAACAGAACAGTTTTGAAAATGTGTAGCTATGAAAACCTTTTCTTCGAGACAAGGAATGAATTTGCAAAATTGCTTTCCGGAAAACTCTTGTCTGTAGGGACTGATGTTTATTAGCTACTCGAGCTTTCAGTGGCTTTCAGCTCGCCGTCGTCAGGAGAAATAACATGAAATGACGTGCGTTTTGCAATCTGTGGCATGGATTACAGTTCAAGAGTCAATAAATTTCTACGAATAATGAGTGCAGGACCTGATGACAGAAAAGAAGCGATGAGCATACTACTAGTAAAAGGGAAATGAGTAAATGCGTTAAGAGCAATGATATGACTAGGAAAGTTAAAAACTAAACTGCGAAATGTCATACATACAATTTCATGAATCGAGAACATAAGTAGTTATAAACATCAGTCCATAAAGACAGAGTTTTCCGGAAAGTATTCTTGCTTTAAAAATGTGTTCCAATGCACGGCATTCAAACGTCTCTAAACCGTCTTTTTTGGTTCCACGTCAAAAATGGTCCTCGAATTCAGTTTTGATAAAACTATCCTCGAGAAAAGCACGAAAAATAATTTGAATAACAGGACTAGCCTCAGTGTCTGTGGGAACTCCTGTCCAGGAAAGTGGTGCAAGGGAGCGGGACTTCCAGCATGACTGGACCATCACTGTGCCGTAATGATCACTTTCCTTATTTGGTCATGCTGTTGAAATATACATTTTTGGGGAAAATGGAAAAATGTATTGCACAAATTACGGATTACTACCTTCTATAGTTGACTTGGCATTCCAATTTTTGATTAATGACTTTGACGAAAGAAAGTTGAAGGAAACGGCAGCAACAGTTTCAAGGCAATCTGTCAATTTACCAATCATTTCGTTAAGAACGAAGTCTCTCTCTTTTTCTCTCAACAGCTCCCTTGAAGCACAGTAAAGTCCCTTGAAGAAACAGTAATAATGGAATAAAAGAGTTCAGACTTCGTCACGGAAGAAGAGATTATTTTCCCTGTGATTTAGACCGGCAGCAGAACGAGTTTCTGCAGGGGAACAAGGCCGAAAATAAGACACCCTTTGTCTACTACGACACTGCACAACTATCGAGTTCCAGACACGATCAAAGAAAACACACGTTGATCCCATGGGGCGCAGATTGCAGTTTTTGGTTGACAAGCGAAAAGCACCAAGCCCAGAGTCATAATTTTTGACATGGATTGTCTTCAGGTCAGTTCTTATCATGTTGTGGAACATTTATCTATGAAGCTACACACATTCAGATTTGGCAAGCCTCCTACTGTCGGCAAACAATAACATCTTGGTCCACTTTTTGCACGATAGCATCGAATGCGCATGATAGAAAATGACCTGAAGAAATAGCATGTTGAAAATTATGGCTCTAGGCTTGGTTCTTTTAACTTAACAAGAGAAAACATGGAAAGTTTCATTACTGCAGCCTGCGTCCCATTGGATTAACATGTGTTTTTCTTTGATCCTGTTTCACAAGAAGAGGAACTAGAGCTTGGCAGACGCACCGATTCCTAGTAGGCATAAGATGTACATCATTCTGTGAAAATCTTATTTTCGGCCTCGTTCCCTCCAGAAACTCGTTCTGGCTGCCGGATTAATTGTCAAGCTTCCCCTTCGCAACCCCTCTTAATTGGCCTTGAGACCCACTCGTACGACCAACCACTGACTACCAACACAGACTCCACACTCCAAGGAGAAAACCAGAATCAAAATAATCATACCAAGCTGATTACATAAATGCTTTTGTCTGAGTTCATCAACAACCAACCAGTTTTTTCTATAATTTTAAACTTAGACACTGTCGACCTTGATGTAACAAATAGGAATGAAAATTCTCTACATTCGTATTTTGCGAAAAACAAGAACGCAGAACAACTCAACACAAATGCAGTCATGCATAGGAGAATGAAGCAACTAACCGAATTGACTTTTCTTTAGAACGAATTATGACTTTCTTGAGGATACTGGCGACACAACTTCTCAGCCTGAAGAGAACGCTGTCGCGACATTGTGAAATGAAATGAAAATTGCAATATTTTCATTTTGTGCTTTAAGCTGTGAAGATTAGACATCCCAACACGAGCTTAATCACAGGGTTGAAAGATATTTGACAAATAAAAGTTGACATAAAGTCTATGAACTCCTTCTAATAACCTGCTTAATTCACTTCATATCATATCATTCATCTTGATACATTACTTGATCTCAACAGATGCAACCACCATTCACAATACAAGTTTCGACAGTTAAACCTCATCAGTCGTGGGTGGGTTCGAACCAAGGACCTTGAGACTGGATGATATGCTTGTATAACAAGGCCACAGGGCTGTCGATTGATAGCAAGCATCTGTGTGTCAGGCACCGCTATCACAGGCACTGAAAAGAACTTTTTATGGAGGTCAGCATTTTGCCACTTTTTGCGAACTTGTTGTGTAAATAAATAAAGCCACTGAATTCATTTTCATGAAATTAAAAACTAATTCTTGCACAATGCATTTCGTCCACTCTAATTCAAGTCCAAATATGGACTGACTATAAAATACAAGATCTGAAATCATTTACTTCTATAGTAATAAATCTATGAACAAAACTGAGAGCATGCAAGCCTATAATCTAATAGATTTATGAGATATGAACTAATAACAATTGAGTAAATAACCTAGATATTGCACCAAGGTAAGTAAAGGGTGTAAATAAAATCTTTCTGCGAACACAAGTCGGGATTCTCGCGCAAAATAACGAGAGACTCTATGATTCCTAATGTGTGTTTGTTGTCGATGTGGTACTTAATCTAAAATTATTCAAAGCAGTTTGTCTCTCGTTGTTAAAGACTTGCAAATGTTTTGTGATACTGCTAGTTGGAAAAGCAGGTTTTAAAGGGTTTACTAACATCTTTGGAAGGTGTTCTGAAACTCTCTCATTCAGACATCTTGCGGTATTTAAATCTTGTAGTTACCGTGTTTTTTTAAAATTTTATCAAAATGAATTCAGTGGCTTTATCTATTTATAAACTAACTAATTTATAAACTAAGTAAAGGGGAATCATTTTTTTAAACATAAATTTCAATTGACCGCCTCTATTTTCAATAGGTGCAGCACAAATATAGATATTAGTCACTGAATCATACCATAGTCATCCATTATACCACAGAAATCGAATGAATATTTCAATTTTAGTAGTGATGACCAAAATACATTATCAATTTTGTGAATTTTCTTAATCACTTGAATGCTTTGGGCATCTGCAAGTCGTCATTCTTCATTATAGTCACATTTTAGGTTGCTTGAAACTGTAGGATACTAATTCTCAGACACGATGGAATGGTAACTTTTCAATGAAAAATGTCCCATTTCATACTTGCGAATGTTTGATATTCATTCCTTGCGCAAGTCAGTCTTACATGTCTCTTTTTATACTCATAAGTAATCCCGTCATCTATATAACCCACAGAATTAGACTGTTCGCTTCTCCAAGCCGCTGTTTCCTAGAAGGGCAGAGTCATATATCGTATGCGATAAGAAATGGCACACACCACACACGATCTACGGTCAAACAATAAGTCGTCACTGAAAAAGCAGTGGGCCTCAGACGCCAGTGGCGTGCGTGTCATACACATCGAGTTAGTTTCGAATAACGGGTTTGAATCCATTGCTATTTATCAGAGGAGTCCCGTCAAAACAAATCTGTGTTTTATACGCAGTTTATTGCGAGCACTTTCGGACACCACCGGAGTCCATCTTCTGGCGAATGAAATGACAAAATTGGCATAGATGAAAAGAGTTCACAGGGATGAAGTTTATCACAGTAGAATGCTATGAAAACATGATAAGACCAGACTACTTCGACAAAATTAAAACAGTAAGATGATGCGAAATCGAAATAAAAGGACGGAAGAAAATCAAAGTAACTGGCTGTGAAGATACAAAACAGAAAAAAGAGGCACAAATTAAGTTCTTATGGTCACGTCGTCTCAATTCATCTAATCGAGTGAAGCATTCTTTGAGTGCGGCCTGGGATTTTTGACTTAATTTGCGCCTCTTTTTTCTGTTTTGTATCTTCACAGCTAGTTACTTTGATTTTCTTCCGTCCTTTTATTTCGATTTCGCATCATCTTACTGTTTTAATTTTGTCGAAGTAGTCTGGTCTTATCATGTTTTCATAGCATTCTACTGTGATAAACTTCATCCCTGTGAACTCTTTTCATCTATGCCAATTTTGTCATTTCATTCGCCTGAAGATGGACTCCGGTGGTGTCCGAAAGTGCTCGCAATAAACTGCGTATAAAACACAGATCTGTTTTGACGGGACTCCTCTGATAAATAGCAACACATCGAGTTCTTCGTTCGGTCACACTTCTCTGTCACAGTACCATTTATTGATAAATCCTACTAAGAGAGCTAAATTTCTCATGCCTGCCAACTTCCAACTTCTACACAAAGAATCTGACGGACCAACATCAGCGAAAAAACTTGTGCGCAATGATCTGAATTCTTCGAACCTGAAGGAATCATGGCAATCGAAGCATTTTGGAGGAATCCACAGCAATCCGCAAGCGACGCAAGACTATTTTTCCTATCTCTGTAAGGTATTAGGAATTCCTTTTTCCCCACTTACTAATTTCCAGCATGTGCCATCGTTTTGAGTTAGCCTTCAGTTCTATTTCGGTCTATAGCGTTTTCTGGACACAAACGAAAATGACTTAAAAATCAATAATTATTTTGTTTTCATTTATGGTTTTGGTACATGAATTTCGGATTGTCTCTTATTCATAACCATTCAACGGAAGCGAAAAGGGAATCGAAAGAAGTCATCTCCTCTATATCCATTTTGATTTAGTTTATGATGTTGAGAACGACTATTGTTCTACAGAATTCCAATCGTTTCCTTGGGTCGTCTGGAAGCAACTCGTGAGCAGATACCATCTTCCACGGTTTCAATAGGGCTTCTTCTTTAAGAATCTTGTTGACTGAAGACTGCACTACACCAACTTCTTGAGCCACCTTCCGCTGAGAAAGGAATGGGTCGTCTCCGAATGCTGTAAGAACATTCTCTCTCTCTTTTCTTTTGATACTCTTCTGCTTTGATGATCACCGACAGGCTTTCGAGGTGCGACCGTCAGAGTGTCGAGAAACCTTGCTTTCCAGTCACGAAAGGTGTGAGTAGTATATAGTGTGACATCCGGCGCGACGCTTCGCTTCGCTTGCGCCGGATGTCACACTTTTGCGGGTTTTTTTCAAAAAATCAAAATTTCAAAAATTTCAAAAATTTAGGTAGACTTCAAATTTCACGTGGCCGAAGGCCGAAGGGCGAAAATTTAAGCGTTTTTAAAAATACCCAATTTTTCAAAATTTTCAAAATCTCAAATTTGAGAATTACAATTTTCACCCCCAAAATCATGACCGTTCCAGGACACCGAAAAAATCATAAAAGTTAAGAATCTCAAATTTGTGATTATGACATTTTTCATTGCTTAAATCATGACCGTTCCAGGACACCGAAAATCAAAAAAGTTAAGAATCATGTGACTAAAAATATTTCTTTAAAAATGGAAGAAACAAAAGTGGAAGAAACCGCAAGAATATATCCTTCGTTATCTCAATTAAAAACAGGTGAAATGGTTCTCAATTATTATTAAGATTAGAGCAATATGATAAATTAAGAAGACGCAATTATTACTTAGACATTCTTCGTTATTGTATTTTCAACATTATTTAAAGTACTAATTGTGTGAACTAGAAGATTATTGTAACTCATAAACTCAAAATTATTCAATGAACCCGTACACTGGCTGATAATTGAAGAGAGACAGAGATTGAAGAGAGTGAAACATGTAACAGCTTTCCCCTAAAATTATCGTGCTATCTTTTGTCATTTCAATTTACCCATCGGTAAACTTTTGACATTTCAACTTACGCGTGCGTAAAGTTTTGACATTTCAATTTACCCCTACGTAAATTATTTTCAGAATCTGTTTTCAAAATCTATTTTCAAAATCCATTTGTAAAGTCTGTTTTCAAATTCAGTTTTAGAAAATCGATTTGCAAAATTCATTTAGCGTTTCCTGTTTCCACATGAATAGGTTAAAACACATACGGGCAGCAATAAAAAGCAATTCTTCTTGTGAGTTGAGAACACATGCGGGTGTGGTGATAATAAAAAAGCAATTTTTATTGTGAATTTAGAACGCATAAGGGCAACGCCGATATGCAAGATAGTTGTTATAGCAATTTTAAACAATCACTTAAACAATGAAACACATTAACGAATGAAGTTCTTCTCTCAAGGAGTATTAGATAGTTAGTTTATTTTAATTCATCTCATTCATTTCTATCATTCATGATGAGTAAACATTTGGGTGATCGTATTGAAACGACAAAAGGACAAATCGCAAAAAAAGTGTGCCTGATCAACGAATTTGTAAAGAAGAATCATTTCATAAATACTGTGGAACTACAAAAAAGTTTGGAAAACATTAGTGATATTGATTTTGATGATTTCTTGACGTCGTGTGAAATATCACAGCGAATTTTAAACGAAGTTAAAGGCGCTGCTGCATTAGAACGTAAGCGAAGAACTTTACAAAATCAATATATTGTGAAACGTGAAACGGCGAGAATGAAGCGTTCTTTTGATGAACAACTTGAGATGGATTATTATAATAAGACAATGAAAACAGGTCAAATAATTTTAAATCTACAACCGGGGACATCATCAACTCAAGATGAAGAGACATCACAATTGCAAGCCATTCAAGACAAATGATTTTGTGGACAACTACATCTGAAAAGCAAGCAAACAAGCAGTGATTCAATCACCATGTAAAACTCAGTTTTTTCTAATTCATTTTGAGAAGTTCATGAAGAAAATGGAAATATGTAAAACAATACAGATTAGAATAATTATAATGTAATCATTTCAAAATCGAATAAGTAGTAAGGTAAGTCATCATTATGAGACAGTTTTTTAAATCTAGGGGGACCCTATAAGAAATTTTTTTATTATAAAATGAGCAACATAAATGAGTTTTTGAAATTATATGGAACACAGACAACAACGAATTTCGATTTAAATAAGATTGCTAATCAATTGGGAATAAAGAATTTTCACATATTGATGAGGGATGAATTACAATTGATCAAAAATAGGCCAACAGGAACCTTCAGTTCCCGGAACAAAGTTATAACTGTAAATTTCATAACGAATCTTCACACTTCAGACCAAAAAGGCGTACATTGGTCAGCAGGCGTTAAAAATCATCAGCAGAACTATTATTTTGATTCATACGGTTCGCCCCCTACAAATGAAGTAAAAGAATTACTTGGAACGGGAACATACAATACGTTTCAAATTCAAACACCAGGCACTACCTATTGTGGACAATTATGTTTATACGTTTTGTACAAATTACAAAAAGGAGTACCATTTCTAGATATAATGTTAGAGTTTAACAATCTATAACTCAAGCGAAGCTAAAGCTCTGTTTTCTGTAATTCATTTTGATAAAATCGGCCTCTGATATCTTCATCATCTAAATCTTTGATTTCGTAAGTAATCGGATAACTTTGATTTATTTTAGAAACTTCAAATATTTCTTTAGTCCAGTATCCGACGAAGCCTTTTTCAAATTTATTCTTATATTTAAATATTCTAACTCTATCTCCAATTTTAAATTTCGGCTTAAGTTTCTGCAAATTCGGATTACTCTCATTCGAATAATTATTCTCGAATATTTTCTTTCGTATTAAATCAGGGTCGTCAGAAGCATTCTTTGGAGTTTCTTCAATACCTGAATGAACTTTATTATTGTACTGCTCTATAATTCCTGGCAATGTCTTCAACCATTTCTGATTTCTTTGCTCAGTAAATTTCTTGAATAATTTATTTTTTAACGTCCGATTGAATCTTTCTATCACTACGGCTTTCCCTGCATTTTCAGTTGAATAAACAGTTTCAAATAGTGGCTGAACATTTCTGTTATAAAATTCCGACCCTTTATCAACAAACAATTTTTTTGGCTTTCTCTTACTTTCTTCAAAGATTTCTTCAAACGCATATTTAACTGATAGACCACTTTTGTTTTTTAAAGGCTTTACCCAAGCGTATCGTGTATATAAATCTATAACGGTCAATGCGTATTTATAATCTTTTTCATTCGGCATATGAATAAGATCAGCACTCCAAATATCATCTTTATTAAATACTTTTACTTTCAATAAATATTTAGGCCTTCTATATTCCTTGTGGATTTCGGACGCGTAGGTTCGAGCGTTGCTCTCAGACAACTTTGCTGTCGTTTCATTTAAACCCTGACCGAATAATATTTTAGCTTGTAAAGCTTTCTTAACAAACATTCTTTCAATTTTTTCTCTAAATGTTGGATTTTGAATACTATCTAATTCTTGAATCATCTTCTTATCAGCTGCATGTCGAGAACTTAGATCATGATTTCGATAAGCCAAATCATCCCTGTAAGCTGCGGCATCTACTCTATTTATTGGTTCTTCACCTGGTTTCGGATTATTATTCTCATCTAGTCTTATATCTAATCGAGTTCCTGGACCGGTATATGAATGACCAGGAAGATGTTTTTCTTTCGAATATTTACTCCAAATAAATCCAGGAAAGTTTTCTAATGTTTTTTGTATGTCACCTCCAATATGCTGACAATTTGAGTTTTTATGTACTTTTAAGAGATAATTCAATAAATCTAAATTAGAAATTTTTAATTTAATTAAATTTTCGGAATTTGTAGAATTCATTTTAAAAGATAAAATAAAAGTTTTACCGAATCGGACCGAAGGTCCTGAGGCTTTAGCCGATAGAACTTTGTTCAGAGGCTTTAGCCGATCGGACCAAAGGTCCTGAGGTTATTACCGAATCATACTAGGACTTAGATATATTCCAGAACCATCTTTAGTTTCTTTAATTTCAATTAAATCATCAACATTGTGGAGAATATTTTTAAGAACTCGTTTTCCTTCATCAACTAATTTTAATTTACTAATAAAATTATCTACTATTCCGTCACCCCTAGCAACTTTCTCTAACTCTCTATTATGACGTTTTTGTTCTTCTAATGCTGCCTTCTCTGATTTATTTTTATTTACTGCTTGGACAATACCAGCTGTCCCACCTGCAACACTTCCTGCTGCTGCTATGCCTCCTATTATTAGTGGAATTAATGGGAGAATTCCACCATTCTTTTCTTCTTGTAATTGAATATTCTCTATCATTGGTTTACTTATGTAATACTTTTTTTGTTAATCGTAATAGTTTTAGGGGTATTTTTGTCAACAATATTACGTAATTTTAATTCAACAGTTTTATTATAACTTTTCGCTTGCGACATTTTCAATAAAAAAATTTTAAGTTACGAAAATTTTAAGTTAAGAATTTTGATCTATTCTAGTCAAGAATAAATTTTAAGTTAGGAATTTTAAATCTATTCTAGTTACGAAAAATTTTGAAGTTAAGAATTTTTAATCTATTCTAGTTACAAAAAAATTTTATTACTAATTACTAAAAAAAATTTTAAGTTATCAAAAAAATTAATTGATCGACGAAGTCTTGGGCTTTAGCCTATCGGACCAAAGGTCCTCAGGTTATTAACCGATCGGAGCGAAGCTCCTCTGGCTTTTGCCTATCCTAACCATCTTTCCATTAAGAATTTCAATAGAATATTTTACATCTTCCAGCAATAAACCATAAGCCATCAATGAAGTTGTGGAATCTTTCTTTTCAATATTAATTGTTACATCACAACCAGTCTTGATAATATCTTCAGATTGTGCACTTAAATCGAAACAGAAAACAGGATATAAATGTCTCCAATCTCCAGGAGTTAATTGTGGTTCAACTCCAAATTCTATACAAAGATTTCGATAAGAATCATATCCTTCCATAAATTGATTATTGGTATCATCGAATCTTAATGGATCAATTGGATATCGGGTTTGATTTAATGAAACTTGTAAACTTCGAATTATATTAATATGAAAAAGATTGTTGTTCTTATCAAAACTTGGAGAATTATTTCTTTGAAAAGTTAGTAATAAATATCTTGGAGTATTCGTAGTTCTAGTAAAATGCCAGTTAAGTCTTTGTTCGGAAAAAGTTACTGAACTAGCAGTACGCTTTAGAAAATTTACTGGAATTGGTTTGTTAGTATTTAATCTTTTTGCAATAGCAGTTTCAATCTCTAAACTAGGAGTAATATGCTTAATCCACCATTCAAGTCTATCAATTTTTAAATATGCTTTTTTTCCAGTCTTACCAAAAAAGATTAATTCATTATTTGCTGTACGATGAATTATTAATTTAAATTTTAATTGATATGATATTTTATCATAATCTAAATATCCAAATAATGGAGACAATGACCAATTTACTGTCTGTTTACTTTTCTTGTTAAATTCATGTCTTTCTTTATATGCATCATTTTTTGTTTTATTTAAATGTTTTGCAATATTTTCTACATCTTTCGCAATTCCTGCTGCATATGTTCCAGCGTGAGTTAAATCATCAACAATTATACCATCATTAGTATCAGGAAACCAACCTTCGATTTCATACTTTTTATTATTTTCACCAATTGTTACAAATCTAAGCATTGTATCAATTACACCTGGAGAATCACTTATTGTTTCTATATTTTGAGTTGCAACATCTAAACGCATTTGTGTAAATAATCTTGGAAAAAAATTATTCTCTAATGCAATATTATCGGTTTCTGGTAATGGTGTTGTAAAATTAGCATCACTATATAAAGAATATTCACAATGTAAAAACGAATCAGGTAAATATATATAACTCTGCTGATGATCAACTTCAAAAATTAAATCACCTCCAGTATTTACTCTACTGGAAGATCCGGGATTCATAGCAATTCTTATATAGTCATTCTTTTTTTGATTATTACTGACGAACGGAGGATCGTCTAATCTAAATTTATTTTCGATAAGCGAAGACATTTTTATAAAAAATAATTTCACTTTTTGTTTTTCTCACAGACAGGAAAAATTTTTACTAAAAAAATTACTAAAAAATTTTACTAAAATATAATTTTAGAATTTTGCTAGACCATTACCTCTTATTTCTTCAATTGAACGTTTTATGGCTACGCCTGTTTTCTTCCCCTTTTTACTATCAGACGGAGCTCCGCTCCTCAAGGTTTCCCCAACAGCTATGTTAGCAATTTTGTTTTTTGTTTCCTCTGAAAGTTTTTTTAAATTTTTTAGTTCTTCGGAATCATTCCTAAGTTTACGAATAGCTTCTAGTTGTTTTAATTCGTTTTGAGACTTGACAGCATTTGATATTGCACTAGCTGTACTACCTATAGCAGCTGCTCCTTTTGCAGCAGATGTAATCAAATCTTTATTATTTTTAATTAAGTTAACGATACTTCCAATACCAGAGAAGATACCAGCCCCTTCTTTTTGGACGGCACCTGCGGTGCCTAGGAACTTTTGTGTTCCGATTGTTTCTACACTGTCATAATGGTAAACAGATTTCATAGATGGTTCATGAGCAATTTTTTGATTTGAAGCAAAATGTTTAAGATTTTGTTTATAAATTATAGGCATTTTTTAGGATTAAATTTGACTTTTGGGAAAAAATATTTACGTTAATATTTGCGCTAAGATTTACGTTTATGATCAAGATTTACGTTCATGATCAAGATTTACGTTTGTGAATGGACAACAACTTCGAGATAACTTTATTAATTTATTGTTGCACTTTATCTATTGCGTCAAGTAGCGTGTGATGTACTTTAATTTCTTTTCTATTAACTTGCATTTTCTGCTGATTAATCTTCAATGCCGTTTTAAGAGCATTTAACTTAATTTTAAGAACATCTAATTGTCTTTTAACAGAATCTAACTGTTCTTTATTTTCTTTAGAGTTTTCTTGTAAATTTTTCTTTAATTCATTTTCTAAATTGATTTTAAGATTTTACATTTTATCAACTTTTTCATTAAGTGAGTTTACTTCATTTATTATTCTATTCATCTTTTTCATTTGTTGAGTAATTTTAGAACTTAATTCATCAACACTTTTTTGGAATGTAGTTTGTAACTGCTTTAAATTTTTTTTAATTCTTTCAGGAAGTTTTTCTATTTCATCTTCTAATTGTTCTTTTAACATTTTTATCTGATGTTTATTTTTAATGACTGCAGATTTTAAATTTATAGAAAGTAATATTAAAATTTTTGATTGTTCAGAAATCATTTTAAAAAGTTTTGCTATATTTGCTTCTAGCTCTCTATCCTTTTTATCAAGTTTTAATAATTTTTCGTTTAATGATTTGTCATTAAGTTTTAGCAACTTTAATTCATTCATCAGTGGAACCAAAACATCGTTTATATATTTTTCTTTTAAATCATTGATTTGTGTATCAACATATTGTTTATTTGTTAACTCTGTATTTTGTTGCGGAAGAATAGAAAGATGCAATGGACCAGATAAAACGTCTCCAGTTTTCATGATATAATTTTCTATCTCTATTTCTAATTCACGATTATTCGGGATATATGCACCTCCACCAACATTTGGTAACATCATTTTTAAACAATAAAACATATATATCTCATGGAAATAAATTTTAGATATAAATTTTTAGGTATAAATTTTAGATATAAATTTTTTAGATATAAATTCTAGATACAAATTTTTTTAGATATAAATTTTAGATATAAATTTTTTAGATGTAATAAGTTTTTAGATGTAATAAGTTTTTAGATGTAATAAGTTTTTAGATGTAATAATATTTTTAGATGTAATAATATTTTTAGATGTAATAAGTTTTTAGATGTAATAAGGTTTTGGATGTAATAAGTTTTTAGATATAAATTTTAGATACTAATTTTTTAGATATAAATTTTTAGATGTTATAAAATTTTTAGATGTTAAATTTTTAGATGTTATAAAATTTTTAGATGTAATAAAAAAATTATTATTCCCACGTGTCATCATCATCACTTAAATTACTCTCACTGACGATTGTTTGAAATATTTCAGCTTGAATATCTTCTCCGTTATAAGGTAACATAATTTCATTTTCATCAGGTGCTTGACGTTTAAGTATATTTATTTGACCAGAAAATTTTTTTTTCGTCAGTATTATTATTTTTATCAGGAATACTAATTCCAGTTTCTAAAGATCTTTTCCATGGTTTATTAACTGTAGTCGATAATGTTTTCCCCGAATATAATTTTAGAAAATCTTCTACTTTTACTTTATCTTGTGAATATCCTTTGAATGTTTTCTTTTCACTAAGTCTCCCTTGTTCATCTACAGTAATACAATATTTTATTTTAGGAGCAATAAACATTGCAAAAATAATTCCACCATTTCCATAATCATTTTTTCCTTGACACAATTCCCCACCAACACATCCAGCAGCATCTAATTTATTGAAGAGCTCATTAGAAATGTATATTGAATCAGTATCTGTATAATGAATGTATTTTTCGTTGAAACCATTAATTTCTAAAATAAAGTTATTCATGATTCTTCTAGAGTGAGAAAGAATAAAAGAACCTAAGTGTGAAGGCATGAACGACGTCTTCCCATCTTTTACAATATTAGTTTTAAGAAATTCATCATCTTCCATTTCTACTTTCGCTAAATATTGTTCATCATTTAATTTTTCATAATCTTTTACTTCTTGAGTGAAATCTTTTCTCAATGTATTCTCATTCCATAAATGATATTTAGTGGTTATATCTTTTTGCACAATTTTGCCATATAGCGAAATCATCAATAATTTAATTAACTCATCGCCTACAGTATTTCCTTCTGCTTTATATCTTTTTCTCAAATTAAAAAGTTTTTCAATATAATTTCGAAATGGTGAAACTTGATAATTTTTTTCATAAATTATACCATCAGTAATATGCAAGATTTTTCCCCCACATCTAACAATTTCTTGTATGTCTACAGAAGTTAATACATCATAACATATACCATTTCTAAACCTGATTACTTTTACATGAGAATTATTATTTTGATTTTTAACTTTATCTTTAATAGGAACTGGTTGAAAAAACATATCATTCGGATATTGAAACACAACTGTAAATATTCCAGTTTTAGGTCTAAACGTTTGAGTATTAAATTTATATACTATTTCCCGCTCTTCTTCTTGTCTAAATTTTCTAGCGGATTCAGCTTTAGGGTATTCTGAATTTTCATCATACATAGCTGATGGATATAAAGATGTGGCATCAAAAGCCATTAGAAATTCATGTTTTTGTTCAAGTAGTTGATTTGAAATTTTCTTACAAATTTCAGTTATATCTCCTAAATCTCGATACTGTTTCATTAAATCTATTAAATTACTTCCAGGGGACAAAGCCCCACCAGCGTAGCGACCAAGGGACAAAGCCCCCCCCAGGGGAGCGACCAGGTAAATACTGTTTTAATATTGGTAACAAGATGCTACAAAATGGCGATATGTATTTTCTTATATTTGCTGAAACTCTTCCACCTTTAACAGATTTTCTAATATAATTTCTAGCCCATAAATCTATATGAGAATGAATATTTATATTGTCATTTTGTACGCTTTTCATCCAACCGTTAAATGTTAAAGCAGAGGATGTCAAATTAGTAGTTATATCTTCACCAACTAAATCTTGCATAACATTATTATATTTGTAGATACAAAAAGCTAAAGAAAGGATATCGTTAACTAAATATGGTCTCCATTCAATTTCTTTTTCTTTATAATTTTCATGTGTTATGTCTCCAATTTCATAATTTAATTTACACACATTCGTAGGAATTTTAAAATTCTCACACCATTTAGAAAGACTTGTTTTTACATGTTGATAACTACATTTCATTATAATAGTTTGAAATGCTAATTTACCTGACGGTGAATCTTTTTCATATTGTTTTTAAATCTAAAAGATTTTTGAATGTATCTACTAACACATTCAGTTGTATAAGGATTTTGTAATGAAGCAGTCAATATTCCTCTTGAAGTTTTAAGAGGCGGTTTAGATAATTTAAAATTAGCTTTTATCGGAAAATAGGAATCAAAACCTGATGAATTGTGAGCTATTAAAGTTACTCTAGAATAATTAAATTTTCCAAGAGTTTTAAAAAATTGATGGATCGGACATACGTCCTCTGAGTTTCCCCCGATCGAACATTCATCATCCTCAGTTCTCGTAAATATTTTCACACAATTTTGAAGTTTATTAAATTCTAATTCAGTTAAATTATTATACTCATTAATCTGTTTTTTAAGTTTTTTAATTTCATCTTCATCTTTTGATCGTTTAATTTTAATCATATCACTTAACAAACGTGTTTCTAATTCTTTCAATCTTTGTTTCGGTAAACAACATATAAATTTATTAAAATTAATAGCTCCTACAGCATAAGGAATAGGATGAGCTGTTGAACAGTTAGGATCAGGAAAAGTTTCGAGATCCCAAATATATGTTGAACCATAGTCAATTTTTTTCTTTGTTATGATTTTATATGGACGCGTTGTTAGATTTTCATCAGTAACTGTTTTATATATGGGTTTGAAATTATTTTCAATTTCTCTAATAGCTTTTAATTTATGAGATTTATTAATTAAACAATAGTGACCAATTGTTGAACCTGCGTGAAAATAATTGTAATAAACATAATTATGAAACGTTTCAATTCCTCTAGGATTTAAATGACGATTGGCAGGACTATAATATTGAACACATTCTCCAAAATATTTATTGAATTGAGAAAATTTGCAGTTTGACATTACTCCTGTTCTAGATGTGGCTTTCTCCTTATATAAAAAATTATCAAACATTTCTTTCATCATTTCTCCTTGTTCTTCATTAAAACCTCGTAAAACATTATAACATTTAATAAAACAAAAATCTTCAGAAGGAATATAACAATATTCACCGAAATATTCTTTGATTCTATATTTCATATTAATCCCTGACCCCCTATGCGATCTTTGTACTAACTTCATTCCAAAATCTTCATATTTAATATTACCTGTAAAAATCCATTCGTTAGCATCGGATTTCTCATCCAGATTCGAAAACCATATTTCAAATGAATTTTTATTATAGAAGGTTACGTAAAAATTTTGAATTATATTTTCCTGATCTTTAATAACTTTTCCAAGTAAATTAATAATTTTACCATTTGCTAAAAGTTTCCGCATATAATTTACTACATTAATAAAAGATACATTTTCATATTTAATTTCATTTGGATTAAATAAATTACATAAATCATCACCAAGTTCATCTTTAATTCTATCATCAAAAAAGATATCACTAATAGGAGTTTCTAATATTTCTTTTGTTCCACTTTTCTGTTTTTTAGTATTACGTCTAATACTACGCCTAGTACGTTTCTGTTTTTTAATACGTTTACTACGTTTACTATGTTTAATTTGCGCATCAAACTCAGCAATTTGTTTCTTGATTAATTCATCAATCCTAGACGTTTGTCCGAGAGACATTTCACGATTCATATTTTTTAAAAGAAAAAATGAATTTTTACATAGAACTTCGGTTCCGTTTTTACATATACACAGGAATATGTAATTGATGTAATGTTTCTAATTCATGTGTTGTTAAATGTTCTTTCTTAACCAACCACCATAAATTATTATACGCCAAAAATACTCGGAAACTTCTTAAACAAAGTGGAAAGTCTTTTGTTTTAACACACGGTTTAATACCATGTTTTGTTTTATAATCTGTAACGAGCGCTACGTATTTATGATGATAATAAAATCTAACTTCTTTCTTCGAATTTACAGGATTTGTAGGATGACGATAATCTTTTGAAACTGGTACATGCTCTATCTTGTAAACATCCAACATATTTTTTTTTATTTTTATTAACAAAAAATTTATAAGAAAAAATTATTCGGTCACTCCGTTCGGTCACTCCGCGAAAATATTTTCTATCGACTTTCACTCCGCGAAAATATTTTCTATAACTCTTTCATGAATTTTTTTATCAATATTAATTGTAATGAAGCCATAATCTTTTGACCAAGCATTGTTACACGATTGTTTAAATTCATCTTTATTTCTTACACATAAATCTCTTAACAAATCACTTAAGTTTCTTGCATTTATTTCAAATAGTATAAATACATTTGCATTCTTTCTAATAACACTTCCGTCTAATGAATACATACTTTGTGTTAAATAAAAAACACTACAGTTATTATGTCTACCTCTTGTGAAATAATTTCTCTGAACTGACTGATTTCTGTCATTAACACAATCATCAAAAATTACACAATGTTTCATTGTTTTATCT
The DNA here is from genome assembly GCA_907163375.1 of Prostheceraeus crozeri. Taxonomy (NCBI): domain Eukaryota; kingdom Metazoa; phylum Platyhelminthes; order Polycladida; family Euryleptidae; genus Prostheceraeus; species Prostheceraeus crozeri. Next base: position 145,955 of record CAJQUW010013268.1, on the reverse strand, counting down.
AGTTTACTAGGATCTTGCATATTACCACTATCATCTATTAATTGTATTTTTATATGCTTATTTTTATTAGATTCTACTAACTGATTATTTTTTGCTGCTTCTTCGCACCACGAACTTATTTCTTCTTCATCTTCAGATTTTTCATATTCTTTGAATAATGAAGCAATTGCTGTTTTTTAAGATTATTTTCAAATCCATATTTTAAAAATTGATAGACGGGTTGTTCTGCTGTTGTTGTATAAATTATAAGATTGTTATAATCCAAAAAATTTGGAGTCGTTAAAATTTTAAATAATAGATACGTTTTTCCACAACCTGATCTTCCGCAAATAACTGACAAAACTTTATTAGATAAATTTGGATGATGATTAAATTTGAGTTTTTTTTAATTTAATGGAGGTACTTCACTCATTTTTTAATAAAAAAATTTTATTTTTATTTTTTTATTTTTTTTTCTAAAGAAGAAGAAGAAAATTAAACTTCTCTAGCTTCGCGTGGGAGTTTATACCTCTCGAACGGGAGTTTATACCTCCCGAACCAAAAGATCTATCATAATCTCTTCACCTCCAAAATTTATTTCTTGTCCTTTCTCATCAGTGATTCTAATGCTAATGTTGTTAATAGTTTTTCTTGTAATAGGAAAATATATTAATGTTTGTGGAATTACATTTAATCTATAACCAATGGGTACTGTAAAAGCTGGAAAACTGAATATTAAATTTGACAATTTACCATTTATATATCCTCCTTCAATAATGTCACAATGTACAACAATTGAATTTATTTCAGTTATTTTTGGAATCTTCTCACCTAAATGATAGCCTTGACTATAGGTTTGTTTATTAAATCCTAATAGCTTTGACAATGATCTATCATGATTAAAATCAACTTGATGATTTTCGTCTAAAGTAAGAGAAAATTTATTAACTGCCGGTTCAACTGCAAAATGTAATTGTTTCTTATCTTTAAATGGTATACCTAAATGTCTCTTAATTTCATTTGATATTGATTCAACTTCGTAAGAACCAGGAAGAAAAGTTAGTACTTTCCACGTTTTGCCTTTATCAGTAGAATATCTAAATTGATCATTCACATCTTTGATAACGTTTTGAATAGTGTTAAATGTAGAGAAACTAGTCAATGCAATTTGATAATTTTTATTCTGTTCTAAATGTAGAATGGGTTCTAAATTACAAGTGTGTGATGAAGTAGTTGTTATAATTTTTAACGTCGTACTAAATTTTGATGAACCCAAAATCTCTGTCAAATTTTCTAAATGATTATTAATTTTGTCTAAATCTGCTGAACACATTTTTTAGTTAAAATTTTGAATAAATATTATAGATAAAAATCGTAGATAAAAATTAGAAACAACATATTTCAGCTACGGGCGAAGCCCTAGAACATTCGGTTCGTTACACTTTTATAATCCTCTTCATTTAGAATCTTCTTTTCTAACAGTCTTTTCAATATAGCATGAATTTCATTGAAACTAGAATTATGTCCTTCTTTTATTGCAGATATTAAAATATTTAATCTATTTAGTAATTCTTGTGGATCATCTGGTAAAAATATGGTTGTTTCTGTTTTCTGTTTTTCAGATAAACCTTTTCCTACTTTAACTCCCGTTGATAATAAATTTTCTAATTGTTTATAACGTCTAAGAGATTTTACTGCACCAACTCTGTCTAACATAGCTTTATATTTTATGAGATCTTCTACAGCATAATTATTTAAATCTGCTCCTCTTAAAAGATTAACAAAATTTCTATCTAAATTAAAAGGAGATTTATCTGGTGAAAAAATTATACCTCGAAAAGGTTGTGGAAATATTTCTTTTTGTCCGAGATAAAATCTAGGTATTGTTTTTCCATCTATAAATGAAATAGAATGTTCAAATTGCATAGATTTTGGTAATTTCTTATTAATGTTTGATTCTAGTAATCCATAGTCATCTAATATAGTTTTGTGCTTTGGATCTGTTATATCAATTTGTTTATCATTATTTGTACTTTCTTTTTCAAGAGTTTTAAATGGTTTCATAGTTTTCTGAAAATAAGTTTTTACTTGCTCGGTTTGCTGCATTTTTTTCAAACATATCAGATTGAATACCAGCTTTTATCATTCTATGTTGAAGATGATTTTCTTTCATAATATTTCTTTGTTTTATTAACTCTTCTAATTGTTTTATTCTTTTAAAATTATCAGCTTTAATTTTATCCATTTTTAAAAAATAATATTTGAATTTTGTGGTAACATTGGAATACAGCAAAAACATTTTACTGAACAAATTATTTTTTTATTGCTTTGTTGTTTGACATCTTTTCGTTTAAAGTTTTCTCGTTTTAAGTTTTGTTTAATAAAGTTTTGCTTAAATTTTCGCTTAAAGTTTTTAGCTCTTCTAAAAAAATTTTGTCATTTTCTTCATTAGAAATTTTGCCATCACTAGAAATTTTGCCATCACTCGAAATTTTGCCATCCTGTTTATTCTTATCATCAACTTTTTCGGACTTTAAATGAAATGGCGTTTTATTAGCTTTATTAGCTATTTGATCAAATTTTTCAATCTCATCTAACGTAATAACATTATCATCACATACTCTTTGAAAGTAGTAATGTAGTTTATCATAGACTTCTTTAATATGTAAATGCTTAGTTTTTAATGATTTTCGTTTCTTAGTTATTAAAGATTTATCTAACATTGTAACAAGTGAAGTTGCAAAAACACCCGTACCTGTTAAAGCTGTAGCAACTACTGGAATTACTAAAACACCTGAAGATATAACAGTTGTTAAAGCACCTAAACTTATTGTTAAGAATATGCCAATTCCTTGTGTTACATTCTTAACTTTAGTCCATCTCTTTCTTAATTTTTTATAATGCTCTAATCTTAATAATAATTGAGATTCTTTATCTTTCATATAGCGTACTCTATCTTTGTGTTTTTCTTTGTTCATTTTTTCAATGTTCATTTTTTCAATGTCCATTAAAGTAGAACTACGTTCATATGATAACGAAGGATATATTCTTGCGGTTTCTTCCACTTTTGTTTCTTCCATTTTTAAAGAAATATTTTTAGTCACATGATATATTTTAAAAACCTGAAAGATGGATAAAATTCATGAATTTGAAATTCTTAACTTTTATGATTTTCGGTGTCCTGGAACGGTCATGATTTAAGCGAGAAAATTGCAATTCTCAAATTTTGTGATTCTTAACTTTTATGATTTTCGGTGTCCTGGAACGGTCATGATTTTGGGGGTGAAAATTGTAATTCCCATATTTGAGATTTTGAAAAATTTGAAAATTGGGTATTTTTAAAAACGCTTAAATTTTCGCCCTTCGGCCTTCGGCCACGTGAAATTTGAAGTCTACCTAAATTTTTGAAATTTTTGAAATTTTGATTTTTTGAAAAAACCCGCAAAAGTGTGACATCCGGCGCAAGCGAAGTGAAGCAAAGCGAAGCGAAGCGTCGCGCCGGATGTCACACTATATACTACTGGTGTGTGCCGGCGGAGACTTTTTTCCAAATTTTTCAATGAACATTCTTTCAACCTCTTCACAATTGAATGCAGCTGCAAACGAAGCGATTGTTGCAATTTCGATGTTCTCAAAATCGCGATGCTCATCTCCTGTGCTACAAATGTCAATGAATGGGTCAGTATTATGTCTGCAAGGAAGTCACAGATTTGAAATTTGAAATATAGGTATATCTATGATTCCCATCATTCTAGATTGCTTGCTATATATCTAGGAGTCCATGTGATAAGGTGGCAGAAGGGAGCTAAGATGGAAGGCTTTTCAAACAAATATAACACTAACATCAGTGGCGTTTTCTCCGTACCTCCGAGACCTTCGGCGCATCCTCAAAAATTATTTACCAACAATTATAAAAATGAAAAGTGTCATCATTCATTTAAATTCGATAGCTTCTCGTGGTAGCTGTGCACAGCTTTCCGTCTTAAAATCAGACGCTCAACCTTCAGAGTGCTTGAATCACAGCTGTTTTCTTCGAACAATTAGACACACAAGCTAGTCGTGTGTTCAGACGGAGCATGCATTGATGTTCAGACAGAGTGAAAGAGAGTTGTGTGCGTGTGAGAGGCAGTGAAGCGCACGCGCCCGCGCCAATATTGACTTTCCCGAAAGACATAATGCTTTGCCTTCTCCAATTTTTGCAATGAAATTCTACTCAAATCTTGATCGAGGCGCGATATCTAAATATAGTAAGGGAAGCGCAACCCAATTGTTCCTGGCTTCGCTTAATGTGAGAGAAGCCAATACGTCAACAGTGGCAGATGGATGACGTTCAGACAAGACTGCGATCAGATGATGAGCGTTCTCCAATGAATGCAGAGTAATGCATCTGACTCGAACACCCAGATTCGGTAGAATTCCATAATTTGTTTTTATGTGATTGATGTGACGCTATGTTTAGTACTGCAGATGAGATCATAACCACGCCTTTCGTTCGAAGGGAATATACTGAAAAGATGACAGTCGTCAAGCAAGGTAGGCCAACACATGACATAAAATTGAAAGTACTCACAGAGAAAGAAATAAGAAATACAAAAGAGATTTTAATGCATCAAGATTTCAAACATGTGAGTGGCTGACCGGCCGTGAGAAACGCAAGAAACTGTTGGCCTTGCCTCCTTTTTTCTCGAGAAAATGTGGTCTGGACAGAGGGGATATAGTGATCTCAGCTCCTTGAGTAAGGCGGTTAAGCGACATGAGCAATCACTTCTCATGTGCACATTCACTTGCCCTTAAATAATGTTCGGGATGTTGTTATTAAAAATTCAGCTTTTATGAAAATCGATGTTGTAACATAATTGAAATAGTATTCCAATGCCGAGTAAAGGCCTATGGTCTGGGAGCACGCGACGCCACTGATTGACATGGATTGTTGAGGGCAACAATGTAGGACATTTGGGGGCGCGTAAGCGCTTGAAAAAGTCGTACATTGTTACCCGAAAAAATCTATATTAACACAATTGTGCGTAATTGAAATGAACTGGGCAGGAATGTAGGATAAAAGCGGGCAGCAATGATATCAATAGATATGCAGATATGCGCTAACTGAGATATCAAATGATAGGACTCCGGACTCAGGCTTATAACTAGACCCGAAGTAAAATACAAACAAATTATCTATTCTCGTGCATGGCTGTCACTGTCAACTTTCTGCGTCAAAAAAAGTGCAGAGACAGCAGTGCATGCAAGGCTTGTAATATTTGAAGGAATGACCCGTGATAGTGAAAAGGATTGTCTTTTCATTCGGTGACCTAGTAGAGAAGACAAACCATCCTAGCCGCGATCACACCTACGCAGCAAAGGTCACATCACAGGCAAAAATAAAATATTAGTTTGTTTGAGAACATTACCTCTTCACCAAACGTTATTCTTGTGTGATGGCTCCTCCAAAGCGCATATTAAAATCGAAAGTGTAGTCATATTTTTGAAGAAGGGGGTATTTTCCTGCCTGGTAGAGACTGGAGAAAAACCGTGTGAAGCACAGATCAACAAGATGGGAGGAGTCGAGTCGCATGCATCCAACTTAAAGCGACATTTGATAGACTCATCGAAAATGATTGATAACTGATACAGGAATGATCACTAAACATAAGTTCAGGTAAACCTATAATGAACTATGCTATAGGTTACCAGTTTTTTCAAAAAAGTAGACTATATATGCTTGCAACCCGGAGTCGGAGTCCTATCAAAAGCCGGAGTCCTATCAACCCCCGGAGTCGGAGTCCTATCAAAATGATAGGACTCCGCATCCCTGGTACACCCAATGCCTAATATGAAGCTGCACGTCTGCCGAGTTCTAGTGAGTTCCTCTTCTTGTCAGGAAAACATAGCAAAACACAAGATCAAAGGAAAACACAGGGAAAGAGACAAAGGAATGAGACGCAGATTGCATTTTTGGCAAAAATGAAATGTTCGATGTTTTCTCCTAGTAAATGAAAAGCACTCAGTCTAGAGGCATAAATTGTGACATGGAATGTCAGTTTCTATCATGTGTATGTGATGTTATCATACATCTGATGGTCGATGTATGCGAGAATGTGTTTAAATGTGGACACAGTAGGCCAACATGTTGGTGCCTCCCGACAGTAGGAGACTTGCCAGATTTGAATGTTTTTAGCTTCATAGGTAAATGTACTTTAACCTGATAAGAAATGACCTGAAGACATTCCGCGTCAAAAATTCTGCCTCTAGACCTAGTACTTTTCAGTTGATAAGAGAAAACATAGAAAACTTCATTCTTGTCATAACCTGGTACCTGCCTGCCATTGGATGTGCTTTTCTTTGATCCTCACTGACAAGAGGAGTCAGGTATAGCTCTGCAGACGTGCAGATTCGTAGTAGGCAAAGGGTGTACATCATTCTGTGAAAATCTCATTCTCGGCCTCGTTCCCTGCTGAAACTCGTTCTATCTTCCTTACTGCAGACTTTGCATTCCGCCACAATAGTTGTGCACCTAAGGATAAAGTCATCAACTTTCGAAGGTTTAATTAAGGATGGATTAGAATCGACTAAATCTATTGTAGAATCAAAATAATATGCATTGTGCATCTATCCAACCAAAAACACTGTTTCACTACGCAAATATGAATGTGTTTGCATTGAGCATTTTCATCCACAGCGGATACTTTCATGAAACCGAGCAGATGAATTTATTTTGTTTCGTGAAAATAGAATGATAAATTGCATTATGCTTCTCTTATCGATGGAAGTGCAAACATCTCTCTTGCTATTGATGTATTTTAATGCAATTAATTAAAATGCAAAAAATAAACAAGAGGCTTAAACTAAATAAATAAAATGTTCATATCCCAACCTGATGCTAGTGAAACGGAGACTTCATTATTACTATGAATACCAGTCTAGTTCAAATAGTGATGCATGCATTTAACTATCTTGCATAGCTGCTGACGCGGCATGAAGATCACCAAGACCAGCGAAGTACACACTCCATGATTGTGCTTTGCTTGCTCCTGACACGATCTTGGAGAGTGTCCTTCGCCGCTCTTTTGCCACTGACTTTCCGTGATTAACTGTACCCGGATGTGACTCGTAGGTGCTGATTTGCACATCTTCTAATTATTGTGACAATTAAAACCCACTACTCGCTAAGGCTTTGAGACTTTTTAGAGCAGAACATCTGCCTCTAAATTTGATTGAGTTATAGATTATGACTTGAACAATGATTTCTTTTCCTAACGTGAAAAAAGGCAATACTTTTAATTAAACAGCTTATGGATGGAACAACAATTATATACAAAGCTAGCTACACCATAACACTTTCCATTTACTTTTAAATTATCTAGTGGTGTTTAATTCTGACTGTCTTAATAATTTTGTGTTGTACAGGTCCAGCCGCCACCTGATGTTCAAAAACAAATAGGTAAGTTGATGCGATAATCACCGAAACTACGCGCCAACGAAGCAATCGAACCAATGCTGCATGGAAGTAAAATAAAACAAAAATTAAATTACGTTTCTCATTGATCGTGGTCACATTCATTGTAAATTAATTGGCTAATTGCCTCGGACAGTCCCACGAAGAAAAACCGAACAATTCTTTTGCTAGGCTTTTCACCTGCGTCAAACAGGCATCGTCAGGTGAATGTATTGACAACATACATTGTAACTATTTCAAAGGCTGTTGCGACATTTATGAGTCATTCATAAAGGATTACATTCATAATTACATTCAGGGATTACATTCAAAATTAAATTAAATCAAAAAATGCATAAAACAAAATAAAAATTGCAAAAGGAGTTCCACAGGGTTCAGTGCTTGGGCCGGCTATCTTTTGTACTTACTTCAGTGATTTTTCTACATAATTGGCTTCTTCGGTCGTAACGAAATATGCGGACGACATTGAGATCGTTGTACCGATAATCTCCAGATCTTCAATGGATATTCGAAAGTTGATTGATTGTGAAGTGGATAATCTCTTGGATTGGTGCAACCATAATGGTACGAAATTGAATATGGAAAATCTAAATGTTTGATGGTCACCCGCCAGCCCCTTTTTTTCAGTCATGCCGAAAGTTGAATGCGTTTCCTGCCTAAAACTTCTACGAGTTAAATGTTCGCAACGATTTCACATATCACGCAATTAAAATACCTTAGATCTGAAGAGTCACTACATGAAATTTATACAGCAACTATTCGTTCGCTAATGGATTACGGTTGTCCCTTATTTACCGGGTTGAATAAAAAACAGACTAATATCTAAAAACGCATCGACAGTCGAGGTCATCGCATCATTTCCGGTTGGCGTTCAGAAGGCAGTTATAAGTGGAGCAATAATTTGCGGTGCAATTGCTCATCTATTACTGAATATCGCTTGCCGTTGTGCATGAGAATGTGGAGATATATAACTGAGCAGGAAAATCATATATTAAGCCCTTGTGTCCAGCCCGTACTAACCACATCTGGAAACTTTCGTCTTCCGGCAATAAGAACTGACAGATATGGTAACTCTTTCTTTCCCTACACGTCAAGACTTTGCAACAACAGGGATAGAGAGAGATACGTTTATTGAATCAATGATGTGAATAAAAAATGTATACATGCACCTTAAAGTTCAAAGCAAGTTGTATGAAAGAAAAGTAAGTACTCAAAAGTTAGTCACACAAAGTGAGGGACTAATGCACATGTTCGGCAAAAGGCATCGCGTCGGGTGGTAGTCCTACAGAAAGGCACTGATGCTCGACCAGAAGGAAGAGTGGAAGGAGACAAGTATGCAATTATAGTATTTTGATTCTCCAAATTATCAAATAGTCTTGTTGCAATAAGACTAGAACAGTCTTATCCGCTTGGTGCATGCGGTTAATCTTACTTTACAATGATTTTACTATACACCTGCATGCTTCGCAATATTTTACAATTCTTGAAGGGTTCATTTACTGATTAACTTCTATTGTACATGAGTAGTTTATAGTGTGACATCCGGCGCGACGCTTCGCTTCGCTTTGCTTCGCTTCGCTTGCGCCGGATGTCACACTTTTGCGGGGTTTTTTCAAAAAAATCAAAATTTCAAAATTTCAAAAATTTAGGTAGACTTCAAATTTCACGTGGCCGAAGGGGGGAAAATTTAGGTAGTGACAAATTTTCAAAAAACAAAATTTCAAAAATTTAGCCGGTCTCAAAATATCACGTAATCTCAAATTTGAGAATTACAATCGGGCGAAGCCCTAGAACCTTCGGTTCGATTTTCACCCCCAAAATCATGACCGTTCAAGGACACCGAAAAAATCATAAAAGTTAAGAATCTCAAAATTTGAGAATTACAATCGGGCGAAGCCCTAGAACCTTCGGTTCGATTTTCATTGCTTAAATCATGACCGTTCAAGGTCATCTAAAACCGGACACCAAAAATCATAAAAGTTGAGAATTTCAAATTCATGAATTTTATCCATCTTTCAGGTTTTTAAAATATATCATGTGTCTAAAAATATTTGAAGGAATTGACATATTCTTAACAATAAGTTTAGGTACTTTTACAATTGTCATTCAAGGGTAGAGAACATCTGCTTCCCGCATTTATGAATAAAATGCATTTCAGTGTAAGGAGCTGTGTCCTCCAACTCAAACATTTGAAAGGAAACAATGTATGAAAGAACAAACAGCTGCTACACCCACTTATTCATTTGTAAAGACGTGGCATATAATTGCAGCATGTAGGAAGTAAGACTTCATTTACAATTCCATTAATCATAACTAGTGACTGTTTTCTTTCCTTATTGCAAAATGCCAAAACGTACTGCCGCAGAAGCTTTTTCGTTTTACATGCCGATTTTACTAAACTTAATTAAAGAAGAGCACAAGGAAACTGCGAATAAATACTTTGAAGAGTGGAAGTTAGAAATTCAATCGAGAAAGAAGAACAAATTGGACTCTCAAAAACAAGTGGAGGATATTACAGTAAAAATAGAACAGTATCTTAACACTACTACAATTCCTCAGTTCAATGTTACAAAAGAACATTTCATTACCATCGAAGATAGTGCTACTATGATTTCAAAACTGATTGCAAGTGATAAAGTGCACCATGGGTCGTTGCTGAGAAGTGCTGCTTATCAAGGTTATGGATTTAAAAGAATTCTGGAATTGAGTGACAATAAAAAAAACAGATTTGTGGCAAACTTGGAACTATTTAGAATTTCCTATAACGTAAGTTATTGTTATTTCTTGATGAACTTATCAGATCTAATTCTACCACACGTATTATTTTTAAATTCATCAATGCCCATTAGTTTTGTTAGAAAACATTTTAAAGAAATCAAAATTTATATAGAAAAATTGAATCAACCGACAACTATAGAAGAAATGAGGTTTGGTTCCCAAGATGAATGAACATTAACTGTGTTGTTTCACTTTTTAAGATATGTGCAATGTACATACATATTTGATGTATACATATTTATGAAGACTTCTTTATAAGTAGTAACGCATTTTGGATTATTTTGAAATGTAATTAAATTTTCTTTTGTTCTCCAGTCTAATGGTAGTAGACTGACATTGTACAATTGTATGATAAGATTGATTGTTGTATTATTATATTTGATATTTAAGAATGATTCATGGAACTTAGTAGTAACACATTTTGGATTATTTTGAAATGTAATTAAATTTTCTTTTGTTCTCCAGTCTAATGGTAGTAGACTGACATTGTACAATTGTATGATAAGATTGATTGTTGTATTATTATATTTGATGCAAAATACACTGCCGTTGTTTTCACTTTTCTGTACAAGAAGTAGACATTATTACAGTTATTGGAATTTATTTCATTTAAAATGAATGATGAAAATCCGACAGTTATACTGAGTAATATAGGTGATATATTACCTCAGGTTAATAACATGACTGAGTTCTTAGAAATATACGGCAAACAAACAACTGCGTATTTCTATTTAAATCGAAATTCAGAAGATTGTATTCAAAATATTTATTCAAAATATTTCTTTAAAAAATGGAAGAAACAAAAATGGAAGAAACCGCAAGAATATATCCTTCGTTGTCATATGAACGTAGTTCTACTTTAATGGACATTGAAAAAATGAACAAAGAAAAACACAAAGATAGAGTTAGGTATATGAAAGATAAGGAATCTCAATTATTATTAAGATTAGAGCATTATAAAAAATTAAGAAAGAGATGGACTAAAGTTAAGAATGTAACACAAGGAATTGGCATATTCTTAACAATAAGTTTAGGTGCTTTAACAATTGTTATATCTTCAGGTGTTTTAGTAATTCCAGTAGTTGCTACAGCTTTAACAGGTACGGGCGTTTTTGCAACTTCACTTGTTACAATGTTAGATAAATCTTTAATAACTAAGAAACGAAAATCATTAAAAACTAAGCATTTACATATTAAAGAAGTCTATGATAAACTACATTACTACTTTCAAAGAGTATGTGATGATAATGTTATTACGTTAGATGAGATTGAAAAATTTGATCAAATAGCTAATAAAGCTAATAAAACGCCATTTCATTTAAAGTCCGAAAAAGTTGATGATAAGAATAAACAGGATGGCAAAATTTCGAGTGATGGCAAAATTTCTAGTGATGGCAAAATTTCTAATGAAGAAAATGACAAAATTTTTTTAGAAGAGCTAAAAACTTTAAGCGAAAATTTATTAAACAAAACTTAAAACGAGAAAACTTTAAACGAAAAGATGTCAAACAACAAAGCAATAAAAAAATAATTTGTTCAGTAAAATGTTTTTGCTGTATTCCAATGTTACCACAAAATTCAAATATTATTTTTTAAAAATGGATAAAATTAAAGCTGATAATTTTAAAAGAATAAAACAATTAGAAGAGTTAATAAAACAAAGAAATATTATGAAAGAAAATCATCTTCAACATAGAATGATAAAAGCTGGTATTCAATCTGATATGTTTGAACAAATGCAGCAAACCGAGCAAGTAAAAACTGATTTTGAAAAAACTATGAAACCATTTAAAACTCTTGAAAAAGAACTTAATGATAAACAAATTGATATAACAGATCCAGAGCACAAAACTATATTAGATGACTATGGATTACTAGAATCAAACATTAATAAGAAATTACCAAAATCTATGCAATTTGAACATTCTATCTCATTTATAGATGGAAAAACAATACCTAGATTTTATCTCGGACAAAAAGAAATATTTCCACAACCTTTTCGAGGTATAATTTTTTCACCAGATAAATCTCCTTTTAATTTAGATAGAAATTTTGTTAATCTTTTAAGAGGAGCAGATTTAAATAATTATGCTGTAGAAGATCTCATAAAATATAAAGCTATGTTAGACAGAGTTGGTGCAGTAAAATCTCTTAGACGTTATAAACAATTAGAAAATTTATTATCAACGGGAGTTAAAGTAGGAAAAGGTTTATCTGAAAAACAGAAAACTGAAACAACTGTATTTTTACCAGATGATCCACAAGAATTACTAAATAGATTAAATATTTTAATATCTGCAATAAAAGAAGGACATAATTCTAGTTTCAATGAAATTCATGCTATATTGAAAAGACTGTTAGAAAAGAAGATTCTAAATGAAGAGGATTATAAAAGTATAACCGGACATCTCTGATGTCCTCCAGGGCTTCGCCCGAACCGGACATCTCTGATGTCCTCCAGGGCTTCGCCCGTAGCTGAAATATGTTGTTGTTTTACTTTTTTCATAAAAAAATATTTATTTAATTTTTTAGTTTAAAAATGTGTTCAGCAGATTTAGACAAAATTAATAATCATTTAGAAAATTTGATAGAGATTTTGGGTTCATCAAAATTTAGTACGACGTTAAAAATTATAACAACTACTTCATCACACACTTGTAATTTAGAACCCATTCTACATTTAGAACAAAATAAAAATTATCAAATTGCATTGACTAGTTTCTCTACATTTAACACTATACAAAACGTTATCAAAGATGCGAATGATCAATTTAGATATTCTACTGATAAAGGTAAAACATGGAAAATACTAACTTTTCTTCCTGGTTCTTACGAAGTTGAAACAATATCAAATGAAATTAAGAGACATTTAGGTATATCATTTAAAGATAAGAAACAATTACATTTTGCAGTTGAACCGGCAGTTAATAAATTTTCTCTTACTTTAGACGAAAATCATCAAGTTGATTTTAATCATGATAGATCATTGTCAAAGCTATTAGGATTTAATAAACAAACCTATAGTCAAGGTTATCATTTAGGTGAGAAGATTCCAAAAATAACTGAAATAAATTCAATTGTTGTACATTGTGACATTATTGAAGGAGGATATATAAATGGTAAATTATCAAATTTAATATTCAGTTTTCCAGCTTTTACTGTACCCATTGGTTATAGATTAAATGTAATTCCACAAACATTAATATATTTTCCTATTACAAGAAAAACTATTAACAACATTGGCATTAGAATCACTGATGAGAAAGGACAAGAAATAAATTTTGGAGGTGAAGAGATTATGATAGATCTTTTGGTTCGGGAGGTATAAACTCCTACGCGAAGCTAGAGAAGTTTAAACTCCCACGCGAAGCTAGAGAAGTTTAATTTTCTTCTTCTTCTTTAAAAACAAAAATAAAATAAAAATAAATTTTTTTATTAAAAAATGAGTGAAGTGCTACCATTTAATAAAAAAAAACTTAAATTTAATCATCATCCAAATTTATCTAATAAAGTTTTGTCAGTTATTTGTGGAAGATCAGGTTGTGGAAAAACGTATCTATTGTTTAAAATTTTAACGACTCCAAATTTTTTGGATTATAACAATCTTATAATTTATACAACAACGGCAGAACAACCCGTCTATCAATTTTTAAAATATGGATTTGAAAATAATCTTAAAAAAACAGCAATTGCTTCATTATTCAAAGAATATGAAAAATCTGAAGATGAAGAAGAAATAAGTTCGTGGTGTGAAGAAGCAGCAAAAAATAATCAGTTAGTAGAATCTAATAAAAATAACCATATAAAGATACAATTAATAGATGATAGTGGTAATATGCAAGATCCTAGTAAACTAGATAAGACAATGAAACATTGTGTAATTTTTGATGATTGTGTTAATGATAGAAATCAGTCAGTTCAGAGAAATTATTTCACAAGAGGTAGACATAATAACTGTAGTGTATTTTATTTAACACAAAGTATGTATTCATTAGACGGAAGTGTTATTAGAAAGAATGCAAATATATTTATACTATTTGAAATAAATGCAAGAAACTTGAGTGATTTGTTAAGAGATTTATGCGTAAGAAATAAAGATGAATTTAAACAATCGTGTAATAATGCTTGGTCAAAAGATTATGGCTTCATTACAATTAATATTGATAAAAAAATTCATGAAAGAGTTATCGAAAATATTTTCGCGGAGTGATAAAAATATACAAATATAGTGTTACAATATTTTTTTTTATTTTATATATATATCAAATTTGTCTATCTTAGAAATTAGAAAATTAAAAAGGTTCAGTAGTTATTCCATCAGGTAAAATTTTTCTTTTATCATCAAATGGATCTAATGCTAATTTATGTTCTTCTTTTAAATACATGTTATGTTTTTTTGAATTAAGTCTATAATTACATGCTGTTTTTATTTCATTATTAAATAATGCATTTTTATAATCTTGAAATGTTATTTGATTAGCCACTGATGCCTTTGAAATTCCTTTTAATGTTTTATGTGTTTTAACGGGCGAAGCCCTGGAAGACATCTCCGATGTCCTAATATTATTACTTGTATCATAACAGTAACATTTAGATTTTAAAAATATAGCTTCTGTTATGAAATCTTCATTTCCTTCTAATTCATCTTTTACTTTACATAAATCAGAAGGATGAATGATATCTTTTATTTTATCTATTTCTTCATCAAGTGTAGAATTATACGGTATTGTTAATTCTAAGAAAACAGAATCGGTATCTGTAAAGTGTAATTTATAGTTTTTGCCATAAGCAGGTGCTAAATAATCATATATAAATCTATACATAAATAGTTTAGCTAATTCTAATATAGTGAAACCAATAAAATTAAACTTATCATGTTTTACGCTAATTCGACGTAAATGTACAGCACATAGTTCATCACTAAATCTAGTAGTTCTTTTATATGTAGGTTTCCTTGTTAAATTTTGAAACCTATCTTTATCATAAACTATTTCAATATTTTGTCTATTACGCACATTTTCTAAAGTCTTACCATAAAATGCATTATTCATTAATTTGAAGAACACGTTTCCAAAATCATCTTTATTTCTTTTAGCTATTTTGCGTTTTTCAATATTGAACTCTATATAATTTTTTAACCACCTAGATTTTCTATACTCTAGTTTTCGATGTATTTTGGTGAGAATCATTCCATGATCTAAATACCAATCTAGCATTCTTCCTTCAACAACATACTTTCCTTTATTGCTTTGTGTTAACATAAGTTTTTTTGTTGGTCTATATTTCTTAGGAATTAAAGATTTTTGATAATCTGAAAAATCTTCTATATTAGGAATTTTGTTTTCGGGACAGAAAGGAAAATATTTTGTTTTATCTTTTATATAATCAGGGTATACTAAATCAACTTCATATACATAACCAAAATTATTTTCACCATCATATGTTCTTTGATAATCTAGAACGGGCGAAGCCCTAGTAGACATCTCTGATGTCGTACGAATATTACACCATGACATTTCACCTGTTGGTAATTCTTGTATCATGCAAGAAGAATATAAGCTATTAAAATCATAATATAACAAATAGTTTTCTCTCATGAATTCATCAATTGCTTTTTCACGTTCTACTCCTTCTCGTTTCGTTCGAAAAATTTCTAATATTTTTTCTTTTTCTTCTGGAGATAGAGGTTTCATTATTCCATATTCTTGTGGATTTACTTTCTTATTATAACATTTAACATATCTATTACCTAAAACTGATGAAACTCCACCTCTAATTCCAGATTCAAAAAATAATAATTTATCATATGTATTTTCTTTATAATGTTTAAGTTTAACGGACTTTGTCCTAGAGCCATCGGCTTGAACACCAGTATATTTTAATCCTGCTAGCCATGTTAAACCTGGTGTAGAATAACAATAACATGGATCTATCCCGTAATATTCTAAACACATATCACGAAAGTTTTCAAAAAGATCAGCTAGTATTAATACATCTATCTGAAGATATTTCATTGTATAATCATACATTGTTTTACAATTTAACTCTCTCCAATTTTTTTCAGCTTCTGCATAGTCTTCGTCAGATAATTTTGATTGTTTTAATGTTGATTTAAATTTATTTATTGGAGGAAGTTGTTCTTCTTCCATAATTTTATTCACAGAATTAAAATCTCCAGTTATATACTCATACGGAAATATGCCTTTTAAAGGTTTTAAATTATATTTATTTAATATTTTACATTGTTCAGATTTCAAAGTTTTTCCCATAACATCTAATGAATAAGGAGTAAAAAATCTAAATGCATCTAAAATTCTAATGCAACCTAATTGCATTGAAAAATATTCTTCTTCTGTTTTACATAGTACATTTATTTGTTGTTGTTGTAATTTTTCAGATGAAAATAAATCTTTCATTACTAGATGGAAATCATATTTAGAACCATTGTAGAAATATAGAGGAACAAAGTTATATTTAAATTTATTAGCATTAAGATTACAAGAATTATGTGCTGCACCTCTATATAATCCATTTAGATGATCATGATCTTTTACCTTGACGGCAGAGCCGTCGCTTCGCTTGTCAAGATATCTACCTTTGCCATTTTTATAATTTTTTGTAAATTCTCTTCCACAGTAATAACATTTTGTTTCAATAATAAAATTTAATTTTTCTTTTTCTGTTAATGGCATCATTGGAATATTTGTTTCAAGCAATTGTGAAAAACGTCCTTGTAATTCTTCTACTTTCTTTGTAAACATTTCTGAACTATCTTCACCATAGTATTGTAAATATTCTGATTTAAATAATTCAGGATAATTTGAATGAATGTACATTCCCCAACATAATGGTTTTTGTTCAAATAAATATTTTTCTTTACTTTGTTCAGCTGAACTTTTTCCAGGTGCACTTTTTTCAGGCGCACTTTTTTCAGAATTATAATTTTCAGAATTATAATTTTCAGAATTATAATTTTCAGAATCGGGTGAAGCCCTGGAACTTTCCGTTCGATTTTGTGTCATATTAACATTATATGCTTCAAAATCACAATAAATAGTAAAGAGTACTTTATTTTTAAAATACCATTTATTATATTCTAAATAATCATCTTTAGGAAAAGTATTTTGAACTGCTTCATTTTGTTGGCAATTCTCCAAATGTCTATTCATTTCTTCTAAAGTTCTAAAACTTGTCATACATTGAAGACAAGGAAAATTTTTATTATCTGAAGTTTTTGTAAATATAGAAACATCTTTACACAATATAAAATGACCCTGATAATATAATATATTCGCTTGTGCTGGTTGTTTTGACTGTTCTAGTTTTTCAAATTTATCTTGATATATTTCATGTGTTTCATTAATTTCTTTTGTAATATTAAATGTATTTTGATGATAATTTTGATTTAATATTTGTAGCTGATAAATATATTCTTTATCATATTGTTCTTTATATTGTTGTAGACATTTTTTTAAACATTCATTTAATCGGAGCGAAGCTCCTCTGGCTTTAGCCGATTCTTTATTTTCTTTATTATTTAATTTTTGAATTGTTTCTATCTCATTTTAATATTTATGGTGATATTCTTGTAGCAACATTTTTATTTGTTGTTGATAATCTATTTTACATTTTTGTAAACTTTTATTTAAATTTTCTAATTTTTGTTGATATTCTGAAGATAAAGATGAATATTTGTAATTATAATCATCAGTACGTCCTTTATAATTATTATGATTAATCATTATTGGTGATAGTGTTTTAACAAGTTCAAATTTTTCAGTACATATTATTTTTCCTTGGTAAAAAATATTATGATGCATGTAATTTCCTCTATCATTATATACTATTTCTGATTGACATAAATTTTTATTATTCAAATAAAATTTTTTTGAATCTGAGTAAAGTGGAATAATTTTACCAATAGAAACATAATTCACATTTAATTCAAAAACATTTACTTCAATTAAATTTTTATTCTTTTTATGAAACTTTTTTAACCTATTATAATCATATGGAAATTCATCTAAGCCATCAGAAAGATCAAATTCATTTATGTATTCTTCTTTATTATAATGACTTAGTCTTTCTTTATGATATTCTGCAGGATGTAAATGTGCTATAATACTCCACAGAAAACAATAATCATCTTCATTTTTTATGTTGATTATTTGTGGTGAACTGAAAGGTAAAGGAACATAACTACCACCAGTATTATTTTTATATTTATCAATTACTATTTTCTTAGATAGTATTTTAACAAATCTCCAACCAGATTCACGTAACTGGGCTTCAATTATACAATTTTCTAATTTAAGTACCATCGATTCAAATATGGGTTGTATATCATTTACATTATGAATTTCTTGTGAATTTGTAAAATGTCCTTGTATTATTTCTTCAGGAATTCCATCAGGTCCATTTTTTGTATAAAGTACTTCTACATTCATATAACATTTGAAAGATTTCTTAAATATATTATAAAAGTTGGTTAGAATATCAGAAAAAGTTTTATCGGTTTCATTATGTTCAACGGGCGAAGCCCTAGAAGACATCTTTGATGTCCCGCGAACCGATTCATTAAATAAATATTTTATATCTGTTTCGGGCGAAGCCCTAGAACCTTCAGTTCGTACGGCTTCATCAAATTCATCTATTTCGTTAAATTCATCAGTATCGCTAAATAAATATCTTCCATCTGGTACGGGCGAAGCCCTGGAAGACATCTCCGATGTCCCATGTACGGGCGAAGCCCTAGAACCTTCGGTTTGTATGGTCTCATCTTCACTATTAAAAACTTTTTTATATTCCGAATGTGAATAATCATCAAACATTTTTTTAACTTTTATATCAGTAGGCAATGTTTCTAGATAGTTTTTATAACTATTTAATTTTAATATATTTCCTTCATCAACTCGTTCTACATTTTGTAAATGCAATTTACTATTTAAATGAGATTGATAACTTCTTTTTGTTTGCAACTTTTTTTTACATAAGACACAATAAAACTTGGTATTTTCCATTTTTTTATTTTTTTAGAGAAAATTTAAGAAAAAATTTGTGTTTTAATTTTAGATATAAACATTCTAATATTTAGGACTTGAGTGTTATTTTATATTATTATATATTTCACGTTCTTTAGTTATTTTTTTCTTTATCACATTAAGTTTTATCATATTAAGTTTTATCTTATTAAGTTTCATCATATAATGTTTTATCAAAAGATAATTTAAATTTTTTTTCACTAACTATTGATTCATCATCATCATCATAAATTGTTTCTTCATCATCATCATAAATTGTTTCTTCATCATCATAAATTACACTTTTTGGGATTGGATGCCCTTCCATGATAGGATACCATTCTCTTATTGGAATATCTAATTCTAAATTACATCTTTTATCTGATAATAATATAATAGAGAAAAATATTGGTCTTTGATCTCTTTTGGAAAATTTAATAACACCACCATAATTTGAATCACTTTTAGTTTTAGTTAAAGATGATAAAATTTTAAATTGATTAGATGTAAATCCTAATTTAAATTTTGTAGACCCCACACATAGTTGTCTAACAGTATCTTCAACTATGCCATCATTATTATTTTCAATTGTAAGAAAATGAAATTTAGATAAATTTTTATAATTACTAATATTTTTATAATCTTTTTTACCATTTACACCATTTTCAGATGTTTCTGAATCATCATCTATATTATCATAAGATTCTTTAATATCGGGCAAAGCCCTAGAATCTTCGGTTCGTTTATTATGAATATGATTATGGTCATTGTTAATAGTATAAGGTGTAGTCCACATATAAATTTTCTCTTGTTGAGCTAAACCATTTATATAAGATTTTAATAAATTAATATTTAAGTTGGAATATAATCCTATATACGTATCATCATCATATCTTTGGGGCATTTCTAATGTTTCTTGTTTATAAATTGTGTCTCTATAATATACTTGACATAATAATTCTTCATTATGTTTTTTACTCTCTATGTGAATGTTATATTGATTTTGTTCATCAACAAATAATCTTATTTTTTCTTTGGAAAAAGATTTTAATTTTTTAACTAATTCTTTAATATTGATATAATTGATAATTTTAGTTTCTATCCAATCAGTATTACTAATTGGTAACACTGCTCTAATAAATCCATAAACATTATTATGACCTATTATAACCATATTTTCTTTATTTAATTCAACATAAGCTACATCATTATATTTACTTACAATCTCCATAAATTTAATAAATGGATCCCCCGGAAATAAACAATAATTAGTTTCTATAGAAGGTAAACCTTTAGTCTGTTCTCTAAATATTTCGGCTTGTAATTGAAATAAAATATTAACATCTATACATGGATTATTATTATTATTATCAAAACATTTATTTTCAAATCCCGTTTATCTCGTCGAATAAGAAGAACAGGATGATGCGGGCGAATACAATTTTTTTAAATTTGGATTTTCCATTTTTTTATTTTTATTAGAAAAAATTTTATTTTTTATTTTTATTAGAAAAAATTTTATTTTTATTAGAAAAAATTTTATTTTTATCAGAAAAAATTTTATTTTTATTAGAAAAAATTTTATTTTTTATTTTTATTAGAAAATATTTTATTTTTATTAGAAAAAATTTTATTTTTTATTTTTATTAGAAAAAATTTTATTTTTTATTTTTATTAGAAAAAATTTTATTTTTTTATTGTTTTAAAAATGATGTTACCAAATGTTGGTGGAGGTGCATATATCCCGAATAATCGTGAATTAGAAATAGAGATAGAAAATTATATCATGAAAACTGGAGACGTTTTATCTGGTCCATTGCATCTTTCTATTCTTCCGCAACAAAATACAGAGTTAACAAATAAACAATATGTTGATACACAAATCAATGATTTAAAAGAAAAATATATAAACGATGTTTTGGTTCCACTGATGAATGAATTAAAGTTGCTTAAACTTAATGACAAATCATTAAACGAAAAATTATTAAAACTTGATAAAAAGGATAGAGAGCTAGAAGCAGATATAGCAAAACTTTTTAAAAAGATTTCTGAACAATCAAAAATTTTAATATTACTTTCTTTAAATTTAAAATCTGCTGTAATTAAAAATAAACATCAGATAAAAATGTTAAAAGAACAATTAGAAGATGAAATAGAAAAACTTCCTGAAAGAATTAAAAAAAATTTAAAGCAGTTACAAACTACATTCCAAAAAAGTGTTGATGAATTGAGTTCTAAAATTACTCAACAAATGAAAAAGATGAATAGAATAATAAATGAAGTAAACTCACTTAATCAAAAAGTTGATAAAATGAAAACTCTTAAAATCAATTTAGAAAATGAATTAAAGAAAAATTTACAAGAAAACTCTAAAGAAAATAAAGAACAGTTAGATTCTGTTAAAAGACAATTAGATGTTCTTAAAATTAAGTTAAATGCATTTAAAACGGCGTTGAAGATGAATCAGGTGAAAATGCAAGTTAATAGAAAAGAAATTAAAGTACATCACACGCTGCTTGACGCAATAGATAAAGTGCAACGGTCAATTAATAAAGTTATCTCGAAGTTGTTGTCCATTCACAAACGTAAATCTTGATCGGACCTTGTCCTGAGGCTTTAGCCGATCGACGAAGTCTTGGGTTTCTAACCTATCGGAGCGAAGCTCCTCGAGGCTTTAGCCGATCGGACCAAAGGTCCTCAGGTTACTAACCAATCGTAAATATTTTTTCTCAAAAGTCAAATTTAATCCTAAAAAATGCCTATAATTTATAAACACAATCTTAAACATTTTGCATCAAATAATAAAATTGCTCATGAACCATCTCAGAAACCTGTGTACCATTATGATAGTGTAGAAACTGTCGGAACACAAAAGTTCCTAGAAAAGACGTTCCAAAAAGAAGGGGCTGGCATCTTTTCTGGTATTGGAAGTATCGTTAACTTAATTAAAAATAATAAAGATTTGATTACATCTGCTGCAAAAGGAGCAGCTGCTATAGGTAGTACAGCTAGTGCAATATCAAATGCTGTCAAGTCTCAAAACGAATTAAAACAACTAGAAGCTATTCGTAAACTTAGGAATGATTCCGAAGAACTAAAAAAATTAAAAAAACTTTCAGATGAAACAAAAAACAAAATTGCTAACATAACTGTGGGGGGTGAAACCTTGAGGAGCGGAGCTCCGTCTAATAGTAAACATAATGAAAAAACAATTGAAGAAATAAGAGGTAATGGCGTGAGCAGCAACCTTCGGTCTAACCAGCAAAGCTGTAGCGGAGCTGGTCTAGCAAAATTCTAAAATATATTTTTTAGTAAAATTATTTTTTTGTAAAATTTTTTTTAGTGAAATTATTTAAGTAAAATTATTTTAGCAGAATTTTTTCTGTCTGTGAGAAAAAACAAAAAGTCAAATTATTTTTTATAAAAATGTCTTCGCTTATCGAAAATAAATTTAGATTAGACGATCCTCCGTTCGTCAGTTATAATCAAAAAAAGAATGACTATATAAGAATTGCTATGAATCCCGGATCTTCCAGTAGAGTAAATACTGGAGGAGATTTAATTTTTGAAGTTGATAATCAGCAGAGTTATTTATATCTACCTGATTCATTTTTACACTGTGAATATTCTTTGTATAGTGATGCCAATTTTACAACACCATTACCAGAAACCGATAATATTGCACTAGAGAATAATTTCTTTCCAAGATTATTTACACAAATGCGTTTAGATGTTGCAACTCAAAATATAGAAACAATAAGTGATTCTCCAGGTGTAATTGATACAATGCTTAGATTTGTAACAATTGGTGAAAATAATAAAAAGTATGAAATCGAAGGTTGGTTTCCTGATACTAATGATGGTATAATTGTTGATGATTTAACTCACGCTGGAACAGATGCAGCAGGAATTGCGAAAGATGTAGAAAATATTGCAAAACATTTAAATAAAACAAATAATGATGCATATAAAGAAAGACGTGAATTTAACAAAAAAAGTAAACAGACAGTAAATTGGTCATTGTCTCCATTATTCGGATATTTAGATTATGATAAAATATCATATCAATTAAAATTTAAATTAATAATTCATCGTACAGCAAATAATGAATTAATCTTTTTTGGTAAGACTGGGAAAAAAGCATATTTAAAAGTTGATAGACTTGAATGGTGGATTAAGCATATTACTCCTAGTTTAGAGGTTGAAACAGCTATTGCAAAAAGATTAAATACTAACAAACCAATTCCAGTAAATTTTCTAAAGCGTACTGCTAGTTCAGTAACTTTTTCCGAACAAAGGTTTAACTGGCATTTTACTAGAACTGCGAATACTCCAAGATATTTATTACTAACATTTCAAAGAAATAATTCTCCAAGTTTTGATAAGAACAACAATATTTTTCATATTAATACAATTCGAAGTTTACAAGTTTCATTAAATCAAACCCGTTATCCAATTGATCCATTAAGATTCGATGATACCAATAATCAATTTATGGAAGGATATGATTCTTATCGAAATCTTTGTACAGAATTTGGAGTTGAACCACAATTAACTCCTGGAGATTGGAGACATTTATATCCAATTTTCTGTTTCGATTTAAGTGCACAATCTGAAGATATTATTAAAAATGGTTGTGATGTAACAATTAATATTGAAAAGAAAGATTCCACAACTTCATTGATGGCTTATGGTTTATTGCTAGCAGATGTAAAATATTCTATTGAAATTCTTAATGGAAAGATGGTAAGGATCGGTTAGTAACCTTAGGACCTTTGGTCCGATAGGCTAAAGCCAGAGGAGCTTCGCTCTGATAAGTTAATTAAAATTTTTTCATAACTAGAATAGATTAAAAATTCTTAACTTAAAATTTTTCATAACTAGAATAGATTAAAATTTTTTGGTAACTTAAAATTTTTTAGTAACTTAAAATTTTTTCATAACTAGAATAGATTTAAATTTTTTGGTAACTTGAAATTTTTTCATAACTAGAATAGATTTAAATTTTTGATAACTTAAAATTTTTTTATTAAAAATGTCGCAAGCGAAAAGTAATATTAATAATAAAACTGTTGAATTAAAATTACGTAATATTGTTGACAAAAATACCCCTAAAACTATTACGATTAACAAAAAAAAGTATTACATAAGTAAACCAATGATAGAGAATATTCAATTACAAGAAGAAAAGAATGGCGGGATTCTCCCATTAATTCCACTAATAATAGGAGGCATAGCTGCAGCAGGAAGTGTTGCAGGTGGGACAGCTGGTATTGTCCAAGCAGTAAATAAAAATAAATCAGAGAAGGCAGCATTAGAAGAACAAAAACGTCATAACAGAGAGTTAGAGAAAGTTGCTAGGGGAGAAGGAATAGTAGATAATTTTATTAGTAAATTAAAATTAGTTGATGAAGGAAAACGAGTTCTTAAAAATATTCTCCACAATGTTGATGATTTAATTGAAATTAAAGAAACTAAAGATGGTTCTGGAATATATCTAAGTCCTAGTATGATAAGGTAATAACCTCAGAACCTTTGGTTCTTTTCGGTAAAACAATTTTTTTTGTTTTATCTTTTAAATTTTTTTTTATCTTTTAAAATGAATTCTAAAAATTCCGAAAATTTAATTAAATTAAAAATTTCTAATTTAGATTTATTGAATTATCTATTAAACAAAAATAAAAACTCAAATTGTAAAATTTATGAAGGTAACGACGACAAACAAAGTTTGGCTACTACCTACGGTGGTGACATACAAAAAACATTAGAAAACTTTCCTGGATTTATTTGGAGTAAATATTCGAAAGAAAAACATCTTCCTGGTCATTCATATACTGGGCCAGGAACTCGATTAGATATAAGACTAGATGAGAATAATAATCCGAAACCAGGTGAAGAACCGATAAATAGAGTAGATGCCGCAGCTTACAGGCATGATTTAGCTTATCGAAATCATGATCTAAGTTCTCGACATGCAGCTGATAAGAAGATGATACAAGAATTAGATAGTATTCAGAATCCTACATTTAGAGAAAAAATTGAAAGAATGTTTGTTAAAAAAGCTTTACAAGCTAAAATATTATTCGGTCAGGGTTTAAATGAAAATCATAATTTAGACGTTTATGCGTCTGAAATCCACAAGGAATATAGAAGACCTAAATATTTATTGAAAGTAAAAGTATTTAATAAAGATGATATTTGGAGTGCTGATCTTATTCATATGCCGAATGAAAGGGACTACAAATACGCATTGACCGTTATAGATTTATATACACGATACGCTTGGGTAAAGCCTTTAAAAAATAAAAGTGGTCTATCAGTTAAATATGCGTTTGAAGGAATCTTTAAAGAAAGTAATAGAAAGCCAAGGAAATTGTTTGTTGATAAAGGATCGGAATTTTATAACCGAAACGTTCAGCCACTATTTGAAATTGTTTATTCAACTGAAAATGCAGGAAAAGCTGTAGTGATAGAAAGATTCAATCGGACGTTAAAAAATAAATTATTCAAGAAATTTACTCAGCAAGGAAATCAGAAATGGTTGAAGATATTACCAGGAGTTGTAGAAGAGTACAATAATAAAGTTCATTCTGGTATTGAAGAAACCCCAAAGAATGCTTCTGACGACCCTGATTTGATACGAAAGAAAATATTCGAGAATAATAATTTGAATGAGAGTAATCCGAATTTGCAGAAACTTAAGCCGAAATTTAAAATTGGAGATAGAGTTAGAATATTTAAATATAAGAATAAATTTGAAAAAGGCTTTGTTGGCTGTTGGACTAAAGAAATATTTGAAGTTTCTAAAATAAATCAAAGTTATCCGATTACTTATGAAATTAAAGATTTAGATAATGAGGATATCAGAGGTCGTTTTTATCAAAATGAATTACAGAAAACAGAGCTTTAACCTTTAGGTGGCGCTTTAGCTAGCTTCGCTTGAGTTATAGATTGTTTAACTCTAACATAATATCTAGAAATGATACTCCTTTTTGTAATTTGTACAAAACGTATAAACATAATTGTCCACAATAAGTAGTTCCCGGTTTTTGAATTTGAAACGTATTATAAATTCCATTGCCAAGTATTTCTGTTACTTCATTCGTAGGTGGAAGTCCGTATGAGTCAAAATAATAATTTGAACAGTTTATATTTCTTTGTCCTGCTGACCAATGTACGCCTTTTTCATCTGACGTATGGAGATTGGTTACGAAATTTACAGTTATTGATGGAACTTTGTTCCGGGAACTGAAGGTTCCTGTTGGCTTATTTTTTAGGAATTGTAATTCGTCTCTCATTAGAACATGAAAATTCTTTATTCCTAATTCATTTGCGATTTTCTTTAGGTCGAAATTTGTCGTAGTTTGCGTTCCATATAATTTAAAAAACTTATTTATGTTGCTCATTTTATAATAAAAAAATTTCTTAAGGGACCCCTAGAAGACAGAAGGGAGGGGGTAGCAGAACTACGTTCATATGATATTGAAGGATATATTCTTGCTGTTTCTTCCACTTTTGTTTCTTCCACTTTTAAAGAAATATTTTTAGACACATGATATATTTTAAAAACCTGAAAGATGGATAAAATTCATGAATTTGAAATTCTCAACTTTTATGATTTTTGGTGTCCTGGAACGGTCATGATTTAAGCAATGAAAATCGAACCGAAGGTTCTAGGGCTTCGCCCGATTGTAATTCTCAAATTTTGAGATTCTTAACTTTTATGATTTTCGGTGTCCTGGAACGGTCATGATTTTGGGGGTGAAAATCGAACCGAAGGTTCTAGGGCTTCGCCCGATTGTAATTCTCAAATTTGAGATTACGTGATATTTTGAGACCGGCTAAATTTTTGAAATTTTGTTTTTTGAAAATTTGTCACTACCTAAATTTTCCCCCCTTCGGCCACGTGAAATTTGAAGTCTACCTAAATTTTTGAAATTTTGAAATTTTGATTTTTTTGAAAAAACCCCGCAAAAGTGTGACATCCGGCGCAAGCGAAGCGAAGCAAAGCGAAGCGAAGCGTCGCGCCGGATGTCACACTATAAACTACTTACATGCGAGTGTTGAACAGTGTTTGGAGCGAGAGCGGCTGAGATGGTTCGGACACGTGATGCGGCGAAGCGAATAGAGTGAACTGAGACAGGCTTTGACTTTTGAGATTCATGGAGAAAAGAAGAGAGGAAGACCGAAGAAAACATGGCTGGAGTGCGTAAGAAACGACATGAGGAGAAGAAGTCTTCCAATCTCAAACGGAGATTGGAAGGATCGGAGGCCATGGAGGAGTCATCTTGGTGGGGCCGACTCCCGCCGGCGGGAAAACGAGCCTGAAAACGGCTAGTGAGTGAGTGTACATGCAAGTTTCTGTGTATATTATGATTTCCATTCCAATAAAGAAATGCACAAATCAAATCAAGTGCTCGTGCTTCAATAAATGCATCTTCCTACATTTTCCTGACTGGCAAATATTTTTGCTACAAAGCCGTGATCCTGGAAGATCACTTCAACATGACAAAAATCATGATAGAAAATTGCAAACAAAATATTAATAACTGAGGATAAAATATTCATTTGATTAAATCCATCCTTTTGAACTTACATTTGTTTCATCGACTGGATCCCGTGTATCTTTCAAAAACATCACATCATTTTCAATTCGTTCTGGTGATACATCATGCGAAAACTTCGACAATGCGACTAAATATTTCAAAGAATTTGGTGCATCCTCCTCATCACTTGCTGTCAGCGGCCATCATCACATCGACCTTGTCTAGACATAGCTTCGAACGTTACCTGGAACAGAACAAGTGAACAACAATGCAAGATATAGTTAAGTGGCGGAAAAAGAAGATGGATATGTCTAAATTTAGAGTTTGCCTCGATATTTCAAAACTTTTGTTTTTCTGTCGCTAGTTCTTTACCAATTTATTTGGTCGTGTATAAAGGCGGAAATGCTCTGCGTCAGGTGACATTTGTCGATTTATCATCTTATGTCTTATAACTAGGATTATGAATTATTTGAAAGAATTGAAATTTATTACTTCATAGCATCATGAAAATAGAAAAAATTATGTTACAAAACAAATGAAATGAATTATTCCGTCTTCTACTTCATTTTAGTTGTGGCATTGTTGAGAATCATTCATTAATTACTGAATAATTCGGTCTTCATTACTAACTTTTCATCTCATCATTTGCGAGGGAGTTAACCTGACTCAGTTTAGATACAAAATAAGTGACGAAATTATTAAGGGATCAAATAGGTTAATGATGCATCAGTGGTGGAATATCATTACAGCGCGTTGATTTCTAACTGTGCACATGTGTGCTATGATGAATATATAAAGAGGATGACAACTATGAAGTTAATACAAGACACAAACACCCTTGATTCTCCGACCGTACTCGCCCGACCTAGGAATCGAACCGAAGTCCGCCGTGGAGACGAGCTCGCACTTTCTTCACTAGGCCACGCTGACGGTTGACGCTGTGCTATGTTATAAGTAATGATGTTGACGAGATACGTCTATTGTACTGATACGAAAAGTAAAGTATTCCGGCGAGTATCTCGGACAATGAAAGTTTGATGTGCATAGGTCTAACATAAATGCGAAATTTATGTGAACATGATCCCTTTTAAAGCTTCAAAATTTCACCTGTTCCCAAGCATTAGTCGACCGCTTTCATGAAGCATCTCCAGGATAATGTGGCAAAAGGTAAATATTACCAGTAATAATTGCCCAAGCAATAGTTGCCGCTAATCATGTACTAATGCAGCAGGGGAAAGAAGCTATCTGTAAAAAAATTCACGTTCTACTATAACACCTGCCAAACATCTTGAAAGTTGAAACAGAAAAAATGCCTCTACGTTTTGTGAACATCAACCAACATTTGAAGGCAGACAATAGGCGAGATCAATCCTTCGTGCAGATTTGACAATTCGGGTTTGACAAACTCACTTTTCTAAGCTAGTGTCAGAGAACAAAGCCAATATTTTATCGGTTCAATGTGCGCGCACATTCATGGGAAGGGGGTAGATCTGACTGCCACCTCCATGGTCCGCAGGTGGCGGATGGCGAGACGATAATCAGCCGATGGTTGGCTGCGATATAAGACCTTTAGGTAAACTCTCGTTTTAAGAATCACTCGTTATAAGAATAAACTCGTTATTAGAATCAGTTCCATTTTCCCGAAACATTTCTATGCAACGTTATACGTTTTCCGCTCGTTATAGGAATGATTATCATGTCACTTTCGTTATAAGAATCAATGTATAAATAGTCATTCAATAATTTAGCATGAAATACTATGTATTTTGCACTTGCTATAAGAATAAATAAGGACACACTTTCGTATAAGAATCAGTGAATGACACTTAAACTGTCATTGGCCGAAATACTCACCAATGGCGTAATCCTACTTTTTATTGATTATATTTGCCTATGGACGTCAGACAAAAGCGTCATGATACGTGTATCACGATTAACCTTGAGAAGATGAAATCCACTGAAATCCTCGCCAATTGCGTTATTTTACCATTCGATTAGAATAGACAATGTGCCTCACCAGAACTCATGACACAAGGTGGAGATGACTGTATCTCAACCCGGCCCTTGGAATGATGGAAGAAGAAATCCTACAGCGAACCAATGAGAGCCTTCACCCAAGCAAGATATCGGACTTTTTTAGACGAAGTTGAAGCTGAACTGAAAAAGAATGGTTCGTTTCCTTTGTCTTCTTGTTTTCTTTATGTATGTAAGTGTAATTAGGGTAATAGGAACCACAAAGAAATATCCTATTTAATAGTTACGTAAGCATTTATCTATACTGATTGGTAATAAGGATGTATACCATCATTTCAACAAATAAAAAGCATGTGTGCTCATAAAAAAACTCTCGTTATAAGAATAATCTCGTTACAAGAATCAAAACATAATTTCCCGATGTGATTCTTATATCGAGAGTCCACTGTATACGAACGAATAAGTAGTCACTCACCAACCAACGGCTGAGTCCTAGAAAGTGCCGGGCACAGGGCATAAGCACCGCTTTCAGATACCGAACACTTCGGTGTATTTACGTCAATTATTTTAACATTGATTGTATATTGCCTTTAGGCTGTATTCACATTGCTCTTCCAGTTCCATGACAATATCACCTACGTTATTTCAGCCTCAATATTTCTGAATATAAAGAAAAATAAGCCGTCCGGTCTTGATCTCGGGTGGAATGAGCATTACTGCTTTCTCAGCCATTTCGGGCAGGAGTATAAGTTTATTGATCGAAAGGACGTTGCGCATTCAAGAAATTGAGTGGTAAATAGACATCTAGTTGTAGAATGAACGAGCCATTCCTCTCTGCCTCCTCGTCGGAAAATATTATAATCGTCTTCGTTTTTCATTGCATGTATTTCTGTTGATTGGAATTTGTTGTTGGAATCTTTTGCTCAATTGGAATTGCAGAAAGTCATCAGTAAGTGATTCAAAAGAACGGGGGAGTCTTATTGGCTAAAAGAATTACTAAAAACAATATGTACAGGCCCAACATTTCGCGTGTTCACGCTTCCTCAGGGGCAAAACAGATAAGACTTAAGGCTAAAACCGTCAGTACAGCACAGGAGTGCCTCCTGTGTTTTAAGCCAATAAGAAGATAAAAAAGACATCTAATAATCTAAGATAATCTAAGAAGACACCCCCGTTCTTTTGAATCACTTGCGACATGAAAAGTCTTCTGTATGTGGCTATCATACTCATCAGTAAGTACTTCTCCGCAAAGTTTTGAAAGTGTTGATGTTTTGAATTGCGATTACGGATTTTCAGAGAGAAAATGACATTTCATCAATGGAATTCAGAATTCATCGCTTCTAAGATATTCTAGGACTCCTCTTTGTAAGTACAGTTAGCGCATCACAAACATTTTGCCAAGTACTTTTACCCCATTGTCTCGTCGTCTATTGCCACCTATTATCCGTCTGACTGTTTTTCTGCTTGTGGTCTCATGCTGACACCTTGCTTCAAGAGAAGCAGCTCACATTTGCGACTCAAACATTAATTTATTATCCCTGTATCACGCCGCTACGACTTCTACACTATTCATGGAAGAGTCCGTATGAAAAACTTCCAAATAAAATTGATGTACTTGTCAAGATCATCTGCTTCTTATTCAATTGTCAGTGAGCAGGGTTACAGAACGATTGGAAAATTATGTTTTCCGGAACTCTCTCCAATAGTCGTTATACGAAGAGCAAAAACACTACATAATCAACTCAGCCTTCGTGCTTAATAGGGAGAGTCAATTAAGAAAAGCAAGATTAACGCAACATTTGATAGACATATTGCCAGTCTCCCAAATAAACTCCAGTCCGAAGCGAAATTTGAAATGCGATCGAAATATGAAGAAATCAATCGCTCACTGATTTCGAAATAATCGAGACAATGTCAGCTAAGCTAAGGACAACAAGATATCTTTCATTCCACAGATAATTGCAGAGGGGAAACATATATCATTCATAATGACACCGAATCTTCGGGTGAGGCAAAATATTCCAGAGCACATAAGAGAAGTGAAAAAGATAATTAACACAATCAGTCTCCGCGAATTGATCTCCGGTGTTATTGATAGTATTCCACTGGTGAATGGAAATACAAAAATATTGTCCGACATGCTTGACAGAAATGTGCAATTCATATATTTACAATGCTTCAATTTATCGCAAATGAAGTTTGTAAATAAATAAAGCCACTAAATTCATTTTGATAAAATTAAATACTAATTCATGCACAGTGCGTTTTGTCCACTCTTATTAAATTGCAAGCATGGACTTTAAAGTGCCCACCAAGGTGCAATGCAATTCCACCTAGCAGTATCACAAGACATTTTTAAGTCTGTATACTAATGAGAGACAAACTGCTGTGAACAATTTTAGCATTAAGTACCACATCAACAACAAATACACATCAGAAATCACACAGTCTCTCGTTATTTTGCGCGAGAATTCTGACTTGTGTTCGCAAAAAGATTTTATTTCCACCCCTTACTTACCGTGGTAGCTTTAGTCTCTGTTTTGCTTCTTCTAATATCTAGGTTATTTACTCAATTGTTATTAGTTAATATCTCTTAAGTCTACTAGATCATAGGTTGCATGCTCTCAATTTTGTTCATACATTTATTACTGTAGAAGTATATGATTTCAGATTTTGTATTTTATAGTCAGTCCATGTTTGCACTTGAATAGGAGTGGACGAAATTCATTGTGCAAGAATCAGTTTTTAATTTTATCAAAATGAATTTAGTATGTTTATTTATTTACCAACTAATGAAATGCAGTAGCTGGTGAGTTCGTTTTACTTCCCATTGCAATTGCGGTTGCCCGGTTATACAAAAGATGCTGAAATTTTTATTCTTCATCATTAAATGTCATTGAAGAATTAAGATGTCAGGTAATAGAATCAGAGAGCAAGATTCCCGATGTTCACTGAGAGGCTTACAGAAATTTTTGAAACTTTAATGAGCAATGCAATGAAATTGAAACATCTAACTTACTATGTGAGCAAAAAAGAATTCCTTTTGCCCTGACAGGAAAAACAGTCTTGCGTCGCTTGCGGATTACTGTGAATTCCTTCAAAATGCTTCGATTGCCACGATTCCTTCAGATTCGAAGAATTCAGATAATTGCACACAAGTTATAGCAACTCTAAGAAGCATGCATTACAGAATGTCCACTGTGCGGCTTACATAAAATTTTGAAACTTAAATGAGCAATGAAATGAAATTGAAGGATCATTCACAAATAGTTAACTCGGGTTCAGACAGTCATTCCCTGTAAGATCCCACATAATGTAAAATAATAAAAACAGATTACAGTCAGTCTGGCAACATTTCTTTCTCACTTCTTATTAGGTCGTTTTTTGCTGAACTGCGTATTTGAGACATTATCAGTTTTGGATATTCATTTCTGTCAAAACATTTAGCAATAAATTTCTTATGACTGTTGTCTTTCCACTAGTTTTAAGTCCCTTGTGATGTTGACCCGTTAGCCTGTCAATGATGTGTCTTCCCGCAGTCAGTAATTACATTTCAATAATCCTTAAGAGACGATATTATTTTCATTTCACGTCCATATGCCACTTCAATCTCCAGAATATGAAGGGAAAGAGTTTGTGTTGATGCCACATGCACAAAAATGATGAATATTGCGAGCATAAAACAATAGTTATGTTGTAATTACATGAGCAGAATAGTTTTTGAGTATACATATTTTCTATATTTTCTGACGAAGAATAACAAAGATTGAAGGGGCAAGAATTCTCCATTAACTGGTTGATCGAGTGAAAGGAATGAATTATGCGAAATCGCTTAACCAGACTGTAATAATTGGATATCTTAGGATCTTCAGTTTTCAGTTAAGTTTCATAAAATGAAATTCCGCTTTAGCATAACAATGATATTAGCACAACAATAAAATAAAAGAAAGCCAAAGCTGGAATATGTAACACTATCTGCATTGTTTTAAAGCAGCCCAAAATTTCGGCTGCCGAAGCCAACTTCAGGAGAGCAAAGGATTTGGTCACATCAGTTGACTTCCCTGTCGGAAAAATATGCTTGGTATGAAGTCGGCATTTCGTCGGCGAATCGTTGGTATGAGGTTGGCCATGTCACGGCTGGCCATCCTTTTGCCAACGTGGATGGATAGAAGCGGCCATACGTGGGACAACCTGCCTACGGTTGGTTGAAAGTTGGCCAGATATGTCTACAACATCATGCAGAATCAATCATCAAAAGGATACCATGAATTAACATACCACTTCCTCAAGTATCTTCTGAGCATATTTCATCCTGCAGATCACACCGAATTAGCGAAGAGATGCTGATTGACATGGATTGAAACATAATTCCACTGACAATCAGTTGTCTCCCCGATTAACCAAAATCTATGGCACTCCTATAGGAAACGTCCTACGGAATTATTGTAATTTTCCTATAGCGGGTAGTGCTATTGCTATGGAACTCTATTCTATGGCACTGTTGGAATGTTTTGTCCCATTGAATTTTGGGGAACTTTGATCCTATTGCCTGTGGGACTAATTTGTCCCATAGACTTGTGGGAAATCCTGTCCTATCGAATTTCAGGAAATCCTGTTCTATCGAACTTCTGTCCCATAGAATTTTGGGAAATTCAGTTTTCATGGCAGCTCCTAATGCAACAGCGTGTCTAAACCTTTCCGCGACATACTGACGCTTTATGTGATCATGATTGTAAAGAATAATCAGTTTAGTTTAGCAATTGTGATAATGTCAATTTAAAGACAACATGCATGAGGTATTTGCACCTTTCACTTTCGATCCCCTTGACATGTCGGTGAAAGTCCGGCCCAGATTTAAAATAAAATAGTTTGAGAATCAATCACACTATGGAGCATTATTTTTTAGCTAATTTCATGATCATTCACAAAACGCCATTAATTCAAAAAACAGCCAATGATTTTTAATATCTTCTCTTTTTAGCCGTTTGAACACTTGCTTCGATGAAAAGTTTCTCAGAAATCATTCACCATATTTCTTTCTCTTCCATTGGGAAATGTAGTAGGAGTTGATCTGCAACAAACAGGAAATACATTATAAATATGCGATAAATGATAAGCTGATGATGGAACATAGACGTTCTGCATATAGGCAGATAAACTTCATTTAAATGAAAAATAATGCAAAATATTGCAATTGAAGAGTATTTGATAATTGCTATGTTTCTTGTATTGGAGATTTATGTTATTAATATAGGATTATAACATAATAATGCAAATGCGCCCAGCTGTGATCTTGCGGATGAAAAATATCGTCAGAAGTTTCATTTTACTTGTTTATTGTCACAACTGCGTTTCGTCTGCTCTCAGTAGTTGTGACACGCAGAATGAATCAAACTGATTGAAACATGATTCCTGCTAGAATATCGATCAGACAATGGTCCTTTCTTTTTATTCAAGTTGTCGATGCACTTCTTTTCCTATTAGTAATTTTTCTGCATATGTACTTTTTAGCTACTACTTATTCATTTCGTGATTGCTTGTCCAGTGACTGTCCATTGCTTGATCGATACTCTAGCAGGAATCATGTTTCAATTAGTTTGATTCAGTCTGCGTGTCACACCTAGTGAGAGCAGACAAATAAACTTTTGACAATAAGTAAGTAAAATGAAACTTTATGGAACATTAGACTATATTGGTTTCCATGCATGCATGCGTATATTCAAGGTGTAAGTATGTAAAGTTATTGTCTTTTCTAACTTTTTATAAGCATCTTGCGATACTGGTAGAATTTTAGATTTGAAAGCACTGCTATTATTAGAGATAAGATTTATGCTCTTATGCTTTCACCTACTAAAACCGCATCAGATGAAAAGGAAAGAGGTTAAACTTATTAGGGTGATTATCATGTTTGTACTAAAATTCAAGTGTGAATTTTAATTTTAATACATAATTAAAATAATTTCAAATATTATGGACCATTGATTCAAGCTTCATAGATAATCAAAATACTGTGGTGGCGGTGATATTAGATTTCTGTCATTACATTTGGTCCATACATGCTTATTTAGAGAGCAACTCATCATCCTTATGAATAGATTCTCTTCTTTGTTTCTTTGAAAAGTCGGTCACCTCAGTTTGATGGGAATTGCAGCATGGGAATAACAAAGAAAGGGTAATCATGGCTAGTACATATTTAATCTCAATAATAAATTAATGGATCACGCATACTTAATAATGTACATGCATAAAGACAAATATAGGAAGCATCACTTATTTGCTGGCGATCGACACACACTCTCAATTGTAGAGTCTCTCGTTTTAACGATCTATTTCTTCACTTATTCAATTAATCAATTAATAAGATTTGATGACGTAAAACCGAAATATAATTATAAGTACAAAGTGGAACAGAAGTATCTGTCGAATGTGCTAACTTATAAGCTAAGATAAGCTCGTAGTATTCACTGCTTTGATGTGTTTTATATCATTATTCATCATGCGCTATTCCCACAATGACCTCCACAGTAGGAAATTCTTAACATCTTCTATTGCAAGGTCGCATCCCGATTCCCGACAAATGCCGTTAATTTCAATTCCGGTCTCACCAATACAAATAAATATCGGTCCGTGGGTCGAACGGATTTGAAAGCACTTGGTCAACTTTCTTGCATCACAGAGCTGATGGGCAGAACATCTGTTAATTCAAGTGCATCATGTAGGATACGCAGTATCACAGCGGGTCATCAACATCTGAGCTGCCTAGGATAAACAAACCTATTGCGGAGGCTGCTACATTCCTTGGTTTTACATGTCTCTAAGTTGATAAGCTCTAAATCAGTGATATAAGCGGAAATGATGTAACGAGATAGAGTTCGTTTCGCCGTCCGACTTTTGTACTATTTCACTGCAGATACATTGCCAAATATTGCTTGGAAGCTAAAATGTAGAACATGCTGATGTTAAATTGATAAATTGAATGCTCATATTTTATATCACAATACTTTGGGCAGGTGGGGGTGCATCCCGGCATCCCCCTCCTTCTGACCACCACTGCACACGTAAGACGCTGCTTGATAGTGATCTATTTCCTATCAGAACAACTAAATATCGGAATTTACACTCCTTTATTTAAGGCAGCCGTCTTGAAATGTATTAATAGATGAAAAGTATTAATTTAATAATTGCAGGATCACAGAACTGAATCGTAGTCCTGATCTTATTAGTGATATTCATGTGGAAAGATATCTTTCATCAGACTGCTGGAGCAGTATATTAAATATGAAAATCCGCAAAATCTGAACCATCCAGAAAAGTGCATGAAAAATATGAAATTCCTTCAAAATTATGTCTGAAAGCAACTAAATGAAATTATATAATTTTGGGTCCCAAAGTCCTGGGAGACTTCAAGCCATGTGCTGCTGACTTCGCAACTCTCCCCAACTCCCAGTCAAAATATTGCGTAACACATACTCGTATAAAATTAGTTCAAGCCCTTCACAATTGATCTGACAATTGACTACAGGTTTTAATTTTCGAACTAAAATGGATCCATTTGTCTTCAGTTTTGATAAAATTTTTTACAGAGGTCAATATTTTGATGAAGAACATTTTTTTAAACGTGGAGTTATTCATATCGATATGTGATTGATATAGATGTGAATCATTGCTTAATCGTAATCACTGTAAGTTCATATATTATTATGTTTTTAGCAAGTAGGTTCACAGAACTGATTTTTAACACATAATTTCCATGCTTGCAAATATCATTTCCTCTTCGTTTTTTCCTTCTTCATTTCTATGAAGAAAAATGTGATTTTTTTCAAAACTTGGATTGGCAGTATAAAGCGGCCTCGTTCACATCAGAACAAAGAAATTGAAACACTTCTCAATTAGCTATCTACAAGCACCAAACATGTCAAGCAACAAATTTGATCTAAAAACATTAGCTATGGCAAAAACGAGCAAAACTAAATATAACACAAAGATTAACATCTTGATTTGAAATTTAAAGCCTGCAGTCAATAGCTGAGTCGAAAGGCAAAGCCTTAGACACTAATCACCATATCTTTTGCATCTAGCTCTTGAAATGATTGAAATGAAATTCATTTTCATCATCTTTATGAAATGAAATTAGCTCTTGAGAATAAACCGAAATACAAACACACTTTTGAATAATTCTTTTACTATTTCCAATACTCATTAAAAGTAAATTCTCAGAAAAATACATTGATTTAGCACATTGGATTTGCTGATACGAACCCGCATTGAGTACTCTATCACCGGTGCTTAAAAAAATTGGTCTCTTTTATATGAAAGAAAGACATGTCTGATCTTTAATCATGCTATTAAAAAAAGATTGCTGAAATTAGTCGATCTGAGATGAATACATGTACGAATTGCGAACAGCTTATGTTAAAATACTGTTAATGTTGTAACAGAGAAATATGACTATAACACATTATCTATCGCAAAATGTTATGACTGAACTGGAATAATGACAACAATTATAATCTACCTAAAGTTGGGAGGTAGAATAATTAAATATTGAGTTGCATCCTCAGTTGAAAATAATTGAAACAGATCTGAATAGCTGCTATTTCATCCAAAATCAGGAATCATCAGCAAGCCTAGTTCACATCTCTCAAGATCGACACAACTCCCTAATTAAGGTTGCAGCCATGCCTGGGTAAATTTGGGATTTGCAATTAGCAAGTTAGTGAAATTTCGATTCATTAAATATAACTTTAAACACACTGCTGGCAAATCGCCTAAGTAAGTGCACCTGCAATAATTAATAATAACTTCTTTTTGCATACACAATGTAAATAGAATAATTAAATAGTCCTATTTGATTTTTGATATTGAAAGCAATGTTTTCATATTCCATTTACATTGTGTTTGCAAAAAGCAGTTTTTATATTAAATTTTTATTTTTTTAAATATTAAATTTCATATTATCATATAAATATTGCAGGTGCCAGTATCAGTGTGTTTAAAGTGATATTTTATGAATGCCCGTCGAAATTTCACTAACTTGCTATTTGGAAATCTTAGAATCTTTAGAATCTTTAGAATTAACAGTGTAGTCAACCTGATAGAATACATATCAAAGGTTTTGAAAGTGACTTTTCTAAGCGATTTTCTAAATGATAGCTAAAAGACCAAAAATAATTGGACTATAATTCTTTCAGATAGTAGTGTATAAATTGTTAGAACACCGAGGACTTGATAACTTACTTCATGGCTTAAAACACCGATTCGAGGATTTCACCAAACGTGGATTTCTCAGAAGACGCAGCAGACTCGTTGAAAGAACCCGATCAACCCTAACTGAAATTTAAAAACATAATCAAAATTGTTTACTTAAAAACTTTGCGTATAGCATTGGATGATATTTGCGCAGCTGTTTGAACTAACTGCTAGACCCCTAGATAACTTACGATGATATGCTTGGGCCAGTGAGAAAGCTATGAAACAAGCGGAATCAAAAGATATCCCCGGAATCTAAATTAAGAGTGTTATAATTTCGATGTAACTAACTGCTGCATCATTTAAGTGATTACAGCGTATCTTCAAGACTTATAGCATAAATGTATGCGTAGGTCTTCGCTTAGAAAGTTCAACGATTTTTTAATTAATATCCTGAATAATTAAATCTAAATAAAATATTCAAATTTGCAATAATTTTTTGTGCTGTGATAGCACACATCGCATAGCACTTGAACGTATTGTTGAACTGTCTACTTTACACATACGACAATAGAACGAGGAATAGATAAGACTGTCTACATAAATCTTATAATACAGTAGTTCTAGTTCCTACCTCAAAAAATCTAAATAATTGCATAATTCAATAAAACAGTGCCCGAATGAATTGCTGAAACAATGAGGACTTGATGATTTGACTGATGGACTATACAAATGATAAATTCGTTTCAATTGAACTTACTCCATTGGTGTGATGGTTGAGACAAACCGGATAAGATGATTAATTCAACAAACGACGGATTTTCATAAAAATACGAGACACTGAGACACGACCAAAGGATGTGATTAACAATGACTGTTGCACATGCCAAAAGCATCTGAAATTATACTGAACATGCAAATGTTGCAATATCATTGGACAAAGTCAGATTACGGAGTCAAAACTGTCGCTGCGCGTCTGCTTCTTTTGGATAGCTTCTATGGCACTCATATTTTCCCACTTCCATTGCAATTGGATCCAATAGAGTTCGATTGAACGTTAAGGTGTGCTATGGCATTCCCATTGCGTGTCATAGAATACCATAGAGTGCCATTGAATTTGGTTAATCGGGTCGTTAACTATCGGTTCTCTGATAAAATCATGAAGGAATGGGATACACTGAAATATAACAAAAAATAATTATTTGGACAATGATAGCGACTTTATTAGATTTCATTTATAGTACTAATTTCCCAAATTATGATTTTCAAAACATGCAATCTATTAATGCATGTTACTTAGTCAATGAACTCTCTTGCACCCTTTTAGAAAGAAATTATTCCAAAAACAACAACTAACGAGTTTTGCATTGATGCCACAAAGTTGTCAAAAGCCAAATTATGGCCACTTTTCACCATAAAAGAAGATGAGGAAGTAAGTCAGCAACGCTTATTCAATGAAATGAAAATCGAATGCATCCGGTTTAATTGTGCATCTTCTAAACAGACAAAATTAAGATAGTTGAATCACATATCTCATTACACAATCCGCAAGACCAAGGAAGAAAAGAGTTCAGATATCTAGTTATTCGGCAAAAGGAATGAGAAAATGTTGACTTTTGGGTGATCTCTCAGGAACTAGACAGTTCAATGGGTGACTTTTTGGTCTTTCACACTTCAGCAAAAATTCAACAGCTCAACTCTGAAGTTAGATGACAATTGAAGGAAAATTGTTATTCATGCAATCGCTACAATAAATGATATTGTAAGCTCGCCCCAGAAAACGAAAACATTGCGGAATTTGGTGGAATTAGCTTCTATAGTACAACAGTTGACAAAGCTGTTCATTCTCAGAATTCGCTGATTTGCCAAAAATCAAAGGATATTGTCCTCAATCTCATTCAGTCTTCCGGTTGGGTATGTTTTATGCTTCATACACGGTGTATTTCGTAGAATCCATAGTGTAAACATATGCATGCATGATAATACAGTAAATACAGTGTAAATAAAGTAAAGACAGTGTGGTCTTCGTGGCACAGTGGTTAAGTGCTTGGCCTAGCAATCTTTAGGTGCAGAGGTCGAGTCCCGAAAGTGTCACTGGAAGCGGGCCGGAGGGGCATCCGGACTAAAAGTATCACAGCGCATCATCTTAAGTCTGACTATGTCAGCACCGTCCAAGCCCGCAGTGGTGGAGTTACAGAATTAGATTAATCTGTGCGCGCTTCGGTTTCCTAGAAAAGAAGAGTTATATGCAACCTTCATATCGAAATGGCACATCACAGAATTAGACAACCTGCTCCTTCTCGAATGGATAATTCATGTATCGCTTACTATTGGAAATGGCAAACAATAAGCTGTGAGCAGTGGACACCAGAGTCAGTGAGAAATGTGTGCGTGCTGTGATATCACATCGAACATACCAAAACACACATCGTCTAGCTAACATTCGATTCAATGTATGCACTATGCAGGAAGGAATGCCGAGGAGAGGATGTGGAATCATCAAGTGAACAAATTTTCGCATGCCTGCTACTTTTTTTAATAATGATCGGAAGGGCCAACATAATGGAGAAAACGTGTGCGCAATGATCTGAATTCTTCGAATCTGAAGGAATCGTGAACAAACGACTTTTTTTCCTATCTCTGCAAGGTATCAGGATTTCCTTTTTGCAGACTTTATAGGTTCCTCGATGTGCCGGCGATTTCGTATTAATCACACTTCTAGCAAACCGAAGCAGATACACAAAATATTTAATTCTGTGGTGGAGTAATGACTTACCTCGAACATGGGACAAGGATTTCAAAGGCAAGCAATGTGAGCATAATAGATGGTGCATGTGCATACATGTGTGACTTTACTCTTATCAATGATTGTATGTAACTATCTGAAGGACCTCAGAAGTCCAAGACATCCCTTTCAGACCGGGATACTTCGAAAAAGTCAATGTCAGATAGATTTAATGAACATACTTTAACCGGTTGTATTCATCTTGCTCATGCAGAGGTAATGAGGCACTTTAAGTGCGACATGATGATGAAAGAAAAACAGTATTTCGTGAATTTATGAATGATACTTTGCCGGAAAAGATCAAGTGTTTCATGTTTCATTCACAAAGCGAACTAAGAGAGTCATATGCCTCGTCAAATGCCGTCACCGTCAAAGCGATAACAAAAAGTGGTTGAATCTATGATG
The DNA here is from genome assembly GCA_907163375.1 of Prostheceraeus crozeri. Lineage (NCBI taxonomy): Eukaryota > Metazoa > Platyhelminthes > Polycladida > Euryleptidae > Prostheceraeus > Prostheceraeus crozeri. The sequence continues at coordinate 103,826 of CAJQUW010013268.1, read as the reverse complement.
TCGGTTGAAGTTACTATTACAAAATTAGATTTATTCACTTACTTACTTGACAGACACTCATGTTAATCAACAGCTGCTGCTTGCATTTTTAGCCTCCCTTTCATTTCTGCATCAGAAATCAGAGTGCATGAAGAAGTGAAGTAATAATTAATTTCTAGGGCATTCAGGGTGATGCACTTTTATGAAAGTTGATTCCGTATTGCATCCGCATTTTTCTGGCATTTGAATGAAGGTCTCTGTAGCATCTGTACAAAGTCTCTTCGATGACGTCATAATCACTTTTCCTCACACTGTAGATCTTGATAATGACTGATGTATTAGAGTTACAATCGTTGAAAATCCGCGTCAATACAGGCACTTGTTCAATAATTGGAAATGATGTAGTTAGTAGTTCCGTTGCTCTGTTCAAGGGTTCTAAGTAAATGTATTAGACATCCCGGTATGACAGGATTGCATGTATAATTGCAATGTAACTATGGCAGTGGTGGGATTGAGTACGGATTGAGTTAGAGACCACGTTGGGAAAGAGGGCCACAAGTAATGGCCCGCGAGAGGTCTGGCGGACCACCGATTTTGAAAGGCAGAAATAATTAGGTTGAAAATTCATTTATTGAGCACTTTTGACGGTAATTTTAAGGACTTTTGTGCTATACATAGTGATAGTACGTGACATAATTGCATTTGTAAATGCAAGCTGCAGCATTGTATCCTACTAGGCTGTTGTCTTTTAAAAAAACTAAATTTTACGTTCTTAAATCTATGTGATGAAATGTGAATATGTGAATAGGTTAAACTAATTGCGGAAGCTTTTTTGTGACCTGATTGGTAGTATGATTATGTTGGATGCCTTCATGCATAGCCTACTTTATGCATTTATAGGCTAATTGCAGCGTTTCTTGCGTGGTGAAATCTTCTCAACAAGGTATCGAACACCATGTGACTTAGCACTTGCACAGTTGATGGCTATGTCACTGACCTTCATACTGATAAGATATTCATTGCGAACGGAACATGGTTTAAACATTCGAATCAAAATTTTTGTGTCATTTTGATCAATAAGTCATTAATTAATGCTCTTTTAAATTCTTAAGATCAACATCAGCCTTATAAGTGCTTTTTAAAAGTCAACGTTGGAGTTGGCCATTTTCACATCACCGATTCAAATAATATGCGCGGGACACTTCGGATATGAGAAACGGTGGCGGGCCACCCAACATGAGTCGGCGGACCACCAAGTAGCCACGCGTTGCTCACCACTGAACTGTGGTCTGTGTACACCGAAGAAAAATGACAGATGAACTGTTTGAAGCTTCTCGGCGTAACTGTTGATAAACATTTAACTTTCAAGAATCACGTCGAACTCTGTAGAAATAAGGCCATGCAGAGAATATTCTGGCTACGAACACTAAAACGCTATGGTAGCAGTAGTCAAGAACTAACTCGCCTCTATCACATGTGCATTCGGAGCATTTTTGAGTACGCATCCCCATGGTGGCTCCCATTTACGTCGAAGATGCTACAGCTGCTCATCGAGAGAGTCGAAAAATGTACTCTTGCAGTCATTCATCCTGCTTTGTCATACGAGGAGGCTCTTGAACTGACCAAAACACCTCAAAGTATCACGCACTTGAAGAAAATGGTCCTCACTCAATTTATGAAAATGAAGAAGACTCATCATCCTCTCCACCATCTTATCTCTGTCAGACATGAAGACATCAGCCGGCGAGACACGAGAGGGTCGAACAGACTGCGAATTCCACGTGCGACTTCCACGTTTGATACTTCGAAGGAAATCCTTTGTGATGTATCCCACACAACTTTATAATTCAAACAGTGTCAGGTAACTTTTATTTTTTATGTGATCAGTAACTGTCTGTAACTACAAATGATTGAATTCATTTGAGAATAAAAAAACCTCTCTCTCTCTCAAATATCCATAATCTTCAGCAACTGAAGCACGAGATTCCCTGCAAGCCGGAATCGATGATTTTGGTCCTTTAAGAGCTGATCAGTATGGCTGAAAAGCTCAAATCAGCCTGTTGTGCGGTCCATAAGTTGTCTATTCATTACTGATGCAATCATGAGCAACAAATTTTCCAAATTGTCATTTTGTTCAAATCAGGCATTTCCTATTCACTGAAATGAACATTTTGTATTTAAGCTTGAAGACAGTTTTCTCATTCAACATGAACAGGCGATCTATGCAGTAAGGAATGGTGAGAAGACGATGCTGAAATCATCAAGTGAACTAATTTTCGTACACCTGCTACTTTCTTTGATAATGATCGGAAGGGCCAATATTATGGAGAAAACTTGTGCGTAATGATCTGAAGTCTTCGAATCTGAAGGAATTGTGGCAATCGAAGTACTTTGCTGGAACTCACATTAATCCGCAAGCGACGCACGACTTTTTCCCTATCTCTGTAAGGTATTAGGAATTCCTTCTTGCACACTTAATAGGTTCCTCTATGTCCCGTCAATTTCGTATTAATCACACCTCTGGCAAACCGAAGCAGATAAACGAAATATTTAATTCTGTGCTATTAACTGTCTCTTACAAGGCAATCTGAAGTCCTAATTTGAATCAAGCTATCTGCCCTGACTAGTTCGGCAGCCAGAACGAGTTTCTGCAGGGAACGAGGCCGAAAGTGAGACTTTCACAGAATGATGTACACCCTGTGGCTCGAATCTGCACGACTGCTGAGTTCTAGTTGGTTCCGCTTTTTGTCAGGCAGGTTCAATGAAAAGCGCATGCTAGTCCAATGGGAAGTAGATAGCAGTCTTTGGCAAAAATGAAATTTTCTATGTTTTCTCTTTTCAACTGAAAAGTACTAAGTCTGGAGCCATAATTTTTGACATGGAATGTCACCAACCCTTTCTATGAAACTGCACACATTCAAATTTGGCGAGCCTCTTAATGTCGGCAAACACCAATATGTTGGCCCACTTCATCCACATTGAACCACATTCTCACATACATTGCCGATCAGATGCATGATAATACCACATGCACATAATAAGAAATGACCTGAAGACATTCCATGTCGAAAATGATGCCTCTAGACTTACTACTTTTCATTTTCTAAGAGAAAACATGAAAATTTCATTTTCCTATAACCAGGTATCTGCGTCCCAATGGGATAACATGTGTTTTTCTTTGATCCTTCCTGACAATAAGCGGAACCAACTAGAACTTGGCAGACGCACAGATTCGTAGTAGGCATAGGGTGTACATCATTCTGTAAAAGTCTCATTTTCGACCTCGCTTCCTGCAGCAACTCGATCTGGCTGCCGGACTAGACCCTTTGTTCATGATGAACTGATTGTGATACATCAAAACGATCAGCTAACGATCAAAAACCTAACTGGACTTACATTGGTTTACTTCTGTCGTTGTGGTCTGGATTTGGTTAGCTCCGCTCAAAATTTTAATGGAATTTTAATGTTTCAATCATATTTCATACATTTTTAATATCCATCTCTTGCGAATTGCGGTTGCGTGAGCAAAATGTTTGTCTCGTTCTAGTGATGACAGCGGCATGCGTGCACTGCTGAATGAATGACATTGACTTCTGCTTTTTTGATACGTTTGAAGTGCGGTTTATCAAGTGAAGAGGGGCTGCTTCTTACTCATGCAAAGGCAGAATAGCAAATGATATTTCAAATCCAATTTCTATCACTGAACACAAGCTTCAGTCGAATTTGTTGGATCTATTATTTATGAAGTTTCTTATCAGACTATAAATAAGACTTATAGAAAAAATCTAGAAAAATATTTCTTCATTTAGGATATAATATAAGTCTTTTCTCATGATGTGCTATCTGTCGAACATGTTATCAGTTTTCTCATAATTACATAACCATGCCGTACGCAGTGTATTGAATCAGCAAAATCTCAAACGATCAAGCGATACCCAGGCTGGTCAAACGAATTTTCGGAAAATAGGGACCTCGAATTTCATCATCGAAAACCTTCATAAGGTCTCTAGAAATAGGCATATATTAGGCCTATTATACACAAAATGGAATTCACGTTGACTTCTGACACGACTGTGAGGCAATATGCCTGAAAAATCTTAAAATTCTATGTGAGACCTCAATATTTCCTTTTTGGACATGCATATACCATGCGTTCAGATATGTACCATGCGGAATTCCACAGGCCTCATCTTTCGGACCAATTCTCTTCAGCTACCTTGTATCCGTTTTGCAACCTCAGCGTGATGACTCTGACCTAATCGTCAAATATGCTGACGATATTTTTCTTCTTTCCAAAATCAGTTCTCAGCACTATGATCGCAAGGATTCTAAAGATACCAAACATGACCATTTTTGATGGAAAAGAGAAAACATAAAATTTTAACCAAAAGGTCTTGATGTTCTGATAACTTCACGATATCACTAATTTTTTATTAGTTCATCGACTTTGATGACCAGTATGTCAAAAGAGAGCTGAAAAGGGCTTGTTCTCCCCGTGCATGATTCGTTATCTTACTCACATGCTTTCTAATTGAAAACTTGCGATTCATCAATCGGTCGTTGAGATGTATACGCGCATCAATCTGCAATAAACCGATGCCATTGTTGAAATCATCGCCTTGAATAGTCCAAATGTAATGATACAGTCTCCCAATTATTCGATGACAAGGACAGCTGACATCTACAGATATCGACATGGACATCCCACGTCAATGCAAGGTAATAAAGCCGGAAACAGCTCTGGGAGGAGTTTTAGGTGATACCATAGAAGCGGGATGACTGTTTTTTGTCTCTTTAGGCGCGGGTTGCAACTTAGCATTTCTTGAACTTTTAGGAAACTTTCTTAAAGAAACGTCAGCATGAAGTCAAAAGGGTAGCAGATAGAATGAAATTCGATGCGTGAAGACCGACAGAAGTGATGACAAATGCTATGAAAACAAATGAAGTTCGCTGATAAGTAGTAGGGTTGCCAAGGTGCGAAAATGTGCTTAGAAATATTGTTAGGTAGTCATGTTAGGACGTACTTTTGCTTCTGGCATTTTCTTGCAGATTGGACCTAGATACACCGATTTTGGAATGTCTGCTCTGAATCTTCTCTTGCGAAACTGAATTTGTTATCGATTTTTTGAATTTTGGCTCTCAGGAAAATTAGCGTGAAATATGGAGGTGAGAAACACGTAATACGAATTTTTGATGCCAACACAAATGCAAAAGTCAACTAGCCGGATATCATTCGAATGCTTGTGACAAGACAAAAGCTTTGTCATAGGGTCAATGGATGCAGAGTTAGAGGTCAAAAGGTCATGAAGAGAAGCCAATACTCAAAAATTTGAAGTACCAATGTTCATCACCCTCCACTGACTGATATCATAGTTTGCTTTATGCTGTAAGTCACCGCAATGATGAGATTGCAAGGCGATTGGTCAACGACGCTCGCCTTAAAGTCGCTTTCTTTTCTTTCGAAGCGTCAAATTTAAGTACCACGTCAAATGTCGAACATACACCAACAAAAAGATACTGATGCTGAAAGATGCTGAAATACATGGCAGGAGTAAAATGGAGCGACGGAAGATCAAGTGCGGAAGTGGCAAGAATGTGTGGTCTGAAAGAGCTGGAAGATCGGGTTAGAAGAGGGCGTCTGAGATGGTTCGGTCATGTAAAGAGAGCTGAGGGAAACTGCTTGGGCAGAGTGGAAAGCATGGAAGTCCCAGGGCGTCGAGCCGTCGGAAGACCAAAAAGAACATGACGTCGATGTGTCTCAGAAGATCTGAAGAAAATAGGAATCCTCGAAGAACTCGCTGCCAACCGAGATGAATTGAGGAGAGCCATCAACCGTCCAGCCCCAGGAGATGGGATTCAACGGACGTTAAACGTGGAGTAAGTAAGAGTAAGTACACCAGCAAAAAGAAAGTGGAACAAAGGAACTGAAGTCAGATTATACAGATTTTGAAGAGCGGGAGTACATTGCGACAGCAAAATCGAGAGTTGTTGAAGTCTATTATAAGACGAATATTTAATGTAAAAAGACATGGACAAATCAGTGGTTAGTTGTTAACAGGAAAGAACAAGAATTTGGATGACACCGAAATTCTATGAAAATTCTGGAGTTCTGTGAATTGTACAGACTTGATAGCTCACGACTTTCCTTACCACATAAAATATTTGAGTAGCTGCATGTGTTAGTGTCTTGTTCCGATAACGGCTGCTGGATCGGCAGCGTAGGTGTGCGTCTTTGCGCACAATATTGAGGATAAATTACTTCACAAAATGTTGTGTACTTTGCTTCTCAGCTGCGTGACTGAGTAATGAAGAATTACCAGAGATGAATGTTGACAAAGCTACATTGTATTCATCTGTGGTGAACGCTTGCAGTGCCATTTTCTAAAAAAGTTGTTATTGTTCCTCAAATATGGCATGTTCAGAATGATTCGTCTCTGCTTGTATTACCTTGTTTGCTCTGAACATTCCATTTAAGTGTCTCTGTTCATCACCTACAGTTTGAGCTACATACGGATCAGTTTGTTCTTCCACCACTTCTTTGTCAACTGCTCTGTCCAAAGTTAAGAAGCTTAAGAGTCGACTTGAAGAGTGGGAATATCCAGATGACGAAGTTGAATATCCTGCACGAGAAAGTCATGCTCTTCATCACTGTCAGTTGTACTATGAGTCAAAATATGTTCAAAAAGAAATGAAGAAGATTGAAGAGAGTAAATACTCAAGACGGAATAGTGCGGTATCTGAAAGATCAAGGCTCTAAATATCACATGATGCAGTCTCACAAATTGCTGCATTAGAATTATACAATAATATACTTACCGCAGATGACATTTGATGTACATTTTGAGATGGGAGCGGATGGGCGAGTGCTACTATCAAGAAGAAAACATGAGCCATGAGTATTGAACCTTATATGACTGTACTTATTGCATTGCCGGTATATGATGCTAACAATTACCTGTATACCAGCCTCAAAGCAAGTAGACCTGGGTCTCGCCCTGTATGTCAACAAACAGACACGGAGTAGGCAAACGGTCTCCCTTCTGAATAGATTTGGAGAGCGTCAGTCAGCATGACGTCTATCTACAGATACATGAACATAACGTGCATGGCTATGCCCGCTGTCGATCGACAGTGATGTTGTGGATTCTTCATCTCCGAGAGCATCAAACTGGGATTATTCACCCATTTCGCTTTTGACAACCTCATTTCCAGGAAAGAACAATTGATGAAAAGCAACCCATGGAAGAACTCACATTATCTTCTGTATGCTGTTGTACGTACAAACTGTTATCTTATGTTAATCCTTACTGCAGATGCCACTTTCAAATCGATTTTCTTCACGAGATAAAAAAGAATAGTAGTTCACTAACTTAATTTCATTTTTCACAATTAAAAGAAATTGAACAGACCAATCAAGGCTGTTGACAAAATCGAAACGATCTGTAGATTTCAATCATTTAGGCTACTCAAATTAAGTGCAATTTTTGCATGTTAACCGAATCAGGTTCGACTGTTTAATCTACAACATGCGTATGTAATGTATTTCTCCAATTTGAGCTTCATCATCTTGCCATGACCTTTTAACCTCTAGGTCTCTACCTATTGACCCCATGATAAAGCTTTTAGCATCAAAAGATTTGCCTCGTTGTGCACTTTCGAATGAGTACCCCATTTATAGATTTTGCTACTGATAGCTACCATTTAGACAAAAATTGTTCAATTTTCTGAATTTTTCGTATTTTTGAATTTACCAATCGAGGCTCTTGAGAAAAACTAAATCACCGATGACTTTCCTAATACTCTAAAAAGCTGACACATGTAGTACACTCAAAATGGACAGTAGCTGCATCGAATTCGTGCAGAAACTTCAACAACTCTTGATTTTGTTTGTCGCAATGTGCTCCCGCTCTTCAAAATCCATATCATTTGCTATCAGTTCCTTTGTTCCACTATCTTTTTGCTGATGTATGTACGACATTTGACGTGGTACTTAAATCTGACACTTCGAAAGAAAAGTAAGCGCCTTTAAGCTGAACGTCACTGACCAATAGGCTACAATCTCATCATATCAACTACAATATCTTATCAAGTACACTATCACATCAGTCAGTGGAGGTTGATGAACATTGGCACTTCACATTTGTGAGCGTTGGCATCTCGCCATGACCTTTTGACCTCAACGTCTGCACCCATTGACATTATGACAGAGCTTTTGGTACTTAATATTTGTCTTGTCATAAATTATTTGCTAGTACTGTATAATGAATGAATACGTAGTTTGTCACGATGTCACAGCCGACATTTTGGACAGTCTGTGATGATACAGGAATCCGCACAATGTACATTAACATTCTTAATTGACAGCGAGTGAGAGGAATGAATTCTGCAATCTGCATATCAACACTTGATATAGAATCACTGAAAATGATCATTAAAAAAATCATTGAAGTGGTTCCCGATATAGTTTTTAGACTTCTTTGTAGATACACACGAATTAAATAAGAAACAATTCTATCAATTTTGAACTTTTTGAAACGGATAACAGTAAGGAATCTACCTTTTGAAGCGATGAAAAATTCCAATGTTTTCCCTAACACTCAGGCTTAAATGAATTAGAGTACAGCTAAATTACCTCCTCTCTCTCTTTGAATAGAGTCGAAAAATTAGGTGAATTATGGTTTCAGAGTAAATCTACACTCACTTATCTGATGCATAATGTAACCCTAATCCACCAATGTGAACATAATCATGTCTTTTCTTAGAACAATCATATCACTTTTCTATTGAAGATGAGGATAAATATCGAACAGCGATGACATGCCAGAACTCTCGGTATGTCTGAACGTGAACAGTGTTTGAGAATGCTGTGTAGAAAGGTTCATTTTGTCAATCAGTCTTTGACGTGACAAAATTAATTTTTATGTTGTTCCTGTTATCGAATATTTGCTATTCAAATGGTAAGTATACGTGTGTACCTAATACGCAGTTTAGAGATAATAAATTTTGAAAGAGTCGTTCGCATTGCTATCAGAATTCCTGTGATCGAGTTGCTATGTACGTTAGTATGAAATGAATGATGATAAAATGTATATTCTCGAAAATGGGAGTCGATGGTATGATTCTTAGTTAAACTTTCACGGTTAGTTAAACTTCTATTGTGTTGATGTTTGTAATTGTGACATGCAGTGACATGCCACGCTCAATCACGCGTAATTACACATCACCCTAGACATCCGTGGTTGCGCGTGACATTAGTGCAACATTTGTCGGCAGTCCTGTTCTATAGACTTTGCGTCTCATGTGTCTGCATGTATCAGAGGCTGAACAATGTGATAGGACCTCAATTTCATGGTCAGGGAAGGCAGAACATGTTTAGCGGCTCATCCGTGGCTCAAGCAGCAGCGCAGACAACCGCAGACGACGCACAAACTATAAAGGCTCGCCCGCGCTTGTTCATAAACATTCCCCATGCTTTGACATCATCAGATCACGTGATTGCTGACTCATGGTGCAGCGTGTTTGTACTCGCGTAGAAGTATAAATTGCCCTTAACCACGGATGTTTGGGGTGCTCCGTAATTACACGTGAATTACGCGTGCCAATGTCACCTAGTGGTGGTGTTTTCTATCTGTCTTCAAAGAACCTGGCAAATCTGCCATAAGAATATACTATCTCTATGAATAGAAATGAATGCCATATTTGCATGGGTAACATCACAAGTTTATTTAGATATATCGCTACTTTTCCTTACAAAGACTAAAACTCGACAACTTCTGAAGCCATTCTTAAAAGAAATCGCGAGTATACACGTATGCATCAAATTGGAACCGGCCGCAAATTTTGAAGACCGGCCGATCAATTAATTCAATACCCATGTCGACCGTTGGTAACATTCCGTCTAGAATCAATTGCTTAGTCAATCATTACAACATAAAGAGCATGTAAATGGAAAATAGTTTGAGAGTATCTACACGCATGTTTTGTGATATAAATATTACGAACAGTTCTTTAAACAGCTAGAAAATGATTTCCGGCAACATATATACGCTGTTCAAACCCTACTATATCTCAAATAAAGTTGCCAGAATCATATATTCCAGCCTGAATGAATTTTGGAAGCATTGCGTGTTCCTCTGTCTATTTATTGTAAAATTATCCCAGATCTTGAATAACTTCACTACGTAGGATAGTTTATATAAGACGTGGAGCGGAGAGATGCAATGAGTGATAGATTTCAATGCAACCTAGGGCCTACTACCCGAACATTTGACAGTGGATGGTGGATAATTGTTTGATAAGTTAACTGCACAACGTTTCACAGGTACAACAACACTCCCGCTCGGTCTTGGGACACTCACTGAAATGGAAAATTGATGACAAGTTTGGCGAGCTCATTGTTCCAGATTCTTATACGTCACCTCACGGTCATCAATGTGAACTCAAAAGATTTGAATTTAAACAGCAGTGGAGAGAGCTCTCAATTGACGTTGCAAATCGCTATAGTTTCCTCACAAGTAAAGAAGTAAATTTCACTTCAGTGAATCGCTTTAAATCAAGCTTGAACGTCGCATACAAAACATTTCGTACCATCAGCACTCAGTCAGTTATCAAATGGTTCATCTCAGAACTTCCATCGGTAGAAAAACTTTATCATATTGGAACTCAGAACTTAGAATTTGTTGACCTCTTACAGCTTTCCTGTGGAGGCGGTGTATAGATATACGCATGCATTATTATTATTTCTATGTTAATTACTACACAAATGCCCGTTTCGGTCATTACTTGGATTACCTGTTTTGAACTTGCTTGTGTTTCATTGACTTTGAAAATGCAGCTAACATAATCATAAATTGCAAAAGAGGCCTACAACTCATAAGACTAGTAAATAAGTCATTACGCGTATTACTGCTCATCGTTCAAAACATGACATCAAAGTGCGAAGAATTGCATTGTGTGATATTGTATTGGGATGCAACTCTCGCATATGCGGAGTACCGGATAGCCAACCATTCATGCATTTCATGTATGCCGTGTGAAAATTGAATTGTCTAATGGCATAAATTGACCAAATAATGTCTGACGATAAAAGCCTTAACCAATCGGCATCGAGACACCAGACACCGTCCCATCCAAATCTCTAAAATCATCCAAAATACATCGTATACAAATCTGACAAATGGATCATGGTTTTGATATGATGAATCCTCTTTCTCCATAACGCGGGATTGTAGCAATAACCAGTGAAGATACTCTCTTCGTAAAATTTAATTGATTAAAAAAACTGATGTTTATAATTCTATTATACATATATTTGTTTACGGCGCGCAAGATCCGAAGGTATCAAGTCGCCGGTGTACAGCTCAAACCAAGGGACAAAACAAGAACGTCTTTAATTTGCGGCGAAATTGGAAGATGCCAATTTCAAAGTCTCGGATGTTCATAGGAAGACTATTCCAATGTCTAGGACCCGCTGCCGAGAAAGCACGGTCGCCCATGCGGTTGCGGGTTCTGGTAGGTTGACAGATAGAGGGACCAGAAGATGAACAAAGACGATATCCAATCGGATCAGGTGGGTGGCAGTCGTCGGTAAGGTATCGGAGGGATAGACCATGTAACGTCTTATATACGATGACAGCCAACTTGAACTGAATGCGCTGCTTTACTGGATGCCAGTGCAGGTCACGAAGGTGACGACCATTAATGCATGACGTTTGAAGGTTGCTCGATGAGGACAACTTCTACACTATTTCCAGTCTTGACAAGTAAACAAAAGCATATTACAAAAGTTAAATAACCTTCTTCAATCACGCCCTTTCAACCGATTAGACATATTACTTACCGGCAGCTGTTTTGGCCTGTTCAGAATGGATTATAGCACCCGGATTCTGTTGGAGGCCCGGGTTGTAGTGGAAGGAATCCGGCAATCAGAGCTGCAACCAACATCATGTTCAGTGCAAATATACAAGACACAACAGCACTTGATTTTTTCTCTGTAGATTTTGCGAAAATTCTCCATTTATTGTTAAAAGGTGTCGTACGAGGGCCAGTCAATAAGTCTTGCACATTTGAAATTTAAAGCAAAGCAATTTACTATGATTTTTTTTCAAAGAAAGACAATGACAAGTGAACGTCTACAAGTCTATGTAGTCGACTTTACTGCGGATCACACTTTCCCACCTTTGAGGCAGTTTTTCTATGCCGTCCAACCCTTCGCTGTTCAAAGACCGAATCTGGGCCTTCACTGCCACCGACAAGTCTTCCAACGTCGTGTATCGTTTGCCTCTCATGGGTTCCTTCAGTTTAGGAAACAGGTTGAAGTCTGGCGGACTTAGATCCGGACTGTCAGCGGGATGCGGCAAAACTTCCCAACCCATAGAGTCCAGGGTTTCAGTCACATGCTGTGCTGTATGGCATCGAACATTGTCGTGGAGAATGAGAGGCTGCAGAGAAGGTCTTTCTCCCTCCGTAGGGCATTCTTCAGTTTTTTGGAGATGAAATCGGCGTAGTATTCCTTGTTGACGGTCTGTCCAATGGGGACGGCATCGGCAAGAATGATTCCAATGTGGTCATAAGAAAAGATCATCATTTGCTTCACCTTGCTCTGCTCACGTCGAAACTTTTGAGGGCGTGGGGAATCCGAACTTCGCCATTCACTCGACTGTCGCTTCAATTCTGGTTCGTACGATCGAATCCATGTTTCATCAATCGCAACAATCCTTTCCAGGAAATCTTCGCCTTCTCTCCGATATCTTCGACGCAACTGCATAGCGATTCTGTAGCGGGAAAACTTTTCTTCGTCTTTTAGGCGGTGTGGTACCCATCGACCCGTAACTTTACGCTTACCAAGATTGAGGGTGAGACTCTTGTAAGCAGACCCGTGACTTATCCCACGCTCTGTGGCTACATCATCGCAAGTTATCCGTCTGTCTTCGTCCAACAACTTTTGAACGCACTCCTCGTGTGCCTCATCAGTTGCGGATAATGGGCGGCCGCTGCGGTCTTTGTGTTCGATCGACAGATCAACGTCTCTCAGCCTCTGCATCCATCGAGTGACAGTCGAGCGGTCAACAGCCTCTTCCTTGCATGCTTCTTCCAAAGTTGCATGGATTTCACACGGGCGCTTGTTTCTTGCGAACTCGATCTTCACGTAAGCGTGCTGCTCTTGACGCGGAAACATTTTTAGTGAATGACCACTTGCATTCAGACTTTGATTGTTCGTGAATAAGATTCATGACAGCTGCAGTCGAGAGTAAAAGAGAGCTAAATGAGATTTCTCTTGTGCTTTATGAAGCAGATGTTAGCCTGTTCAGAATTTGGTATTGTGATCGCTGAAAGTGCTATTAAACGAATTTTGCAAACAAATGTGCAGGACTTATTGACTAGCCCTCGTATAACATTATTCGTAAAAAAAGATTTGATTTCTCCATAGAATCTTATGATAAGTAAAATATCGACGAGAGCTTTGACTTTGAGGAGCTGTCCTTGATCATAAGAGTTACATGATGTATCATTCATAACTCCCAACTGACATGCAATTTTTGATCAACAATCGAAATCTACCACTTAATAGTCAAAAGTTGCCTCTTTGTTCAAAGAAGGCAATTTGTAACATCGAAGGAATTTGTCACAGAATTTCGACAGAGCAAGAGGATAAGTGAAATTTGCAATAACATTTATCACACACGAATAAACTCTTCTCATAAATTGCGTCCTTATTTTAGCACATTTTGACGCGAATGTTTTGGGTCAACTTTGTAAAAAAATAGCAAAGAAAGAAGAGATCAACGCAATTCTAATGGTACCACACCCACGAATATCTTCGATAACAAAAAGACTGTGCGCGAGTGATTGACTTGACTCAAACAAGAACATCTGCTGCTCTGAAAATGTTTGAAGTCTACTGAAACTTCCATAAGCCATACATCTCCACGAAACTTACCCAAAGTGGTCGAATCTGCGTACTTTATTGTAGAACTTCAAAACGCCGTGATTCTTTTTTTCCAAAGGTTCGTATTTTAAAATCTTCCATTTATTCAATGCTGTCTTTTAACGATATCCTATCACTGGAAATGGAGACGAAAAATTGATTGCTGCCACGTTTTTGATCGAAAGCATACAAGAATAAGAATGATGCAATACAAATAATAAAAGAAAGCTTTGACTGCATGTAATTCGATGACACGCGTTTCATACGCGATATTACAGACGTTGATGTGAAGCATAAAGTATATAGATAGACTGGGTGTCGTGATCTGACTGAATACCTGCTGCCAAGAAAGCCTGAAATCAATTAATTAATCAAATTCTATGAAACCTGGGACATAAAATTCATAACTAAATGCACAATAACCGCAAATTATTATTATACATGAAGAATGGATTTAGCAGAATGATATCTCCCGTCGAAAAGATTTATAATCTTTAATTAACATTTTCTGTGCTTGAATGCTTGTCATGCCATCAAGGACATCTATCCTCGACACAGCGACTAGAAAGTTGCGATTCAATCTACATCTTCCTGAAAATTTTCACTTCTGTTGGTAACTACTTATCAGTAGTGCTATAATGCAGATAAATAGGAGACGATTTAGTATCCTGTTAGTTTATAAAATATGAATCATTATTTGCAATTTCTTCAACAGTGGACGGTTAGATGATGTTAAGGAAAGCCTAGTGTTTCAATGTTGCTTATATTTGTTGTAAAAAGTTAAGAATACTTCTCGAAAACCACTTAAATACGAAGTACTCAAATACGCATGGTTTCCAAAGACGAATAAACAAGGCTCTACTTTGTGTCCTCGTATAGTTTCAGCTTATTCATGTGAATTAATTGATGAATAAATTACTTACAAGCCTAAATTTAACATTGCCGTGATAAAAATAAATGTTTTTATGTTGATGTCAAAAGATAGTGTCATAATGGTAGCGAAAAATGACTGAGTATGATGTACAACGCGCTATCATCAATAGAATAATGTAGTCTAAATTATGTGAAAGTAAAATGCTTAAAAATATGATGGGGTTTAAGAATTCAAGAGGCCTTGGTTGCTCATTTTTCCGTAAGTTTTAGTTGGGAAAACAAGTACAAAAGATGGTGATTATTTTTAGCATCAGAAGCAGAGGATGGCTTACGAGCAGGCCGATGCAAGCAGAGACTAATAAAGATGGGGGTCTAATCTCCCTCTCAAAACTGTCTTCTTGCTGATAAAGCCGTAACAGGGAAAGTCTCGAGGCAAATTACATAGTAGGAACTCTCTTAGCGACATCCATAGCCTATGTTTTTGCAGTTGTTTCTCACAGTTAGTGGAGGCAGACCTAACAACGCACTTTCAACCCGTAGGAGGAAATTGATTTTCTGGCTAAGATAAACCTGGCATCCGTGAATCGTATTTCGTGTGACAAAGTTTGCCATAAACAAAGGAAAAGCAGCACATAGGTTGACCATTTCTTACTATACCTTGCTATTATATAGTAATAATTCTTCATCCATTATCTTAGCGTACAAATCGGTCGCCAAGTAATCATCAAGAAAATGTTCGGAAGAAGACCGCGGCTGATTCTCACTGGCAGCCCGGGGAAGAAGTTCAGAGTTCAGATACTCAACTCAAGCGAAATGTTGACGTAGGTTTATTAAAGTAGATTTCCGTAAAGCATGCCGGTTAACTTTCGGAAATTCGCATAAAGGGGCATATGTATTATGTAGCAAGTTATATTGATCATAAAAATCAATTTTCTCGAAGTTATCGAAAGTACAGATTTATTTTGCAAGATCATATTGTAAATGATGCTTAAAAATTGCAGCCTTTTGTTAAGAAGCTGTTTCTACTTTGCAATGATCTGATATTATTTACATGTACATGAGGCTTAGTAATATGAGGATGTTTTATCGGTTTTGTAGTACATTCGGAAATATCAGTGTGTAACGAGCAGTGCTGTGAGATATCTGAATGTCTTAGAATTCTTTCATTTTTTCGCTTTGTATTTTGTCGGCAGTCACTCGTAGTAGCAGCATCTTTGTCAACCGATAAATTTCGTGAACGTCGTTGGGGAGAATTCTGTTCTGTGCAGGTTGAACATATGTTCGTCTGTGTTTCGATAGGGGCTAATTTGCTCTTTTCATGTAAATACTTGTATTTTTCCCAAATGTTGTTTCCTTTGATAGAGTTCTTCTTCAAAGAACATATTGCTGATGCAATTCGTCGCTTAAATGACTTGATAAATTTATAGCGATATTGAGCCACCACAAAGTTATTGTGAAAGTCCAATTGTATTTCAAACTGCTTTGATTTGCTTAAGCATTCATTGTAACAATTATTCGCTTCGTTTTTGAAGCTTGCCAACTGTTCCAGGCTCTGATTGCCTTTTTCTTTCCGATCATGGTTCAAATCCGTTTGTATCGCAACGGAAACATTATTTTGTACTTCTTCATTGATTCTATCTTGATCTAGATGGTTCATATTGAAGTTAATGCTTCGCTGATAATTTGAAATATTTCGGTTGTATCGTATAGTCTTTTCAGGAGACACTGAGAGGAGAGCGGTACTATCAGCAGCTACTGATCGATTTTTAGATGATTGATTGTATTCAAGACAATTTTCTTGGATAGCAACAGATTTATCACAAGGTAATATAGGCCTGTCATTTCTCATGCTCTGGTGATCATCCATGCGACAAATTTGGTGAATTAATGGCAATTTGCAATTTGCTATATCCAAAATATTTTTACTGATACTATGCGAATCATGTTCTTGCATAGCTGCTACATCATTGAAATCATATGATTGAAAAAAATTGTGTATGCCGTATAGTTCTTTTGGGTTTTGCGTTTCCTTTTTGTTCTGAGAACTCACATCCGATACGGAAAAATCATCAGATCTTGGAGAAATGTTTCCAGAAATATTTAATTGTCGTGATTTAAAATTCTTTAATAAGTCTTCACAAATACTACTTATATCAGATTGGCAGTCGGAGAAATCAGTATCTTCAATCCATCCTTTTATAAACACAGCATCTCTTGTTGCATCTTGGCAGACAGATGACTGCTTCTGTATAACCACTGGAGTTGGGCAGAAAATGAATTGAGACTTGTTCTTAGGTGATTGATTATTTTGATTA
This sequence comes from Prostheceraeus crozeri, assembly GCA_907163375.1. Lineage (NCBI taxonomy): Eukaryota > Metazoa > Platyhelminthes > Polycladida > Euryleptidae > Prostheceraeus > Prostheceraeus crozeri. Next base: position 86,732 of record CAJQUW010013268.1, on the reverse strand, counting down.
CCTATTTGAAAGTCTTTATTGTCAGACTTTATTGCAGTGATTTGAATTGTTTGATTATTTTCAAATTCTGTCATATTGGTATTATTCCAATTTTCTTCCATTTGCTCGTGCCAGTTGCGATTATCAAGCATTTGAATTACAGGATTATCAATAGATTTAATGACAAATCTATTTTCATCGTACTCCCATTTATCAATTTTCCGTAGTTCCTTTGAACGATGAATTGAGCTTCCATTTTGAAATACTTCTCTAGAATGTGATTCAAACTTGGATATTACATCTTTAGAATTGTTTTCATCACCATTGCATGTTGTCTGTAAGATGCGATGCATTGATTTGATGTTCTTTACATCATTCTTTCCCACTTTCAGAAGTTCATTATCAAAATCATCGCCTTTCGACCTCCTTTTCCTCGCTTTGTCGGTGGAATCACAATGTTCGGAAAGCGGTGTTTTACGAAATAATTGCTTCGGAATAATTTTCTTGCATCTTTGGCATTCAGAAAATGTGTAATGTTTTTTCAATATCTTTCTTTTTGTTGGTATCGAATTTAGATTTAGTTTTCCATTCACAACAGCTGCTGATCCATCTGCACTGGGTGATCGATTTCCTTCTCGCAACCTTACTCGATTATGCTTGCTATATTTAGACGTTTCAATGTATGCGGATTCACTTTTCAACCTTGATTTAAATCTACATCTACAATGTTTTTGCTGACAATGACTGCAAATTCCTTTCACCATTTCACGCTGAAGATTTGACAATTGAATTTGACTTGCTTTCCTCTGAAATTTCCCTCGATAGATGATGCTAAGGTTCGATGTTGACGATAATCTTTCCACAGATTCTGGGCATCGAACAGGGATTCTACTTCCTGGATTGTGAAATGGATCAATATTCAACGCTTGTAAAGCACCAGTTTTAGGTTTAATCCTTACATTGTTATTATTCTGTGTCGATTCTTTAGGATATACGCTGAACGAGACGGTATCCGAAATCATGGAATAATTGTTGAAATTTGAGTTGGAGGACGATGATCTGAAGTTTTTGCTCTGAAGATAATAACCGACAACATTGTCTATTCTAAATGGAATTATGCATAGTGAATTACAACTTTCACATTTGATGAAACCAAATATTCATTTCAAGCTACAGTAAAAATGAATGAAACCAAGATCCTACGATAACATGTAGATACAATCTGTTGTTTGCCTGCATAGAGGTATAAGACATTTCTTTCTATAGAGATGACATCATGGATCATGGACTGGTCATAGCCATCTTTTGTCCTCTCTGACCATCTAATGATCTTGCAGGGAACCCTAGTTATCTGCACTGCGCTTGACCAGGAAGTCACATTGAAATTTGACGCCTAGAAATTGAGTCTTGACAAAATTACAACTTTCTATGTTTTTACGAGTTTCCATGCTGCAACATAATATGTAAGTCGTCCAACTAGTACGGAAGCTACTGACACTTCCTAAATTCGCGCACAAAGGGCTTGATAGCATGGATTTGTAGATCTTGAAACGTTGAATACAAAAATCAAATTCTTGAGTGTCACAGCCGGAGTGCTTTTCGGTTATAGGCGAGGTAAAGGATTCCCATTGGAATCCAATGGTAAAATTCAAGAAATATCTATGGATTGTGAAACACTTGGCAATTTTCGTACATTTACTTTTGCAGAAAAGAAACTATGTATCACAGTGCCATGAAATTTGAAACATGATTGAGTTCAGAACATCAACTTCGATATAAAAGTTGAAGTGAGTCGCATAATTCAGCATTTGATGTTTGAGAGCCTATACAAAATGAGTAAATTTCATGTTTTGACTTAATTTTGGCGATTTTGCTCATTTTGTAGAGGCTCTCAAACATCAAATAGTGAATCATGTGACTCACTTCAACTTTTATATCGAAGTTGATGTTCTGAACTCAATCATGTTTCAAATTTCGTGGTATTCTGATTAAAAGTTTCTTTTCTGCAAAAGAAAATGTACGAAAATCACGCAAAGAAAAAGTTTATTGAAGCTAGGCATCAACAGTGGAGTGCATGAAGATGCATGTACTCGTAAATGTGGGTTAAGTCAGTGAAAGGAGTGAAAAGAAAGCTATGTGCTGACAACGTAGTTCATAGCCTCAACAATTCCCATATCAAGGGCATCAGGAACGAGAGCTAAGTGCATCTGTCCTGGTTTTGTTCTTTCGCCTCGAAGCGAAAGTGATTAGCGATGTCCGGAGTAGAGAAAATCTTGTCCTACGACGCAGGCATGAAATCACATCAGCATAGTCCTCTTTCGTTTTCTTTGATAACAGAGAAGCGAGTTGTCGATGGTATTTGACACATTCTGGAGTCATTACACCTGATGTGTTGAACACCAAAGATGTAAATGAGGCTTGCTCTACTTCTAGCACTCTTTGCCCATAATCCCGTTTCTTTTGATTTTGATGAGATTGGTATAAAGAGAGCATGGTTCGGCCGTCATATGATGGAGAATTTGGATGGAATACTCTCACATCAAAAAATGTTCTTTCCATTGGTCTCCAGAATTGCGCTCGTAGGTCGTGCCCCCTGGATGGTACTCTCTTGTCTAGACGGCAGTAATCAAAAAACCCACCCAGTCGGGCCGGTATATGTTCTGAAGAGCCTTGGACTAAAGCGCAGGAAAGGATGCAAGTGTTGGTGGATGGCTTCCGTGGTCCACAATCTCTTCGCTTTGCGTAGGAGTAGTACATTCAGCATCATCGGCAAGCGTTCATCCATGTCAAGGATACTGCGCTCCTACGGAGATGGACTATATTCAAACCGAGCTATTCTAACGGCTTCAAGAGGTTAGTTGGTGCTAGGAAGGGCATCCAACCGTAAAACTTGCTTCTTTAATTATGGTCATGTCGATTCAAAATGGTTTGATACATGGAGGGCCACCTCCGGACTCTCGTATTGTGAACAGGAGGGCACATCGGCAGCCCCGGACCGAAATGACAGGAGCGAACAGGGGTTCATCCCAGCAGCCTCGGATTGGGGTGCGACATGTGATGAGAGGAACAACATCATGTGGAATGGAAGGATACAACTCAAAGCTGAAGATCTACTCGCTGAATGTTGACAGAATGCGTCAAAGAGCAAAATGAAGTTGTCGAAACTATGGAAAGGAGAGTGGATCATTGCTGCATCCAAGAATAGTGAGGAGGCTCTGCTAGAATGATCGATGCCAAGACCAGCAGGGATAAGTTCTGCAGGAGTGGTGACGGCAGCGGCCTAGGAGGTGTCGGTGTCCTCATTAGAGAAGCTATGGCTGAAAATGTGCTATCTGTGACCATAGTAGGTAACCGTGCTATGACTGTACGTATACTCTTGGGGAAAGTCGATCCACGCGCCACAATCAGACTGCTCTATTGATGAAAAGGACAAATTCTACGATGACCAATACGCCATCCAAACATCGACCGTTGAAGGCGCTGGACGCCGAAGGCCTGTCTGCCATACTTTTAACTTTAACTTGATTATATTGGCCTAAACTGAAAAGGGGAGTTTTAATTACCTTGTATAACTTTCTACGATGACCTGCTACATGATGTTTGTGCTGTTCACCGGATGAGATTCCCATGATTGCAGGAGACTTTCGCGGACATGTGAGGTTCCTGGATGGTTTCGTTGGGGTTCATGGGAGTTATGGCTATGGGTCTCGGAGCCAGGATAGTGTGAGGTTGCTAGAAATATGTGTTGCTACAAACATTGCTATAGTGACCACTTCCTTCAAAAAGCGTGATAGTAGACAGATCACCTTTTAAGTGTGGAGGAATTCATTCCCAAATTGATTTCCTCCTGGCTGGTCGCAGTGACTTGAGGTTGGTGAAGAATGCTGGTGTTATTGGGGGAGAGGAATGTGCATCACAACATAAATTGCTTATCTGTGATTTCGCTATCTCAACGTTGTCCAGTAGACCACGTCATTTCCCAGCTAAGCGCAAACTGTGGAAATTGAGTGAGCAGTCATGTTGTGCTGAATTTCAGAATAAAGTAGCTGAAGCTACATTCTTGCAGCCGAGCCAGATGCCTGCCGATGTTGACAACCTTTGGACTGGGATAAAAGAGACACTACTAGGGCCTCTAACAGTGTCTGCGGTTGGACTAGAGGTGGCGTCAGCAAACCGAGAGAGAACTGGTAGTGGGACGCGACGGTATCAGAAGCGATCAAGGAAAAGCGTAGGCTGTGGAAAGAATGGTAACGTGGTGGTGACAAAGAAAATTACCTAGCAGCCAAGCGACGCGTGCTAAGTCAGCTGTCTATCACGCTAAGAAGAAACAAGGCCGACCTTCCGGAGTGGTCATAGAAATGATACGTACTGCAGGTAGTTGCATGGTGACGCAAATCACCAAACTCATCAACCTCGTCGCCAGTCAGTGATAAATCCCCGACGATTAGAATCTCTTCGTCATCGTGAACACGTATAAAGGCAGAGGAGACGCACTTGACTGTAGCAGTTACAGAGGCCCGAAGATGCTTGACCAAGTTATGAAGATCACTGAACACCTCTTAGCAGATATCATCCGTGAATCTGTCCACATTGATGAAATGCGATTTGGCTTTATGAAGGGTAAAGGTACTACCAATGCCATATTCATCATTAGACAGCTACAGGGGAAGTACCTCAGAAAAAGAAATATTTATGCGCTATCTTTGTCGATCTTGAAAAGGCGTTTGACCGTGTGCCGAGTGGTTCATGAGGAAGCTCGGAATCGATGAATGGATTGTCTCCACCGTTCAATTCATGTACGAGTATTCAGAATCCGTGGTGAGCTGTGACAACCCAACTGGTGAAAATTTCACGGTCTTTTGGTCTTCATCATTGGTCAGTACCAAGCCCTGTCCTCCTCATCATCGTCATGGAGGCTATCTCGCAGGACCACCGTCGTGGATGTCCACAAGAGATTCTCTACGCGGATGACTTGGTCGCAACATCGGCCTCAGTCGATGATTTAAAGACTCGTTTCCTTTACTGGAAGGCAAACCTGAAGACGAAAGGTATGCCAGTCATTATCGATAAGTCAAAGGTTCTTATCAGCCGTAGTGGTCAGGAATTTGTGAGATATAAAGGAAGGCTTCCTTGTGGTGTCTGCAGGAAGGGCGTGGGAGGGAACTCAATCCGCTGTTTGACTTGCCGAAAATAGGTGCACTTATCTGTCAGTTCTACGCGCTGACCCCTTTTTGAGAGACGGCGTTGCAAAGGAGAACTCCCCACATCACAGCCGCAGGTCGCTCAGATGGCAATTGACAACGACTTGTATGAGGTTGTACAGGACTTTTGTTATTTGAGTGACGTGCTTGTGAGATCCAGAGGCTGTGGTAGGGCGGTAGCTGCCCGTATAAGAAATGCTTGGAAGGAGTTCCATTATCTTTTGCCAGTCCTGACGAATAAAGGGATTTCTCTCAGACGCAGGGGGCATGTTTACAAGGCATGTATAAGAAGCGCACTGTTGTATACTTCGGAAACATGGCAAATCAGAGCAGAATATCCAGCGCGCCTCACCAAGAACGAGAATTCCATGATTCGATTGATGTGTGGGGTCAAGCTCTATGAGCGGCCTCCGAAGGATGCTTAGCCTGAACGATTTGGATGCTGAGTTGCGGCAAAGGTGGTCCGGCCACCTCCGAAGAATGTCTAACTTCAAGGGCTGCGGATACCGATCTTGAGATGCAGGGTCCGAAGGCGGTCAGTGGATATGGAGCTCCTACATCTCACCCTCGACTTGCGCAATGCCGGACAGTGTGGAGGGGGCTCACTCATGCGAACGAGAATCGATGTAGCCCAAATGTCGCACCCGTAAACCTGTGGCCCAACCGACAATAAACGAGGAGAGAGAGAGACTGCACTGAGATTGCACTGCGTCCTGCACCAATCCCTCTACGATAATTGGCTCTTTCATAACACTCCCTACCCGGAAAGTCAAGCCTGTGAGGTCACCAATGACGTCTCTGATGCTATTATGGCAGTGAATAATGAATTCCCCCTTCTTACAGTTCACACCATGGTCAATGGAGAACATATCACCGTTACCATCACAAACTGAAGGCATGGATGAACTCACCATTGCAGTAAGGCTATTTATCAGTCTTCCATGTCGAATTAATAGACCATCACGGAGCTCTGGCACAGACAGATCAAAATCATGTGAAGTTCGATGTAGAGCATTTAGCTTGTCATTTGTTTTATGTTGAATCACTCGATGAAGATGAACTACCCGACTTAGCTTTTTCTTTTGCCTGACCCATTGTGCGTTAGTCTTTCGATAAAGCTGCATTGTCTTAAGTGGTTCGCTCAATCAAAACCATCGTTTGGCTGCTTGATGGCATAGGATTAGATGACTAACTATAAGTCTTGAATATTTATAATTAGTTTCGGATATATAAGCAAAGTTGAAGACTCAAACTGACATTGCGTATCGAGTTAGAGACACTTTTTCGCTCTTTTGGAGAAATTGGGTTCCTAAAACGGCAAGGAAAAGCTTTTTATAAAAAAATTTCCAGTGGCTGAAAAAGTTGGAATATGCCGTAAATGACACATTGAACGTGTTTTCATTGGCTTTTGGCTGACCTCAGCGTGTTGCCTAAGATTAAAAATGTGCTATGTCTGTTAGCATATAAATTTCTTTCATCCAAGAACTAATTTTGTTTGTCACAAAGTTCTTTTATCTCCAATAAAACCACAAAGGAAGCGATTAACATTATACAAGTTTTATCCCATAATTCTAGATATTTGAGCATCTGCATGCAGTTAATAACTCGCAAACATTGTAGCAGTCCAAGAGCACACGCAGATCCTTTATCTATGTCGTATAATCTATGATTTTATAGATTTCTAGACTTTCACAATTAAATCCCGAAAGCATAGCAAGACGACTTTCAGTCACCACCTAAGGTCTAGCTATCCATGAAATAAATTAGTAATGTCAGATTAAGCTGTCGTAAAAATTTCACGTAAAATTGTAGTACATTGTCATATTTATGTATTCTGTAGAACATTCAGATTCCAACAACTGGTGCTACATCTTTTTAGCATCAAATTAAAATGCACCTTTCATTTCTCTTATTTCTATCCAAACGGTTAAACATTTACCAATGTAAAAAAAACTTTACTTACGAACAAGTAGACTACAAAAATAAAAGCATAACAGAGATAAGTGCAATAAGTCACGAAAGTCAAGGTAAAAAATGCAGGATGTAAGTTATCATTAGCATTTATATAGGGAATCCCAGCCGCATCACTTAATCCGAATACAACTCTCCATTCCTGCGTGTACCTCTCATGCAGTGGCATAGTTCATGAAGAGCCATGCCTTTCCACCCTTTTATTAGACGAGATATCTAAAACACTAAGAGAGAGGGGTGTGACTGATACACTAGAACTCCTCTTTGCCGACGACCTGGTAATATCAGAAGAACGAAGGAGAAAGTTTAAACGCGCCTAGAGAAGTGACGTGAAGTTCTTGAAACCCATTGTCTTCGAGTCAATAGAACAAAGACAGTATATCTCAGCAAGAAGGAGAATGAGAGCTTGCACCTACAAATCGTCGGAATCCCGAATGGGTACAGTACTTTGGCACAGTGATTGACGAAGAAGGTACATTAGGCCGAGACATGAGGATAAAAACTCAGGCGGGATGGAAAAATTGCAGATCGATGTCTGAAGTCCTCTGTGACACGAAGATGCCGCTACGACTGATAAGGCAAGGTTTTCTGCACAGTGGTTAGACCGGCTATGTTATACCACGTTGACCTCTGGGCCCCAAAGAAAGCTGACCTAATTGAGATGGAAGTATCCGAAATGAGGATGCTGAGATAGGCAATTAGCTAGAAAGATAGGATACGTAACAGTCATATCCGCCACATGCTTAAAGTTACCCCGATAAGCAATCTACCTGAAGATGATTGCCGGATAGCAGTCGAAAAATTTTGTACATGTATGTATGAATAAGAACAATAATAATAACATCTTAAAATACTCCTGGCTCTTTCCAACCACAAAACTGAAACTATTAACTTATAACTCGCAGAAATCGATCTTTATAAATTGTTCTTTTGCGCTTGTCTTAACATCGATTGCTAAAGAGAAGATTAATGGCTTGTGTCAGGAAAGTTCACATTACTTGCCATGATATCAGAGTTCGTACCAAAGAATCAGATTGTTTAACTATTTCAGTTTACTAGAAGTGCCGACTAATTCAAAACGATGGCACACGCCGGAACTTAGTTAGTCGTCAAAAATAAATCCCTATTACAGAGATAGAAAAAAGTCGTGTGTAGCTTGCACATTTCTGTGAATTCCCCCAAAATGCTTCGATTGCCACGATTCCTTCACATTTGAAGAATTCAGATCATTGCGCACAAGCCTTATCAATAATGTTGCTCCTTCCGATCATTACTAAAGAAGATAGCAGTCGCACAAAAATTGGTTCACCTGACGATTTCATTACCATCTCCTCAGCATTCATCACTGAATGTAACTAGACAGAGATGTGTGACCGAAATGATATTTCAACACGCACACAAGTGGCTGATGTCCAAAAGACGGCTGACATCTTATTGTTTGAGAAAGTGTGCGCCATTTCCAGCAGTATGCGATGTACGACTCTTCCCTTCTAGTAAGGAAGACTGAACGAGTAAGCTATCTAATTTTGTGGTTCGTACAATGATATTAACGTTCGTCATGATAGACATGATACAAAACTAACAGCTTAAAGTCGATTGTGCATTAAAGTAGTAGAATAGAAATTCGAAGTTTAAGAGTAAGTAGGCAGAGTGTCGACTCAAGAAAAGTATCTGTATATTGTGAACATTTTTAAACGAAAAGATTCAGTTTTTTGCGGAGATTACGTTCCCGTGGTCCAAAATATTTTTTTGCAGTTTTTAAAATGTCAAAATTTTGCAAACTTACATACTAACAACATGGAAACCCTTTTATAAGTAGTATGAAACAAGTTGGAAATTAAAAGGAATGAATATTTTCTAATAAGCATCTTAACTAAGCTGATTATCAAGGGAATTTCATGAGCCGTATTATAATGGAAGTCTTCATGAAAAAATCGAGATCTTATTTTGCTTTCTTGGCTAAAATTTCAAGTTTTTAATTTAATTTCACCAGCATGATTTTATGATTCACTAAATTCATGTTTCATTTCTTCAATCTGAATAGTGATGTGGAACCATTTACATCTTTCAAAGTTAATTGAAATCATTGTCTTTGATTCTGTTAGTTTGCTCTAAGTGGCAGGTTGCCTGTGACATGATCACACTTAAGAAAATACTATTGAGGCCGAGCATGAAAGTAATAGGAACCCATCGAATTGCTAATCTAACAAACATTAAATATCCAAGGCTGTCATGTCACCGAGAATCTGTAAAATAAAATCATTTCCTTCTGCATTACAATCATGGTCAGTCAATTCTGTGGCAATTTCTTCGAAACTGCAAAAATTAGCATATCTCACATTTGGTAACAATTAATTTATATTATTTAATACATAGGGAAACAATATAAACAAGCAGTGTTAAATATCTTAGACAATTACCAACTATATCCCCTCGAGTTCATTTAATAATATCGAAATAATAAAATTGGGATTTAATAAATGCGGAGTTACCACTCTACCTAATATATTTACTCTATGAGAACGTCTAGTTTGACAACAACGGCTCGGGTCCGGGTATGGCTCGGCAATGTTTCCGAAAATCCAGTACAGCATCCGACCCGATCATCTTTCCAAAGATTCAGGCCCAGACTGAGCCGCTTTAGCCCAAACCTGGCTCCCACTCCATTATTTAAGACGAATATGGCATGCCCTGCAACATCTGAAAATAAGCCTGAATATGTTATTAAGGGAAAACTTCATGCATAGTGGTATCAATGTGTATTCATCAAGTACATCAGTGCAATCCATGGTGAAATTGATTGTCACAGAGACAGTTTAATTTGAACAATACGGACTTAAAAATTCACCTCAGGAATGCATTTGCTCGTCGCAATTTATGAATATTCAGAATTTCAGACAGTTACTAATCTTCCTCCTTAGAGACACTTTTCATCAATCATAGGCCGACGACTGCTAATATAAATGAATCAGACGAAGCTTTATCCATGCGCATGTTAGCCGTGATTGAATGACCACTACTTCCGATTCTGTTGTATCATGTTTATTTGTAATTAACATCTAATAAGCCGACCATTGATTTGAATACTTTGATTTTAATATTTCGTCCGCTCACATATATTTTCCCTCTGATTAACATGCCTGATATTTATCTTTGCTTACATTAGAGGAAAGCGCATGAATATCTAAATGATCAAGAAGTAATATCATCAATGTCTATATCTCGGACTAACTCTTAGATCTATATCATAATCAAAATTCCTTGGAGATGAGGAAAGTCCAGGAAACTCGATATTAACTCCGGGATCGCACTGCTGCATGTATAATTCATTTTGTGACAGCTCCATCGTGGAATACAGGAGCTCAGATGTTTGTAAATACATTTCATTTTTTTCATGTCTGTTTATTGTGTCATCTTTGAAATGTGTACGCTGATATCCATCACTGTAACCCATTGGAGTTGACCGTTCTAGAACAGGAGAGCTTCCTCTGTGTGACTTAAATTTCCCAGTACTAGGAAAGGTGTATTGTCTACCATCTTCCCTAATGCTCGTTCTATCATGTGGAGGACTTGATAAGTAATCAAAGCTAATCGGACTTACACAGAGGTTTTGCGTGTCATCTTCGCGTAAATTACACGGTTCATTTCTAGCACCGAATTGTGGAAATAGTTGAATATCTATGTGCGAGCTAGGCGTCCGTTGGATGTGCGTTGGATCCGAATTGCATTCAAAGCGAGATACCAAACATGACAAACTATTAATAAACGGTGACTTTTGGCGATATGGAGGACTATGAGATCTGTGTTGCGAATATGAACGTATTTCTGAGGTAGACTCTAGAAATGTTCTGCTATATGAGTTGCGATACGTTTCAGTATTTGCATATGGCGCCAGAGAGTCACCACTGTATGGACGTTTATGTCGAGGAGAAAAATATTCAATTTCATCACTTGGAGTTTTGTATCTTTCAAATTCAATATCAGTCGATGGAGTATGGAGAGATGTCCGGGATTCCATGCGAGATCCTCTAATGCATTCAACCGATTCATTTCCAATTGTTATTTCTATCTCCTCTACACCAGTGAAGCCATGTGAATATACGTGTTTCCAAGAACGATTGTCATACCCCATTGTATGGTGATGATGTAGATCTGCTAATAAGTGACTATCGTATTTAGGAATTGCCGGTGACATATCTTTTCTCGACACTGGAGCTGGAATTCGGAGCATTTGAGATCGATCGAAATCTGTACTTGGCTGAAAGTTCAACGCTTTATTTCTTGGTAAACTGTGTCCAGCTGTTGCTTCAAACCTGTCTGCTTGGAATTTAGAATGTTCTGCAGTTGAGTATTTTTCGCATGGTGATACAACTGACGCAGTACTTGAATCATATGGTGCTAGGTTACCCTCGTGTTCAAATGAACGTCCTCCGGTTATCGTTTGAGGAGATATTTCGAAATCAACTTCGCTTGTTGATCCTAATAAATTTCGATAAGGCGTCTTATTTGCTTTATCTACAGGGTGAACTTGAAATAAAGCAGTTGTCATCATCTGCTTGTGTTCTTCTTTAGATGCAGTCGCTGCTTTATTTGTTTCCTTAAATCCTGCAGCAGTATCTGATGTCATAAAACTTAAGTCAGATAATTCGTTGTCTCTTCTATCATAGAACGGCTCTGTAGCATCCAGTCTACCATTTGGCAAATTTGATGGAGCCATCTCAGAATGTGCGACCTTTTCAGATTCAGTAACTTCAGAATGTGAATAGGGATGAGGTGGAAACGTATCTAATTGGCTTTCTGATAATAACACTGGCTCGTTTGATTTTTCAGGCATCGACAGACCTTGAAACAGAACATTCTCCATTGTTTGTTTATCGTGTCGTACGTTCACAAGCTGAGTATTTGATGTTATATGAAGTTTCTCCATTGTGGAAGGAAAATCTGATAATCCACCATGAACTATCAATACAGGTACTGGATCAGGAGGCTCCTCACTGATAATCATAGTTGCCGTAGGTTCTAAAGCTGATGGATCTTGAAAAAGAAGACCTTTCATTATAGGTTGTTCCTTAATTGGGGAGAGGCTAGTAGATTCATCAGACGTCGATTCTTTATCACTTGAAACACTCTTATCTATTGTGTTCTCAGAAGACCCATCACTATCACTTGCAGCACTTTTATCTATTGTGTTCTCAGAAGAGACATCATTCAGTTTCTCTTCAGATGTTTGATCTTCACTACTCGATGAGCTTGATGATTGACTTTCTGATTCCTTTGATTCGGATGAATTCACCAAAGCTTCCTCAAATTCATCAGGTACAAAACCATGTTTTATTTCTGAGTCGGCCTGTGCAAAATCGTCGTCATCGCAAATGGAGATTGAAGGAGGTGACTGAGGTTGTAAAATTTTAGTTTCGTCATCTATTGCAGCCTGCGACGGATTATCTTCAATGGTTACCGTCTTAATGTCCTCATAAATTGGAATCGATGTTTTTTCTTCATTGTCATCGTCAAAATTTTGCGTTTTCAGTGATGAAACGACGCTCTGAAAAAGAGCACACTGAACTATAGGTTTGCGCTGATGTTGATTGCGTATCAGGGCTTCAGTTGTAAAAGTAGTTAAGCTCGAAACTGGTAAGGACGATACAGTGATGTCATCGGTTGCAACATCATCACTTGTTTCAAATCGCGAGTTCACTTCAATTTCAGGGATATTCTGTGAAGTCGAAGTAAGCTTGCCAATTGCCGTTAATGAGAGTTCTTTCATACCATCGATATACTCTTTTTGAAAGGGCCACAACATTTTTTCTTCAATTGAAGGTGATAACCCTACTTTACCTAATGCAGAATCTTGACAAAGTAAAGATTCCTGTGCTTTCTGAATTTCTTCCTTCGTAATATTACATATGAGGGATAATAGAACCTCTCTAGATATATGCTCTGCATTAACCGATGATGCACGCCCGTAAACTCGTAAGGAAAGCTCGGTAATACTATTTCTCAATAGAACACTGGAAGAGATTTCCTTACTAAAAGGAGCTGAAATAAGAGCCCTTTCTGAATCTCCCTCTTGATTTGAGATTTGACGCACGAACGAATCAGGAATAGTTGAATCAATTGCAAAGATGCCCCTATGGGGAACAGCACCGGGTAAAATAGAGTCTGTTAGCAAGACATTTTCAGTCGTTTGTACAGTTTCTTGACTTCGTTTAAGCTCATATGTGGGAATAGCTGACTTTGAAATTCCCTGATTATGCTCAGATGTTACAGGACTTATTTGATGATAATCTGAGCACTGAGAGGTACTCTGGGGTGATAATTGATCATCTTGCTTTTCGCCATGTTTACTGACAGAGTGGTCAATGGGCATATTAAAATGCTTTCTAACGTCTTTAAACATTACTAGATGTTGACTTATTGAGTCGCTAGTTTGACTAACCACACGACCCAGAACCTTTCCTAATTTTTCGCATGATGCTGATGTATCACGCTTCGAGCTGTCACCTGATGTCATTACCTTCGTTTCTTTTTCTGACTGACATACTTCAAATTGTTCATTTTTCGTCACACTTTCTGACAGTTTTTCAGTTTCATTACTAGCGATGCCACTGACAGCTTTCATTTCATTTGTCTCTTCTGCGAAATCTTCAGCAATAACATACTCCTTGTCATAAGAATCAGCTCTTAGAAGTCTTTGCTTCTTTCGCAAAGCAGTGGAATCAATTACATCTGACTCTTTTCTTTCAATAACATCCACTGACTTTTGCTCATCAGCATGTAAATCAACAGTACCGGTTTCATTAGGATCTTTTTTTAACTCGGCCTTCATTCTCCATTCTTTCGTCTGCATGCTTCCAAAAGCCATCCTGTCCGAGGTCTTTCGCTCCTCCATCTCCAGTTTAGTCTTCTCAAGCTCTATCTGCATGCTCACTGAACTCATCTTATCATTCTTAAATTCCTCTGTGTTCATCTTTAGCTTCAGCTCATGCGCCGGAATACGATCAATCACATCCAATGTCTTTAACTCTTTCATCTCAATCTTATTTGCTATTATCTCGTCAGCATTTTCAACGCAAACTACATCAAGGACTTCCGTATCCTGCATCTGAGCTCCCATCGTCGTCTCAGCATCATCAGACTTAATGCCAATGGAGACCATTACACTTGACCTCCTCCTCTCTTGTGCTTCCATCTTCGTCGTCTCAGCACCGGCAGCAGTCTGAATGCCGACAGAATCTATTACACTTGACCTCCTTCCCTCTTGTGCTTCCATCTTCGTCGTCCCACCACCGGCAGCAGTCTGAATGCCGACAGAATCTATTACACTTGACCTCCTCCTCTCTTGTGCTTCCATCTTCGTCGTCTCAGCACCGGCAGCAGTCTGAATGCCGACAGAATCTATTACACTTGACCTCCTTCCCTCTTGTGCTTCCGTCTTCGTCGTCTCAGCACCGGCAGCAGCAGCCTGAATGACAATGGAATCCATTACACTTGACCTCCTTCCTTCTTGTGCTTCCATCTTCGTCGTCTCAGCACCGGTTCCAGTCTGAATGCCAATGGATTCCATTACACTTGACCTCCTTCCCTCTTGTGATTCCATCGTCGTCGTCCCACCACCGGCAGCAGCCTGAATGCCGACAGAATCTATCACACTTGACCTCCTTCCCTCTTGTGATTCCATCGTCGACGTCCCACCACCGGCAGCAGCCTGAATGCCGACAGAATCTATCACACTTGACCTCCTTCCTTCTTGTGCTTCCGTCTTCGTCGTCTCAGCACCAGCCTGAATGCCGATCGATTCTATCACACTTGACCTCCTTCCTTCTTGTGCTTCCATCGTCGTCGTCTCAGCACCGGCAGCAGTCTGAATGCCGACAGAATCTATCACACTTGACCTCCTTCCCTCTTGTGATTCCATCGTCGACGTCCCACCACCGGCAGCAGCCTGAATGCCGACAGAATCTATCACACTTGACCTCCTTCCTTCTTGTGCTTCCATCTCCGTCGTCCAAGTATCAACAGCAGCCTGAATGTCGACAGAATCTATCACACTTGACCTCCTCCTCTCTTGTGCTTCCATCTTCGTCGTCTCAGCACCGGCAGCAGCAGCCTGAATGACAATGGAATCCATTACACTTGACCTCCTTCCCTCTTGTGATTCCATCGTCGTCGTCCCAGCACCGGCAGCAGCCTGAATGCCGACAGAATCTATTACACTTGACCTCCTTCCTTCTTGTGCTTCCATCTTCGTCGTCTCAGCACCGGTTCCAGTCTGAATGCCAATGGATTCCATTACACTTGACCTCCTTCCCTCTTGTGATTCCATCGTCGTCGTCCCACCACCGGCAGCAGCCTGAATGCCGAAAGAATCTATCACACTTGACCTCCTTCCCTCTTGTGATTCCATCGTCGTCGTCCCACCACCGGCAGCAGTCTGAATGCCGACAGAATCTATCACACTTGACCTCCTACCCTCTTGTGCTTCCATCTTCGTCGTCCAAGTATCAACAGCAGCCTGAATGTCGACAGAATCTATCACACTTGACCTCCTCCTCTCTTGTGCTTCCATCTTCGTCGTCTCAGCACCGGCAGCAGCAGCCTGAATGACAATGGAATCCATTACACTTGACCTCCTTCCTTCTTGTGCTTCCATCTTCGTCGTCTCAGCACCGGTTCCAGTCTGAATGCCAATGGATTCCATTACACTTGACCTCCTTCCCTCTTGTGATTCCATCGTCGTCGTCCCACCACCGGCAGCAGCCTGAATGCCGAAAGAATCTATCACACTTGACCTCCTTCCCTCTTGTGATTCCATCGTCGTCGTCCCACCACCGGCAGCAGTCTGAATGCCGACAGAATCTATCACACTTGACCTCCTACCCTCTTGTGCTTCCATCTTCGTCGTCTCAGCACCGGTTCCAGTCTGAATGCCAATGGATTCCATTACACTTGACCTCCTTCCCTCTTGTGATTCCATCGTCGTCGTCCCACCACCGGCAGCAGCCTGAATGCCGAAAGAATCTATCACACTTGACCTCCTTCCCTCTTGTGATTCCATCGTCGTCGTCCCACCACCGGCAGCAGTCTGAATGCCGACAGAATCTATCACACTTGACCTCCTACCCTCTTGTGCTTCCGTCTTCGTCGTCCCACCACCGGCAGCAGCCTGAATGCCGAAAGAATCTATCACACTTGACCTCCTTCCCTCTTGTGATTCCATCGTCGTCGTCCCACCACCGGCAGCAGTCTGAATGCCGACAGAATCTATCACACTTGACCTCCTACCTTCTTGTGCTTCCATCTTCCTCGTCTCAGCACCGGCAGCAGTCTGAATGCCGACAGAATCTATCACACTTGACCTCCTCCTCTCTTGTGCTTCCGTCTTCGTCGTCTCAGCACCAGCCTGAATGCCGATCGATTCCATTACACTTGACCTCCTTCCCTCTTGTGATTCCATCGTCGTCGTCTCAGCACCGGCAGCAGCCTGAATGGCAATGGAATCCATTACACTTGACCTCCTTCCTTCTTGTGCTTCCATCTTCGTCGTCTCAGCACCGGCAGCAGCCTGAATGGCAATGGAATCCATTACACTTGACCTCCTTCCTTCTTGTGCTTCCATCTTCGTCGTCTCAGCACCGGCAGCAGTCTGAATGCCGACAGAATCTATTACACTTGACCTCCTTCCCTCTTGTGATTCCATCGTCGTCGTCTCAGCACCGGCAGCAGTCTGAATGGCAATGGAATCAATTACACTTGACCTCCTTCCCTCTTGTGCTTCCATCGTAGTCGTCCCACCACCGGCAGCAGTCTGAATGCTAATGGAATCCATTACACTTGCCCTCCTTCCCTCTTGTGATTCCATCTTCGTCGTCTCAGCACCGGCCGCAGCCTGAATTCCGACAGAATCTATCACACTTGAGCTCCCTCCCTCTTGTGATTCCGTCTTCGGCGTCCCAGTAGCATCATCAGCAAACTGAATGCCAAGGGAATACCTTACACTTGACCTCCTTCCCTCTTGTGATTCCATCGTCGTCCCACCACCGGCAGCAGCCTGAATGCCGATCGATTCCATTACACTTGACCTCCTTCCTTCTTGTGCTTCCGTCTTCGTCGTGTCAGCACCAGCCTGAATGCCAACAGAATCTATCACACCTGACCTCCTCCTCTCTTGTGTTTCCATCGTCGTCGTCCCACCACCGGCAGCACCAGCCTGAATGACGACAGAATCTATCATACTTGACCTCCTTCCCTCTTGTGCTTCCATCTTCGTCGTGTCAGCATCATCAGCAGCCTGAATGCCGACAGAATCTATCACACTTGACCTCCTTCCCTCTTGTGATTCCATCGTCGTCGTCCCACCACCGGCAGCAGCCTGAATGCCGACAGAATCTATTACACTTGACCTCCTTCCTTCTTGTGCTTCCGTCTTCGTCGTGTCAGCACCAGCCTGAATGCCAACAGAATCTATCACACCTGACCTCCTCCTCTCTTGTGTTTCCATCTTCGTCGTCTCAGCACCGGCAGCAGTCTGAATGGCAATGGAATCCATTACACTTGACCTCCTTCCCTCTTGTGCTTCCATCTTCGTCGTCCCAGTAGCAGCAGCCGCCTGAATGCCAATGGAATCTATTACACTTGACCTCCTCTCTTGTGTTTCCATCTTCGTCGTCCCAGTAGCAGCAGCCGCCTGAATACCAATGGAATCTATCACACTTGACCTCCTTCCCTCTTGTGTTTCCATCTTCGTCGTCCCAGTAGCAGCAGCAGCCTGAATGCTTATGGAATCTATTACACTTGACCTCCTTCCCTCTTGTGCTTCCATCGTCGTCGTGTCAGCATCATCAGCAGCCTGAATGCCGACAGAATCTATCACACTTGACCTCCTTCCCTCTTGTGCTTCCATCTTCGTCGTCTCAGCACCGGCAGCAGCCTGAATGCCGACAGAATCTATCACACCTGACCTCCTCCTCTCTTTTGTTTCCATCTTCGTATTCTCAGCATCATCAGCAGCCTGAATGCCGACAGAATCTATCACACTTGACCTCCTTCCCTCTTGTGCTTCCATCTTCGTCGTCTCAGCACCGGCAGCAGCCTGAATGCCGACAGAATCTATCACACCTGACCTCCTCCTCTCTTTTGTTTCCATCTTCGTATTCTCAGCACCGGCAGCAGTCTGAATGGCAATGGAATCCATTACACTTGACCTCCTTCCCTCTTGTGCTTCCATCTTCGTCGTCTCAGCACCGGCAGCAGCCTGAATGGCAATGGAATCCATTACACTTGACCTCCTTCCTTCTTGTGCTTCCCTCTTCGTCGTCCCAGTAGCAGCAGCCGCCTGAATGCCAATGGAATCTATCACACTTGACCTCCTCTCTTGTGTTTCCATCTTCGTCGTCCCAGTAGCAGCAGCCTGAATGCCAACAGAATCTATCACAACTGACCTCCTCCTCTCTTGTGTTTCCATCGTCGTCGTCTCAGCACCGGCAGCAGCCTGAGTGGCAATGGAATCCATTACACTTGACCTCCTTCCTTCTTGTGCTTCCATCTTCGTCGTCCCAGTAGCAGCAGCCGCCTGAATACCAATGGAATCTATCACACTTGACCTCCTCTCTTGTGTTTCCATCTTCGTCGTCCCAGTAGCAGCAGCAGCCTGAATGCTTATGGAATCCATTACACTTGACCTCCTTCCCTCTTGTGATTCCATCGTCGTCGTCCCACCACCGGCAGCACCAGCCTGAATGCCAATGGAATCTATCACACTTGACCTCCTTCCCTCTTGTGTTTCCATCGTCGTCGTCTCAGCATCGGCAGAAGTCTGAATGCCGACAGAATCTATCACACCTGACCTCCTTCCTTCTTGTGATTCCATCGTCGTCGTCTCAGCATCGGCAGCAGCCTGAATGCTAATGGAATCCATTACACTTGACCTCCTTCCCTCTTGTGCTTCCATCTTCGTCGTTCCAGTAGCTGCAGCAGCCTGAGTGCCAACAGAATCCATTAAATTTGACCTCCTTCCTTCTTGTGTTTCCATCCTCGTGGTCCCAGCACCGGCAACAGCCTGAATGCCGATGGACTCCATTACACTTGACCTCCTTCCCTCTTGTGCTTCCAAGTCAGTTTCTTTGCTTTCATGTTTATCTACAAGCAACTTCTGACTATTCTTAATTAAAATATCCTCATCCGCATCAGCTGCATCCAAATCCTGTCTTTCTTCAGCTGCACCATCATCTTTTTCTGTCTTGAAGATGCCATCGGTTGTCTCACTAATTGCCACTCCCTCTGTGGTATCCAAATGCTCATCAATGTCAATATAAACTAATATGTCGTCTTTCTCCGATTTCGTATCTACTGTGACCTCTTTCTCTTCATTGGTGATCATTTCATGATATTCCTGAACATTTTCTGATAGGCTTTCTCTACACACTACACGATTTTTCATCTCAAAGACATTGTCATCAATTTCAGTTGACTCCACTTTCAGTGCCGGATTTTCTTCTACAGTTTTGAACATGTCAGCTTCCGAATAGTCCGTCTCCTCAATCCCAACCATGGCCTCTTTCATCTGATTGGTGCGATCCTCTTTCAAATCTGATACATGTTTTTCAACCTTATCAGCAGCGCTTTCATTGTCCTTCGAGATTAGTGCTCCTTTTTTATCACCTGGTTCCTGTTCTTCATGCTTGTTATTCGCAGGCGCTGCAGCATCAGATGCATCCAAATCCTGTCTTTCTTCAGCTGCACCATCTTCTTTGTCTGTCTTGATGATGCCATCAGTTGCCTCACTAATTGCCACTCCCTCTGTGGTATCCAAATGCTCATCAATGTCAATATAAACTAATATGTCGTCTTTCTCCGATTTCGTATCTACTGTGACCTCTTTCTCTTCATTGGTGATCATTTCCTGATATTCCTGAACATTTTCCGATAGGCTTTCTCTACACACTACACGATTGTCATCAATTTCAGTTGACTTCGCTTTCAGTGACGGATTTTCTTCTGCAGTTTTGAGCATGTCGGCTTCAGAATAGTCCGTCTCCTCAATCCCAACCATGGCCTCTTTCATCTGATTGGTGCGATCCTCTTTCAAATCTGATCCATGTTCTTCAACCCTATCAGCGGCGCTTTCATTGTCCTTCGAGTTTAATGCTCCTTTTTTATCACCTGGTTCCTGTTCGTCATCTGTAGTAAGACTCTTAAGGTTATTCGCAGGCGCTGCCGCATCAGATGCATCCAAATCCTGTCTTTCTTCAGCTGCACCATCATCTTTTTCTGTCTTGAAGATGCCATCGGTTGTCTCACTAATTGCCACTCCCTCTGTGGTATCCAAATGCTCATCAATGTCAATATAAACTAATATGTCGTCTTTTTCCGATTTCGTTTCTACTGTGACCTCTTTCTCTTCATTGGTGATCATTTCCTGATATTCCTGAACATTTTCTGATAGGCTTTCTCTACACACTAGACGATTTTTCATCTCAAAGACATTGTCATCAATTTCAGTTGATCTTGCTTTCAGTGACGGATTTTCTTCTGCAGTTTTGAGCATGTCGGCTTCAGAATAGTCCGTCTCCTCAATCCCAACCACAGCCTCTTTCATCTGATTGGTGCGATCCTCTTTCAAATCTGATACATGTTTTTCAACCTTATCAGCGGCGCTTTCATTGTCCTTCGAGATTAGTGCTCCTTTTTTATCACCTGGTTCCTGTTCTTCATGCTTGTCATTCACAGGCGTTGCCGCATCAGATGCATCCAAATCCTGTCTTTCTTCAGCTGCACCATCTTCTTCGTCTGTCTTGATGATGCCGTCAATTGCCTCACTAATTGCCACTCCCTCTGTGGTATCCAAATGCTCATCAATGTCAATATAAACTAATATGTCGTCTTTCTCCGATTTCGTTTCTACTGTGACCTCTTTCTCTTCATTGGTGATCATTTCATGATACTCCTGAACATTTTCTGATAGGCTTTCTCTACACACTACACGATTGTCATCAATTTCAGTTGACTTCGCTTTCAGTGACGGATTTTCTTCTACAGTTTTGAGCATGTCGGCTTCAGAATAGTCCGTCTCCTCAATCCCAACCACAGCCTCTTTCATCTGATTGGTGCAATCCTCTTTCAAATCTGATACATGTTTTTTAACATTATCAGCGGCGCTTTCATTGTCCTTCGAGATTAATGCTTCTTTTTTATCACCTGTTTCCTGTTCGCCAAGCTTTGAAATATTCTCAAGGCTATTCGCAAGCGTTGCCGCATCAGCCTCTTTCAAATCTGATCCATGTTCTTCAACATTATCAGCAGCGCTTTCATTTTCCTTCGAGATTAATGCTCCATTTTTATCATCTGTTTCCTGTTCGTCATGTGTAGTAAGATTCTTAAGGTTTTTCGCAGGCGTTGCCACATCAGCTGCATCCAACTCCTGTCTTCCTTCAGCTGCACCATCTTCTTTGTCGGTCTTGAAGATGCCATCAGTTGTCTCAGTAATTGCCACTCCCTCTGTGGCATCCAAATGTTCATCAATGTCGATGTAAATTAGTATGTCGTCTTTCTCCGATCTAGAAAGCGATTTGGTCTCTACTGTGACCTCTTTCTCTTCATTGGTAATAATTTCCTGATATTCCTGGACGTTTTCGGATAATGTGCTTTTGTTGTCTTTTGTGAATATTGCTCTCTCTTTACTACCTGCTTCTGTTTCCTGCTCGTCCTTTATGACAAGATTCTTTCCATTATCATCAGATTTCTGCTTCACTTCAATTGCATCTTCACGATCTCCGACTTTAAGGATACTCTCATTTGTCTCATAACCCTCGTCGATTACTTTGCAAGATCTTAATTTCTCCTCAATATCGTTTCTCGTTTCTGCAACCTTCGAGACATCGTCATCCGTTTGAAAGTCATTCGTTATGGTTTTAATTGTGACGCTTTCTTTTTCATATTCCATGACTTCGTCAAAGTTTGCATCTTTGTCATATCCTTCTTCACTGTCTAAGCTCTTTTCTATTGTGATACGGAGACTTTCCTCTTCTTTCACGATCACAATCTTCTCTTGATCAGTTATGAGGCTTTCTGAGATTTCTTCATCTTGCTGCATTCTCTCTTCAGAGATTTTCTCTCTGTCGTCTTCAATCGTTTCAGATCTTTCTTTCATGTACTGAGTCTTATCTATCTTGATATCACTGATTAGGACGTTTTCCTCATACGAATAAGACTTTCTTTGAATTTCAACACTTTCTTCTATTTTGTCAATTGCGTCCTCATTTTCTTGTCTACTTTCTGACAATTTTGAAATGTATGACGTTCCTTTTTCGACTTGTATGTTATCTTGTTCTTTGCCGATGCCACCTGTGACATCATCGCGAAGTTCTCTTTCTGTCGCATTTTTCGATAACTGGTCGCCTTCCTTGTGCAAGTCTGAGTTTCCTTCATTTCTCTTTTCCGCATTGTCAGTGGTGTCCTCATGTTCTTGTCTGTTTTCTGACAGCTTTGTAATGAAATCCCAGCTGTTTTCAACTCCGATACCATCATCACCTTCAACAGAGCCCGCTTTGACATCATCGTCGGCAAGTTCAATCCTTACTTCAATGTCAACAATCTCGTCACCCAGTCCCTTATTTTCCTCAGTTGCAAGTTCAATTTCTATACCGAGGGCATCATCGTCATTTTTATTCGATGGATATTTTACATGACGCGTAATATTACCTTTCTCGTCAATCTCGATTATTTCCTCATCCCAACTTATGTGAATATTATCGGTGATATTGCCTGATTTGGTATTGGAGATTTGGTTATCATTCTCTATTGTCATTTTGTCGTTTATTGCATCAAGTTCTGAGATTTTAATCTCATCACTCTTCCCCTTAATATCACCAACTTTGTCTTTGAAATCTGATTGCTTAATTGCATCTTCTTCACGGCTCTGAACATGATTGTACTTCTCACCATCGTCTGATAGTTTATTGACACTTTCTTCAATTTTGTGGATGTCATCACCCAATTCTTGTTTTCTCTGCTTGTCTCGATTATCGTTATCTCCTTCTAACTGGAAAGTGTCAACATCCTTCTTTTTCTCGAGGACGTTAACAGTTGATTTCTCCTGTTTTTCCTGGAGATTATCAAGGACCTGATTTTTGCCTTTCATATCAGCTGCTCTCCCTCCTTCCTCTTCTTTACCTGAATTTGTCTCTAGTGAAATACCTCTTTCCTGAGACTCCATGCCATCTTTCACTGGCATTTTACCTTCCTCTTGGATAACAACCTCTTTCACTTCTTTCAAAATATCACCATCTCTCTCATTTTTTGGGTCATTATCCAAACTCAAATCCGGAAGCGCAACTTTGTCTCTTCTATTTTCCCCTTTCGCTCCTTCCTTCTCATTCACTTCGCTCTTTCCCGATATTTTCTTCATTTCTGAGCTACTATCTCTTATTATTTCGAGATTTTCATTGATGGTGTGATCTGACATCCGTGTTCGGTCTTCCAAAAGTTCTCCACCTTCTCTATCTTTCTTATCTTCATATCCATGGGCCGATTCTAATTTGTCATCAGTGGTGAAGCCTTGTTTTTCAGCCGTCGAGACCATTTTTGTAGCTTTTCCTTCTATCATTGCTTGACTTGCATCTTTCTTGTCTAAGCAAGTTCCGTCATTTTCAGCTCCCAAGTAGTTTTCGAGCTGAATGATTGGGTGACATTCTTCATCTGACTCTTGCTCATCACAATCTGCTGATAATACCTGTTCGATCTCGATCAGCTCAACATTGCCTTCATATAATACCGCTTCAATCAACCGCTTTTCTTTGCTTTCCTGCATGCTATTTTCTTTCTCAGATGATTTCAGGATGACCTGAGTCCGATCCATCATCTCATTGTTTGATGTTTGCATTTTTTCTTTATCTTGTCTCTCATTTTCTGTGCCTAAATAATTTTCGATTTGTATAACTGCGTGACATTCTTCATCAGATTCTTGATCAGATTCTTGATAGGGTAGCAAGACCTCTTCAACTTCTAAAATTTCGATGCCACTCTCCTCTAAGTCTTGCTTTTGGTTTCCATCTGCTGGCCGTTTGGCTTCATCAAAATTGGTGTTTGAATCTTGTCTTATCATCTCTTCTATGTCCTCTTTTATTTTTATGACTTCTGCGTATTTTTCGGTTAATTTTTTCATTATTCCGCTTTTAGTCCCATAATTTATGTACTTGATATTTCCCTCGCTTTCTTTCTCATCAGTTGTCCTATTCGCGGCACTTGCGTGAGTTTCTTCTGTTCCAGTGTTTGAATTGTTTGTTGTTCGAAGCAGCGGACAAACATCACTTCCGCGATTTGACGCAGCACAATCCTTGAAGCACGTGTTATTTTCTATGAGATGCTTTACATCTCTATCAAAGCTAAGATCAGTAACAATAATTGGAGCGTAAAGTAATCCATCTATTCCGACTCGCAAATGTGTTGAAGGGACAGGCCATTCTTGAAACGAAAGCAAAGGAATTGATGGTATTTTAATCACGTCAGCCGTTATGCAGCTTAGTGGTAAGTAATCTTCGCTTCTACCAGTAAAATTCTTTGTCGAGTGACGTGCAGTGCGAGTACAATGTTTCAAAGCTTTTATGAATGACTTGGGTTTGGTAGGCTTGCAGACCGGATGAGTTTGAGATCGAGCAAACTTTTTCTTTTCCATGCTTCGCTTAACTTTTTCTGGCTCTATTTTATCAAGCGCAAGTAGACTAGATGATGAGTCATATCCTTCAAACACATGTACATGCATTGATGTACGGTCAGTTGGACGCTTGCTCGATGCTCTATTTCTTCCGTTGAATGAAAGGTCTTTCGTTAATACACAATCTTCCTCTGCAGCTGACTTAGTGCGTACTTTGCTACATTTAATACAAGATTTAGATTTACCAACACATCTGACACAGTGGGATATAAGGCTGTCATCTGCATTGTTTGGCATATTGAAGTCTACCGATTTGACTGAACTTGGATTTCTCGAGGATACCATTGTAGGAAACAATTTAGTCTGTATTTCATCTGAAAAGTTTCTGCTCAGTAAATCGAATGTTTTCCTAGTGCCAACAGTAGAATTGCCGTGGCCTGAACTGAGGTGAATGTCTTTGTCAAAGCTTAACCCAGTGACGATGTAGGGAACGAACAATTTTTTATCTCCTTCTCTCAGTGTTCTTTTCATTCCCTTACTGATGCTTTTTGACGAGTCTTTATCGATAGATTTACGAAAGTTGCCTTCTTTATTGTCAGCACCATTATTACCATTCATAGTTTCAACTCGCTGTCTTGTGGTTTTGTCATCAGATACATATGACACCAAGTGGAAAAAACAATCAATTTGATGTTGATGAAACAAAGTTATTCTAAGAAAGATACTACTTATAACTGCAGTGACGAATTTTAGATCCTTTATTACACCACTTGTCCAATCAGATGCACATTTATTGTATTTCGGTTTACTGCAATAATCGAAGAGGTATACATTATACTTAGTTACTTGATCATCTGACAGCTTATCATTACAATTGTTCACGTTTTTTTCCGTGTGCAATCCAATATTTTGAGAACTCTCATCGCTTATCGTATATGTTCGATTATTTTGCAAACTAGCTTTGCGACCTAATGCCTGTGAGTCCTCCGGAAAATAGTCTTCTGAAATCTTCTTTGTGCCTGATTCATTATCCGTAGCTTGAGTATCGCAATTGAGATCCTCTTTTTTGATGCTGTATGTTTGGTTGTCAATTTCAGGATTTTTAGAATGAGTACAATCCCTACATGTAGCAAGAATATCACAATTGAAATCATCTTTTTTGATGCTGTATGTTCGGTTGTCGATTACAGGATTTTCATCAAGAGCATATTCCTTACCTTTCGAGATGGAATAGGTACGACTGTTTTCATGAATTTGAATTTTATGATTTTCAATAACTGTATTATCTATCTTAGAGGGCGGTTGAGCGCATTTCTTCTCGCTTAATTGTTGATGTTTTAGTGTATCTATACAACGTTGACAACCAGACAGATGTGAGATGCAGGACCTACATAGAGTTGAAAGGTTTGTCAAGTCTGTATCGTCTTTTGTCAAACTCTCCAAATCAACGGGAGTTCGTGGGGAATGCTTTCCGCTCATGTCGGTGGTAAGGTAATCATTGCGCTTGATTGTGTTTGCAATAGAGTTTCGGTGCGTCATTTTCTCTGGCAATAAAGCTTTGCACATAATTTTCTGCAGTTCATTCAAACTTGTCGAACAGGATATTTTCTTCTTCTTACTAGTTGGGGCCTCATCGAGAAATGTTCGAAGCCCCATTGGATTTTCGACTTCGTTTTCATCATCCAACTTTTCGTCTTTTGTACATTGAATTTCGTCCTTTTCATTTGCCCTTTCTTCTGCTGCACTATCATCATAAGAATTAATGGGAGTTCTGAATAGGTCGTATGAAGGGGTAAATATGCGATCATACTCCTTGGCAATAAGCCTTTGATGATCTATGGAATGGCTATCAACCATGTTTTTCAGTCCTATAGTTGAGGGCAATTGAAGCTGTTGAATATTACCTGGTGATTTTTTGCTAGCTTCTTGATGAAAAGGTAAGTCAACATCTTTGACTTTCTTTCGAGGGTTATGAAGAGCATCTTTATTTTGCTTCTCATTATCTGGTGTTGTTTCATCGAGAAATGTTCGAAGCCCCATTGGATTCTCGACTTCGTTTTCATCATCCAACTTTTTGCATTTTGTACATTGAATTTCGTCCTTTTCATTTGCCCTTTCTTTTGATGCACTATCATCATAAGAATTAATGGGAGTTCTGAATAGGTCACATGAAGGGGTAAATATGCGATCATACTCCTTGGCTATAAGCCTTTGACGATCTGTAGAATGGCCATCAACCCTGTTTTTCAGTCCTACAGTTGAGGGCAATCGATGCTGTTGAATATTGCCTGTTAAATTCTTACTAGTCTCAGGATGAAAAGGGAAGTCAACATCTTTGATTTTCTTTAAAGGATTATTGGGAACATCTACATTATGCTTCTCATGTTTTGGTCCAGCATTTGCCGTTTCTGATTGCTTCATGTTTTGCTTGACACTCATGCCACTAATTTTGTCAGCATCAAGTTTATTTTTAAGTTCTGCTGAATATAAAGGCATTCCGGTACCGTCTATTTTAGTCTGATAAGAAAACTTAAAAGGCTCGTAAGATGGTGCAAAAATCCGATTGTACTCTTTGACAATTAATCGCTTAGGTGTATCAACATTAGATTTATGATCTACTGGATGTAATTGCGGTGTACATTTTCTACCATTTTTCTCATTAACAAATGAACGAGTTACTTGTTTTGCAGGTGATTTGTATTCAGCAATTCTGGTATCTGCTGGATTGATTACTTGAAGACTGCTTGCCGAATTCGAAGGTTCTTTCTGATCATTTATTTGACTTGACTGGTCCCCCGAAGTAGCATTAATAGTTTCTGTTACGATAGACTGAAGTGGTACAGCATGTCTTCCATTACATGAGTAATTATTTAAGCGAAATGGTAGATACGATGGAGCAAATAAACGCTCGTATTCTTTCGCTATGAGATTCTTTGGCCTAACGTCAGGTTCATCCTTCTTTTCAGCTCCCCTAGGCCTTTTCTCGTGTGTTTTGTAATTATTGAATTCACTTTTGCCTCGCCATTCTTTCTCCATTTTTGTTGCAGTGCGCTTATTCCCCAAATTTTGTATAGCGTTCTCTGGTTTCACATTAGCATTATCAAATTTCATGTTCATCGAGGAATATTTAGGAGTTACACATTTATACTGATCTTCAATATTCATGTCTTTTACATATTTGGCTGATTGGAATCTGTTGTAGTCTATGAGATCTGCTACTACTTTTTCATACTCATCTAAAGGTTTTTTCGTAAGATAGCTCTTAGCCGCTATTGGCGGACTGTTTTTGTGTTCGATACCGTGATTTCCTACCGACTGTGCCACATTTTTTGGCATGTATGTCTTATAATCAAATGGCAGATTCGACAAGGCAGAAATATTAGATGTTCGTTGACTGTCGACATCAGTATATCCCTTTGTTGCTACCCAGTCCCTTACATTCTGAGGTAATTGATTTAGGCCGTCGCTGCTCGTGCGTTCATGATGACGACCAGGTATCCTTGGTGGAAGTTCAGCCTTTTTATTTTCCTCAACAGTTACCTTTCTTGATAACTTTGAGCGACCTCCATGACCAACAGCAGTCTTTTTCGGTTGATGTGGGCCGTATCGTTCACCATCAGTAGTGTTTTTTGGCAGATGTGAGCGGGTTCGTTCATTAGCAATCGACCTTTTACGAACATTTGCGCTATCCTCGCCAATTATCTTTTCTTTTGACATGACCCAAGATTTTAGAAACGTTGGAAGCTCCGCAAATGAATCAGAATATTTGCGTCGACGTTTCACTTTTGAAAGATGCACATGGGGAGCGTTCCTGATATTTGTAGATGCCCCTTGGTGAAATGAACATGATTTGTCTTCATCAGATGCATCAGAATCAAATTTCGAAACTTTTGATGAGATTTCGACACTTTCTTCACTCATTCTTTTCGATGCGACCCAATTTTTAATAGTTTTGGGTAAACGTTCTAGTGACTGCTGAATTTTTGTTCTGCTTTTATCGGTTTTTCTACCGATTCGCCGAGAATAAATTCTTTTTTTAATTTTATCTTCATTGTTGGACAAGGCTGAGGTATTGAGTTGAGGTGTCGTCCTCTTTAATCGTTGAGAACCATGTCTGTGAACAGAATTTATATATTCCTTTCGTTTATTTTTCTTTACGCGGATTGATATGAATTTTCGACCCATTGTTAATTTTGTTGATTGACTTGAAGTTGCAGAATGTCAAATAACATCACAAATGGGTAGAAATTGCATCAAATTTTCAGCAGTTTCTGGATGGTAGGCAACAATTCAGCTTCATGTTATGTATAGTTGAAATGCATTGTTTTGTTGCGCGCTTTTGAGAAATATTAGAAAGTTGATTTCAGAAGACAGTAAGTGGATTTAGATTAGACAGACAAAAGGTACAAATTATCAATAATTCAATGTATATGAATGAAAATAGACAGGAAACCAAAACGCGAACAAACCACAAAATGCATTCATTATGAAGTCCAAATAAAAGTCTTGCATGAAAAAATAAGACGCAAATTAACAGAAGTAATCTGATGCACCTGGATGATCAATGCAGCAAAGCAGTTCACTATATTGCTATTGACATAACGGTCTGAAACTGATGTTATAATAGAAATCTGAAAATCAATGAAATTTAGAGATCTCATAGTCATGGTGAGAAATTGATATTCAATATCATTCCGAGATCCCAATTCTGTGATATGATCTCTATGATTTTTCTCCTCCTGAGATCATAGAATAGATATCTCCTAAGGAAAATGCCATGTAACCCTGCAACCTGACCAAATGCATTTGCCCTCAATAGCTGTTGTGTGCAATTTAGCCATGGTTAACCTGCAGGATCGCCTAGAGGCGATGGAAATGTGGTTTGCGCGAAGACTGATGCGCATACCCGGTACGAAGGTGCGGAATGATACAGTGCTGCAGCGGGCTGGAGCAACGAGACAATGATGTGGACCATCATCACAAGGCAGGTTCGATTTCTCGGCCACGTGCTCCGCAAGAAGCAACTAGAACATTTGGTGCTTACCGGGAAGGTGAAAGGGGGAAGAGCTCGTGGTCGACAGCATGACATATCTTGGATAGCTGTCACGTGTCACGCACAGAACGACGCTCAACATCATCCGCAAGTGCATGGAGAGACATGAACATTTGCTTGTCGCCGACGTCATACTCGGACAGGGCACCTCTATTGATTGACTGATAATATGGAAAAAGAAAGCATCAATGATAAATGTTGATGAAAAATAGAAAAGAAATGAGATTTTAAGAATGAGATGACCTCTTGATTTTCGAAAGAAAAAAGGTGGTAATTCATGGCTGTCAGCTCCTCCTTTGATGTCCTTGGGATATTCCTTGAATAAGAACGAATTGATAAGGTTGAGATACAATTGGCCAATAACAAATACTCTCTCACATTGTGGCTGTGGAGCAAGAAATAACATGAATCATTCCTTGAACTGCAAATTAGGTGGATATGTTTCTTTGCGCCATAACCTTGTTCGGGATGTTATTGCAGAATTTCTACGTGATATCTGTAAAGATCCAAACATTGAACCTGAGCTCATTCCAGTGGGAAGTGATGTCTTTCTACAATCAAGATCCAATGATGAGCGTGCCAGGTTGGACATTTCTGCTCGAGGAGTTTGGGGAACTTTAGACAACTGCATTTTTGAGTTAAGAATTACAAACTTCCACTCTTCATTATCAGTGTCCGGATTCTAGAATTTTGAAATTTTCGTGCATCCCGAAAATTTTCGTGCATGATAGAAAAAAGTCACCTTTTCTGAATATTATGATCCCAGACAGCGGTATTTCGTTGCAAAGCCGCTTCAGAGCTATTTTACACATTCATATTTAATTCCTCATCATTGCATAAGAACTTAAAGTTAGACTGACATGCAGTACTGTGATGTACTAAAATGTACATCTGAGTGAATGCACGTAAAATTGATGTAAGCTACCCAGGGTAACAAGAATCCTGCTCACATTTTAATTTGCAAATTACATGCGAACATTCAACTGCCAGATGCAATTAAAGATGGAGTAAACGAAACTGCCACTGAGTATAGAGTTTCGATTTAACTTATTTTAAGGGTTGATGGAGGTATTTCAAAAAAGTATGCCTATCCAATTATCATGAAAGTAATTACTTTGGTAGGAAGGGCGCATGCCTATTATGTTAACAGATAGAACGAGTATACAGTATAATAAATCGTATACTTATGTATCACTAAACAAATTGAAACAACAAATTTAGTACGGTAAGAGCATATTGCTATTTGCAAAGATTACTAATCAGCTGACGCTGTCCATTATCTTTGGCCATTGTTCTGAAAGTCTACATGGAAGTTCACCAGATAAGTCACTTTGGTATTTTTGGTATCTTTGGAAGAAAGGAGATCTTGGGGAGGAGCTCGGCTGCCTTCCGTTTCAAAACAGTCTCTACGACATGGTCGCATTCTTTTTCCTTCTTCTTTGTGAGAGTCTTTTTCAGCTCTAAGGCGGCTTAGTTCTTTTTCATCTTCTAATGTCTCCTTTTGCAATTCTTCAAGCAGGCGGCGCTTCTCTTTTCTGTATTTCCCTCTGCGTGGAAGTGAGATGATCATCCAAACTGGCAATTTTTTTGCTCGCGCTTTTTGCTGTTTTAACCACAATCATCAATTCAGTCTCAAGTTTCTTATGCTGGATGGATCTCCAGTGTGTATCTTCGACAACATTGTTCACGTCATCCTTCACAGAATCACATATGAATAAGTGTCAATTTCGAATGTTCTTGAAGTTTCCATTAAAGAGCACAAAGCTGCGAAACTGAGACAAGTTAACGTAAAATACCTTTTAACTCCAGCAATAATATTGAGTATATGATCTGAAATATGAGAATAAGTTTTCACCTAAAAAATGTGCACAGCCTTTATTTGCCTTCAATAAATATTTGTCATATTTGAATCCTGATTCTTATCAAAAGATAATTATATATTCATGTCGTTTTTTAGAATATCGTATCTTGTTATCTGTAAAATGTATCTTTCTCTGAGACAGAATGTATCTTAAATGTGGCAGATAGCTTACAGTTTCCACTCATTTCACCAAGTGCTGTACTCTACGCACTCGGTAGAGTACAGTAACACCGGTAATCTATAAAAATCTATCAAAAATGATGTATACATCACGATTTTCGTGCATCGACCGCAATTTTCGTGCATTCGTGCATGATTCGTGCATGCACGAATTTCGTGCGTGAATCCGGACACTGCATTATATCTGAAAAAAATTATTGTGCGATCATATCGCAACATGAATTAGAAAAGAAGCGTAAATATGAAACAAGAGTTACGGAAATAGAAAAATCGTCTTTTGTCCCATTAGTATTTACCACAATAACAGGATAAGGCTCCCACTCAAACATTTTCAAGAAACGCTTTGCTTCTCTTTACAAATAAATTCAATGAGGGATATGCCGATTTTCTAGGTCATCTGAGCACAAAACTTTCATTCGCAATAGTGAAAAGCTGCTTGGTGGGTATTCGGGAATACAGAGGGCAAAAAGTATATGAGCTTCCGATTTCTCAAATTCCATTCAATTTGATTCCGTCTTAGTTACCGTTATCAGTATTATGTGTAAATATCATTGATAACTTTCAAACTATCTTTATTTTGGTATTCATTCTTTTTAATAGCTGCACATAAGCAACAAGCATTCGAACTTCGTTGAACTTGCTACCGTTGTTGTTGTTATACATTTTTGTATTATGCATTATTTTTGAATGAAGAGATTTACTGATATATGTAAAAAGCAGCAATGTGTCCCGTAATGATGATATCTCTATCTATGCATGTGAAAGATATTTAAGAAATCTCAGTTAGCGACATCTGCATGTGTATTCATAGCATTGCTGCACAGACCATTTCAATTACGTACAATAGAATTAACATAGATTTTTTGGTCAATAAGGTAGGACATTTTCAGGCGCTTACTCGCCCTCAAATGTCCTACATTGTTGTCCTCAAAAATTCATGTTAATGTAATATTCTCTCCCTGTTGCTCTCCTTCCGTAGTATGAAAATTGCATCACATCTGTTGTATTTGGGATGACATCTCATGCATCCCACTGCCTAGAGACAGATTTCCATTTCAATGCGAAGTATGCCCGATTAACCAAATTCAATGGCACTTTATGGTATTCTATGACACGCAATGGGAGTGCCATAGATTTTGGTTAATCGGGTGCCCTTGTCCTACTGTCAATGTCCGTATCATGCGACAAAGGCAAACCGTCAATGCCCCGACTTAGGGCTTGCCTGGTATGTCAATCCCATATCGCAATATTAGGGAAAAATGAACGAGCGCTTCCTATAGGAACAATCGGATCAAGGCATCATGTTTACCAGGTCTAGGACATGCCCAGTATGCCTTACATATAGTGCTGAAATATACAGAATATACATATAGTTCTGAAATTATCCGATTATGGTAGCTAAATTGTTGGTCTAAATAGTGATTTTTTAGTCATGCTTTTGAATCAAAGATTTTGGGATATTGTAACCTCTTGTGTTGAAATTAGAAATAAACAAAGCGTGAAGAAACATGAAAAATCACAGCTGAGGTCATATTCGTAGCCGAAATTAGTATAGCCTACCTGACTCAACCTCCTGTAGGATTGTCTTTACAAGTCTCAAATTCCATAACCAATGATATGAACTGGCAATATCACAATCTAGCAAAGTTTTCTTGCTGCATAGATTTCATGAATGATGCCATGCGCCGCCTCGCCAGGTGCATCCATTCTCCTCCGATAGATATCCTGCCTGTCCTGAGTGGCATTG
Organism: Prostheceraeus crozeri; assembly: GCA_907163375.1. Classification (NCBI taxonomy): domain Eukaryota; kingdom Metazoa; phylum Platyhelminthes; order Polycladida; family Euryleptidae; genus Prostheceraeus; species Prostheceraeus crozeri. Next base: position 53,090 of record CAJQUW010013268.1, on the reverse strand, counting down.
AACCTCCTGATATCAGGCATGAGCGGTTGGGAATACGATTACATCATAGGGCCTGTGTAAACAATCATCTGCAACACAAGATGCTGGGTAGAAATGGCACACGCCCGACAAGAAGACTCAAATCTCCTGATCCATTATCAAGAAGACACAATGAATCTCTCTTCTCAACACCTGGCCGCTAACGAATGGAGAGGGAGGTGGTCTCAGTCTACCCACAGAATGCATCGCTACATCAAAGAGAATGCGCCTTTTTGTCAATATGTCCAACAGATTAGAGAAAACCCGCTCCACCACCGCATTATCATGAGGTAGAACAAAGACAGTTTTTTCCAACTTTTACCAAATTCGGCACTTTTCTGATTTTTCCTACTATCCTCCAGATGAATCGCGAAAATATGCAAAAATGGTGTCAAGAATCTTGATGTCAGATGGGGCGTTGGAAGCGTATTAATTTTCTTTATCGCTCTTTAAATATCAATCAGTGACGAACATAGATATCACTTAAACAGAACATTGAAGTTTACAAGCGACCAGAAATGTTGCGTATTCATTTATCTTCAATGAACAAACAACAAAAACGAGTTCATTTCCTGTTCATTTCCAGAGTATCAACCATGAAGAGAACTGGACGAAATATCTCGTGGAAATTAAATGTATAATGAAGAAGCTGTTTGTGGCATTTTTTTATTTTTCAAGTTACTAAAGGGACATCTTTTTTCAAACAGAAACAAGATTAATCGCGAAATTTTATCTTCATGAACTTCGTCTCGTGTATTATCACATTCTTCTCCTCAACTTCATGTATTCGCGTCTCTTTCGCGTCATACGCGAGATTCGCCTCCAACTGACTGCAAGTCTTAATGGTTCGAAAATGAAAGTATTTTTGCTCATTCATCACTTAACTTTAGACTTAACCGTCTCTTCTTCCGTTTGACTAGAAGGGAAGCATTGGAACATGTAACGTTATTGAAATGGCACAATTTCCTGACTAAATACCATAGCAATCAAACAATGAGTAGCCAGTTCAACATTGAACACGCCAAATTGTGCAAAGTTTCGGTGACTTATCAACCGGATCACACACCAAAGAGACACAGACGATGTCAAGTTCTACAGAGAAGTTTGTGAACGTTTTTTCATGCGCCTACTATATTTTCAAATAATGATCGGAGGACCCAACATTATCGAGAAAACTTTTGCGCAATGATCTGAATTCTTCGAATCTGAAGCAGTCATGGCGATCGGAGCATTTTGAAGGAATTCAGAGCTATCCGCAAGCGACGCACGACTGCTTTTCCTATCTCTGCAAGGTATTAAAAATTTCTTTTTGCCCACTTAATAAGTTCCTGCATGTGCCATCTGTTTGAATCAGTTTGCTCTTCTAGCAAAGTGATACGATTAAACAATCTAATTCTGTGGTAGAACATAATGTCAATCTGAAAAGATTACTGGATTGCTGAATGGATAGCTTCTATCATAGAAATAGATTGTTTGTCTGAAGTTGACTAGAATGGAAATTGACTCAAGGTCACGGCACATCCGGGGGAACTAAGTTGGGGCATGAATAGCTACTGAAAAGTTTAGAATTGCACATGTGAGTGATTCTAACCCAATGATTCTGCCGTTGACAAATGTATCTAAGTGGAAATGCGTGCGATTTTTGTGACATTATTGTTTATTGTAAGAAGCTTTACTTCTATTCTAGAGGTTTATTATTATCAATTCCTTTGATTTGACCTAACTATAACTTATTGATTTTCAGATGATCAACATCATAGATTATAAAAATTTTATTGTCCTCGGTTTAAATTTCCATCATGAAATCTAACTTGTTGTTTCAGGCATCTATTCTCATTGTTATCTTTAGCATGAATTGCAGTTCTCATCCAAATGATGACAAATGATAAAATCGATGATAGCTCAACTATACAGCTCATATTATTCTACTTCCTGCTAATCTAGCGTCTCTATTTCGTCGTCACTATCGTAACCATGTATCTCTTCGAGATAGTCAAACCTCAAATAAGCAAAAATATATACAACCCAGAAATTATCATGAAACCCGCGGGATATTCGAGAAGATGCAGTGGATTAATGATATTTCAGAATAAGCAGCAGTTTATCTGAATGGCCTTTTATCAACTATTTCCTATTCCAAGTCACACACACTTCATTTTCACAAAGGTACTCATAGCTGCATATTGATATACTGTAATCTATTGATGCATTGTGCTCAGTGATATCAATGTCTTGGTTGGAGAATGTCTTCTTCGCAGTTTATGGTTGAAAGGCAACGTCAGCTCAGGATGTGATTAATTCGAAAGAAAACTATGTTAAAATAGAAATGACCATTAAAGCTATAACTAGATTGTTTCATATAAAAAAACAAAAAGTCACTGATTCGAATTTGAAGCAGAATTACACAGTGAATCGATTAGCTATGATTAGACCTGCATACATTTGCTCATCACTGATGTAAGGGATGCTACTTCAGCTTCTATACACAATCATTTCACCTTAGTGGTATCAATTTCTATGGTTTCTACCGTACAAGCCATATGCGAACAGCCGACGTCTTGTGTGTGATGTGGCAGGACAACGAGCTAGCAGTCAACATTTGGATGCATCAAGGTCTAATTCAGAGCTACCTCTTATTCGTCATGAACGCCATTTCACATAACTTTCGACGAGGAAGCTTCAAGAAACTCTCTACGCAATGGAGGAAGCTTTTGAATTGTTCAGCGTCAGTCTTCCGTGTCTGTTGCATTTTTAGTTAATCGTTTTTCGCTACTTACTGTGTTGACTTCATCTATTAATGGAAGAGCAGATGAATGATAATTGACCATTTTCAACCAATTATTTGCTGACTATAAACAATTGAAGATAATCATCCATTTCCATCCTAGAACGTGGAAAGATTAATAAAGCGGATAAGTGCTTTTTGGATAAAATCGTGATCTGGAGTGATATAGATGTCCTTAGTGACATGGAATAGAGACGAAATGTCTAGCGATGACGATAATAAAGTGGCATGGACATGTCCTGACTTGAATAACTACCTTTTGGCTTTCTTTCCTCCTCTGTTTTGCATTTATCATTCATGACTTTACTGAAAACGCTTAAAGTAGTCATTCTCGACACATCTCATCGAAAAATTAGGTGGTGTAAAATTCAATGCTACAGTCGTAAGAAACAAATGAATCAGGAATCGTCGCATCGAAAGCAATGTTTTTGAGAAAAAACTTCATGGATACAGGTATGTGGAAATAGTGCATGTTAAAAATACAACAACTACCACTGCTTCGTAATAAGAAGCAACGCCGTGAGCAAATAATGTCAAAAATAACTTGGAAATTATAACAACAGTATTAACCACTCATTAATTGGTCTTTGATGAATGACTGTTGTGCCCACATAATTAGATTCATCTGCGCGCGCTTCGGTTTCCTAGAAAGGAAGAATTGTATGTTAACTTAATATCGAAATGGCACATCACAGAATTAGACAACTTGCTCCTTCTCGAATGGATAATTAGTGTATCGCTTGCTATTGGAAATGGCAAACAATAAGCTGTCAGTAGAGGACACCAGAGCCAGTGAGAGATGCGTGCGTGCTGTGATGTCACGTCGCACACACCAAAACACACATCGATGCCTGGCGTCGATTCAATGCACTATACAGTGAGCAATGCCGAGGAGAGGATGTGAAATCATCAAGTGAACTAATTTTCGTACTCCTGCTACTTTTTTTAATAATGATCGGAAGGGCCAACTTTATGGAGACAACTTGTGCGTAATGATCTGAATTCTTCGAATCTGAAGGAATTTTGGCAATCGAAGTACTTTGCTGGAACTCACAATAATCCGCAAGCGACGTACGACTTTTTTCCTATCTCTGTAAGGTATCAGGAATTCCTTTTTGCCCACTTAATAGGTTCCGCGATGTGCCGTCAATTTCGTATCAATCACACCTCTGGCAAACCGAAGCAGATAAACAAAGTATTTAATTCTGTGGCTGTAGCATTTTTAAAAAAACATATTAATTATGTGGTTGTGCCATAATTGTGCCAAAAGAATGGTCGAAATCAATTGAACTTACAATGAGAAATACAGATTGCTTCATAAAAAATGGATCACCCTTAAACATCGCCTTAACTTCAACTTTGTCTAACTCCGCCAAACTTGAACGAATTTCTCTGAAATTTGGAAGATATGTCAGTTGTGCTTACTAATATCATTGTTGGAAATTTCAAGCATGAATATTGAGTTGTTTTCCTGTTATAGATAAAAAATTAGTAGATAATTTGATCTTCATTTAGCAATGTTACACAAAATCATACCTCACTCTTATAAAATTACATTTGTTTCCTTTGTTATGTAATATGTTGTTCTACAAGCCAAAAGCTATCAAGCAAAACAAAAATAAAGAAATCGGTCAATCAGAGCCAGTATAGCACCATTATTCATCAACAATAATGTAACTGCTACATGTGATTAACTGGACTTCATGTTCCATAGCTTCCTGACTTCGTTTGCGGTGGGGTGTTGGCAGCACTCCTGATTGCTTTCAGCTAGAAATCTATCTCTTACCGGTTGAAAACAATACAAAGTTACAAATGAACAATAACGAGATCGCATTCACAAAAGGCAAAGTGTCAGCCTTGCTAGAACTAGGGTTTTCTTTGCGAGCTACAAGCAAGCGACTAAATGTCCCTTACACAAATGTGCATCGATCGCATAATGATGATTTTCGACTCTGTCGTAAAGAGGGCTCTGGCCGTCCACGCAAAACATCCAAACGTAGAGACCGCCTAATTTTGAGATTGTTAAAGTTGATCCAAGTCTCTCGTTAACTGAGATGGCTGCACTAGACTCGTCTATTTCTAAGTCCACTATTCGTAGAAGACTTATTGAGTCGAATTTCAAGAGCTGTAAGAGGCCCTCTCAGATCGAATTATCAGCATCAGCATACAAAAGACGTCTCAGATGGGCAATGAGTCATTGTCACTGGCGGAAATCAATGGGATCGGGTTGTCTGGTCTGATGAGGCATCAGTCCGTCTGAAGGATAGTGATGGTCGATTGAGATTATGGATAAAATCTGATCAGGAAATTTACAGGAGACATTTACATCGTCCCCGGGTACAAGGTGGTGCGACTCTACTGATTTGGGTTGGCATTTGGACCAATGGCCACTCTGAACTTCACATACAGCAAGGAACCATGAATTCTGAACGCTATGTGATTGTTTTACGAATGAACATTGGCCAAATGACAGATCAACTTGGTAATCCGTCGACTTGGTTATTTATGGATGATAATGCTACGTGTCACAGGAGTAGTAGAGTCAACTTATGTAAGTCTCAATTAGGGCTTAGGACATTATCTTGGCCAGCTCGTTCTCCTGATCTGAATCCCATAGAAAAATGTATGGAGTATTCTAAAACGTAACGTTCGTCGTTCACTGCTACCTACAGATGGCGTATCACAACTTACGTCACTGTTAAAAAGAGAGTGGAGAAAGTCAATGCCTAGACGAATTGGTAATGTCATTGACAATAAGGGTAGGGCCACAAAATATTAGCTTCTTAAGAACCGTTACTGTATCATAGCTTATCAGATTATATAAGGACATTTAAATATATTAGGGACATGAAATAACATGAAAAATGCTTTCTGTATCATACTTATGTATTATTTAGTCAAATTTTAGGATGATCCACTTTTTATGAAACGGAATGTAAAACAGATTAAAGCCATCCGTGCCCAGCTATGAAATGAAAAAGATACAGTACACATAATTACTTGGATTCTTGATTGAAGCCAGTAATAAGGACAACTCACTTTACCAATGCACTTAGTAGTGATGTCAAGCGTTTCCTTCCATTAATCATGGGTTCTTCGTAAACACTGAAAAAGTAAAACACTTACATTAGCTACTATTGAACATTTAAATACCCATTTCATGAAACATCGCAGGAAAAAAGCCCTTCAGCATGTCATTTGAAGGATTTTAGAAATACAGTATAAGTTTTAATATAAAATACATACATGTATCAAGGTTGGACCTTGGGTTTTGAGTAGACCTTGGGTAAGTGATACAAAACTTGTGTCTTCTGTTAATGCTGCATATATACAAATCAAGCTATAAAAATTTATGCTTTGATTTGAATCTTGGGAGAGCTATATGATGATAGCATGAATTTCTGATCTTTTATGAAAATTCTACTCAATTCACGGAATATTTCAAAAATGAAATATTTGTGCTTATTAGCTTGTTTCTTTTTTCTTGTTCTTTTTGTGCTTGACAATACCGCGCATTGAAAGCTCGTGCTAATTCTATTTGCTGTAAGCTTACATGCATTTTGTTGCATTTGTGGGTATTTAATTTCTTATATATTTCATATTTTTTATATCTTCGCACCCTCAAACCGTCTGCGACAGCCGACATTTATCCAAACATGAAATCATTTCAATTTCGTATTCTAAATATGCTGAGCCGCGCACTCACTACGGAGCAATAATATTTATTGTGTCTGTTTATATTTCTAAATGATAGAATGAAAAAAATTGCTTTGTTATGAGCAATTTGTAATTCAATCATAATTAAATCAAAGATCTTCAGTTGGTCAGTATATCAGAATAGGCTAAATTAAAGGAAAGCTTTATAACGTAAAACGTGTTCTTAGGCTACTAATTACAGTTATTGCAATAAAAATTGTTTCACAATAATATCACACTTCTCATGGGCCCAATAGCACAAAATACAGAGAATGCACTTCGTCTATTTGATTCTAATCATTTATTGAAACTTGGGTTTTGGGTTTTGACCCAAGACTTGCATGTATACCTATTTCCTCAAAAATCGCATGAAAGATGTACTATCTACTCAAAAGCTTTTGAGAATGTTTTCGTTGTCGCTCACAACACTTTATGACTCCAATAAGAAAAGTTCATGTTACACATTACAGTCAATCATTTCTCTGCGCGAGCATCTGCCAATAATATTTGGTGTCAGGTAGGAGTGCGGGGACTGAGCAGGCCACGACGCGGGTTAGATTCTCTTATTTCGCAAGCAAGCCGCATTTATTACCATTTATTTCCAAATATGCGGACGCCGTTCATTTCGTGTTCACAAATATCGTGAACTAGTTCAATTGGAGGGCGTTCAGTCGCGATATTTTAGATTTTCAAATCACGGAATTGCTCACGTGTATGACGCAGATAACAATTGAAATTTTCTTGCGATCACTGAATTTTCAAATTGTGCAGAACCATATGGAGAGATCAAAATCTATTATCTTCACCCACTACATAATTGTGCATGCTGAGCACATGAATATCTATATCCATGCTGTGCATCAGGAAATCGCAGTTTTTCAAATTTCTAGTTCTATTGCTTACAAGCTACGGTAGATATGTTCAATACCTGAATGATTTTACACACTGTGCATTTAGAGGTCGAAGTTCTTTTAAATCTCTATACATGTAGTTCTCTCGCTTGTAGACGATCCATATTTAGATGTCTTGCTTCGATCATCTTGTGTATGCACAGCTGCAGTGAAATAACTACGGAGGAATGACCTTTGCAGCTGATGCTACTTAGAATTTGTCAATGAAAAACACCTGACGGGTTTAATCCTTAACAACAGTGAGTAATGTAAAACGCGGACTAATTCAAACGGGGAAAATACATCGCAAATTATGAATTGCTTTAAAATGTATTTTCTAAAAACTTCCTAAAAACTTTAATTTTCTAATGCGATTTTATCTTTGACGTCTAATGCACGTGTTTTGTAAATAATCGAATTGAATTGCATTGAATAACATTATGGATTGATTGAAAAGCCTTGCCGGTCTATATTTACCGTTCAATAATTATGGGTAGAAGTTCTACGTTCGTAATGCAATTCAATCAAGATATCAGGAAGAAAATGCAGTTTTTCGAAAAAAAGAGTTTTTTGCTTTAAAAGCTGGAAATACCATAGATTTATTCGAGTTGAACGGGTTAATATATTCTGGGAGGTTGCGCGGGTTAAGCGATTTTTACATCTATGATCTTGCAATCCATCTGATAATTATCAGCATATTAACATGTGATCTTTTATATATTTCCCAGCATTTCTTCACGATAGTTTTGCACTTGAATTTTGCATTTTAGCTTTCCCCACTTTGCGATGCATGCCGAAGTAATGGACATTTACATATACTGACTTAGTTTATTTTCTGTTGATAAATTATTAGTGGTGTTAGTCAAATTTTTTGATTTCCATATAACTCACACAAATGGCACACAATCCAAATCAACATTGATAATAGTGCAAGATGATAAATTGCTAAAATTACTAAATTGCAGCTATAACCGTAGCAAATTTGAGATGCGCAGTCCGCTTATTAAGTGAAGTGAAGTGAACTGCAATTTTAAAACGAGAATTGATTCGATGTTGAGAGATTTGAACCAGGCCTGCTGATGATTAATAATATTGGATGAAATGGCAGCTATGCACTCTTCCTAAGGACTGTCCCCGACGACATCATCAACAATTGTGTTTTCGGCTGCTATACGAAATGTATAGGGGAAAGTGAGGAGGTATGGGCCACCCTAGAATCGGTTGATCTAGCGCTTCATCTATTCTATTAATGAGAACGTATATACCACTGTGCGATGTCTTAATACCCAAGGAACAAAACTTTGCATCATAATTACCCTTAAAATTTATCATTTGGACATGAATGGCAAAAAACGAAAATCTGAAAAAATCGACTTTTCAATTTTGGGTGGGAGGTATGGGCCACATGGTGAGGAGGTATGGTCCACTTGCGAAATCCATGGCCTGGTCTAATCGAATGCACATTTCCTAATGTAGAATGACTAATATAGGCTACATTTGCTAGCAGTAAATTACGCCTGTCGTGATACTTTTTGGTGTATAACATCTTTTCATAAGTTATAATGTCTAACTATAGCAAGTAGAATTGAGTTATTGAACTTGGCGCTTTTCGTCATTTTCATAGTCTACAGATTTAATAACAGCTATGATATGTGTCATACTCAGAATAAATAGCCCATCATGAATGAACTACTTTTGAAGGAAAACAACCGACTTTGAATAGATTCACTGTGAGATTCACTATAGGAGACAGGCAAAAGAAATGTATGTTTTCGCTAATTGCGAATAAAAAGTTGCAGTTCACTGTTCATTAGAGTTCGTTGACTTCCACCTCCCCGTCAAATTCATACACCACCGTCCTTCCATTGAGTGCGATTTCCGGTTCTCAGAGCCGAACATCACGTCCTTCCACTGTACCTCAAATCGGTCCACCTCCCGTACCTGCAAATACAAATATTGAAAATTGAAAAATAATGAAAATCATCTAACACTTGTGGGCCTACCTCAAATTTAGTCCTTTCTGAATTCAATGATCGGAATCCTTGGACTCTGATCCAATCTCGATCTCCATCGTATGTTTCCAATGTCTGTACAACGTAGCGATAACTCGTCAAGTTGCGACGACCACCAATAATACAGACGAGCAGCCAGTCTCCAGCCTTGGTCTCGTTCAGGGGTCCATTCTTGCTTCGAGGATCTTTCGATTGTTCCTGTCTGAAGTCCTGTGTAGCAACGATGTTTGATCGACTGATAGTTCGAGCAGGACCAGCCACATCATCTGTGTCAGCAATCACGACTTCTTCGGAGGGTATGACTAGCGAAGGAAACCGACGTTGCTTTGATTCGGAACCCAATTTTTCTTTCACTGGTGATGAAGTTAGTTCCATTGGACTCTTTTCACGACCGCGCTGAGTTCTCTGTTCAACAGGAACAGCCTTGGGTACTGGTTTAATAGACCTGAGGATTGCCCTTCTTCCAGATGGAGTAGATGGAGCTGCTTCGACTGAGTCAGAGCTTGTCAGTGGCACAGGCTCTGATCGGCTTGTACTCTCATACGTTGCAGAGGCCGGCCCATACCACCCCCGATTAGGTGGCCCATACCTCCCCCATAGGGTACAAAAATCTTAAGCTTGAAAAAATGTACAAGGAGTAGTGCTACCTTCTCGATACTACATACAATCTTTAAGAAAGGGCTAAGCTTGAGAATGCTAGGCGGCATATATCTCAATTACATTTTTTCTGCAAAAATATAGAAAAATGGCGTTTTTCCAAAAAAATTCAAAACAGTGCATGAAACCTATTCACATGTATAACTCGAGAACCAATGCAATTGAAAAGCTGAAAATTGCGTGTGTTAATGAGCACTAAGATAGCGTTCAAATGATATATAGCTTGTTCCCCCATTCAGTTTCGTTTCGCGCTGAGAGCGGTGGCCCATACCTCCCACCTGCCCATACCTCCTCACTTTCCCCTACTATAATACTCGTACAATGCTCAACATTGCGGAATGCATTCCATTTATACACTTCAGGAGAGGCAGAGTTAAGAATAGATTAAGACAAAATTCTTAAGTCAAAGATGCGACTGAACTAAACCTAAGTCGATTTCAAGTATGCACATGCGCATACACACCTTTTCATAACGTGTTGCATGAATGTAAAATTACATATATTTATTCTAGATACATCAAATGTAATCCAATCAGCCCGTACTAGCCATGGAACATTACAATGTACCCCCTTTACCCAGATCCAAAACAGCAACTCTTCAATGGCTTCATAGATATCGTACCTCACTCAAATTCACTTCATAGATATCGGACTTCAAAGTCAAATTATCGACCTAAGTCCAATAGCAGGCAAAAACAAAACTTTATTCAAGCGGATGTGGGAAAGTGAATATATTTTGATGTTCTATGGCTAGTACGGGTTGGTTGGATCCCTAGGAGAAAAAGTTTGGCTTGACTACAATTCCATTAACTCGGTTACCCATGGTATTTTAAATGTAGGCCTACTTTTGCTACTTTTGCTAATAATCAGAATTGTGCAAAATCTGATATATGCTGTGGTAATGTTTTTTGATGTTCGTGTGAATTTGGATTTAAATTGGAGCGATATTTCGAGAGTTATGGCTTCATTACGTTTCTCACCATTTTGGCTGGATTTTTTGCAAACCACTTAGAAGAAAATTGAAAATGTGTTTAAAAATTAAGATTAAATGGGTCTCTAAATAGAAATGGCTATGATGATTCACATGGATTCTAGTGAGTCAAAGTATAGTAGCTGCTATATTTTAGCCTACAATTCATTTTTGATTTTCGACAATTCTATTCAACAGGCACATTCTATTCTACACCGGCCAAACCGATATTACCGATTGCCTATCAAAGAAGCAAGGAAAGAGATTGTCAATGGTAAATAAAATATTAAATTGAACTTTTGCTATATTCAGTGTTTCGGAGTCGCTTTTCTTATTCGTTTTACGTCCATTATCCATTCTTCGTAGGGGAGGACGGGTTTCCCAATGGATTTTCTGCACAAATCACGGTTGGCAACATCTCTTTCCTTCAGCCCAAGCTCCTTGCAATCAGCAAATACCATTTCGTGCCACTTCTTCGATGCCATTTCCTTCTAGCAATCCCACTTTTCAGAGTCGGAGACCGTCGAAATTTCTACTTGACGTAAGCCAGCGGAGATGACCAATGAGTGCTTTATCCTGCACGCTGCCTGAATTGCCTTTAGCCATGTCGTTGTGATAAGTGGAGACCGGGGTAAGTTTTATGACCGGTTGCCCTTCCTGTCGTCAACCATCACAGTCTGGCATGGACCCACAGCACTGTGAAATTCAACATTTTCATTCTACCAAGGCAGTAGGGGAAGCATTTTCAGGGTTTCCAACCTAAGACGAGTAGCCTACCTGAAAATTTTTAGCGAACGTCGTCAGTCCCGGTTTTATGAGTAACCTCCTCTATTCAAAGATGGTCATAGGGAGCGGAGGCCATAAACAAGGTTTTTTGAAACCTCCAACAAAATTCTTTGTCCAGACAGGGTCTATATAAAAGCGGCCGAACTCGCCTTGTCACAGGTTCGTCATAGGGTTGTGAAAGTTTTGAAGAAACAGCGTCGTCATCTTCTGACTCCTCTTCCCTGTCAAACCTGCCGTTTTGGTTCGCGGCTGCTTATCCGCTTGCACATATTCGCAGCGAACTTCCATGTCTAAAGTCCTTACACTATCTGCCACCGGTGGACGCGCCACCAACCTCTCAGCTCCTGTTCCCCAAATAGGTTTTATACTCTCCAAGTTGGACTGCGTGAACAGTGACATGTGTAGTGTTCACATGTTTTGTGCACGTGTTTTAAAGGTGAAACTAAATTTAATTATCCCTCGCATCATAACCTCCTTGACAATGATTTCATCTTTTAGCTTGACAATGAATTATAGCTCTATATTATAAATTATAATGGAACGTATTATTATTGGAAATGTTCGTGTCATCAGAATTGTTCATATGTGCTTATTCATGTTAGCAACTTACTTTTGAATTTTTGACAGCTGCTACTAAGAGCTGGATGACTTTCTGTAATCGGCTACTGATAAAGGTACGTTTGATCACCAATAGAGAATTCTTAACTGCCTAACGGTCTCCTGACATTACAGGGAGGTTATAGCTAAGAAATAAATTTGCTGCACTTTGAAGGAATTGCTAAATTTCTCATAAGAAATGAGAAATAGCGAGACAAAGTGACGCGAATCACATCAAAACAACGAAGTTTGATGCATTCTGATTGATAATTCACGTTATATTCAGTGAATTGGAACACCTCCTAGCTGAGGGACATTGAGCGTGCTAATGGACATGAATGAATATTTAACAGATTCAGTTTAGTAGCCAGAAATCCAAAGATGTCACGGCTCAACCGGTAAACTAAAGCTAGCCAATGTCATTCAACAAACATCAAGTCGTCAAGTTATCACTTTTTTGAAGAAATTGTGCAACATTGACTGTTATTCTACATGATCATCCTCTGCGATCACATTTTATCAAATTAGATGATTTAATCAATGAAATTCTGTTTACATTCCCAAATAGATAACTCAACTTCACAACGTGTGCGCTAATTTTGAAAAACGATTGCATCTAGCTGCCATGGAGATTTGAGAGCTCAAACATTGACTACTTACTTTAGCCAAACAGTTCTTGTGCGTTGATTGACAGAGACGACTTTGCTATTTACCTGAAGAATCAAATTTTGAAATGTGATTTTATGACATAGCTATTGATCCTTCAGAAACATGCTTGAAAGAAATTGGATCAAGAAATTTATATTTTCCACAAAGAGCATGCTGCAGAGCTTGTTCAAGCGGCCAACTCACCGATAAATCTCTCGTTTATTGCAATTGACAATAGACATCGTGCAATTGACTTTATTATTGTTGACTTTGTAAATATTTGAGTACAAATGATGTAGGCAAACAGCGTTTATTGGAAAATCTGATGCAATTCAATGCACTGCAACATCGAGTAGGATTACATCTGATGTCTATTAACACGATCTTAGAGTAATTGCCGACTTATTTCGGATGACATCCTGGAAAGCTCGATTACCTTGAAGAGACTAAACAATTGAGATAAGCTAGTTAATGCAAGCAATCATCAACCCATGCATTGACCAAAAAAGCTACTCTCCGTCTCTCATGCACTTCTTACATGCACCGTCGCATCACATGTTTTTTGCTGAATGTTTTGTTTTGTTATACAAATAAAGTCAATGTGTCAGTTTGAAAACATTTTCTACATCTGTAATTCCGACAATGTGGAAATTTAGATTTTCTCACATGTCATGAAATATTTTGGTTGCTGTAACTGCATGTTTTAAAATGATTAGCGCATGATCGGCAAATTCAGCCATAAATAAACTTGATTGATGTGACTCATGAATACGTCGTCAAATGAGTTGTGTTCCCTATTCACCTCGTCGCTTCAGTGAACCGTGTATGCGATGACCACTCTACTAGCTACTGTATAAAATAAGGTGCTCTCTGACAATATTTGTACACTTGAGAATCAATTCTTCATTGTTTCAATTGATTTGATCATATAGGCCGAAAATGTATGGCTTAATTGGAAGTTAAATCGTCGTGTATTGATGTAAGAATAAGATAAAGACATCAAATTGATCTGAAGCAGGGATTCGCAAGCATGGTTGCTGAATCTCGGCTCCGACCCCGGCCCAACCCCCCTTCGATAAATGTTTGCGATCATGAATTTCTGCAGGGAAGGAGCGAAAATGAGCCAAGGAATGATGCTCTACCTATGACTTTTCAACCTGTGCGTCCATAGCGCACGCCTTGTTGTGAGACGCCTCCAGACGAGTCTGTGAAGTTTGTGAGTTACCTGTACTTTTTTAGTACAACAACAATTATTTTCATTTACCGAGCAGCTGTATAAAGCAGTACCGTGTCACATCGCACAACATGTTTCATAAAACAAACAGAATTGTTCTCATTTCTGTTTAGCACAATATAGCTTAACAGATAGATGACTAAGGAATGTAAGGAATTTCTTGATGCAGTGTAGTCTGGATAAGCGGGACTAGTGACAAAACATGGAAAACTATTCTGTGATGTTTTAATGCATATATAATGTTGCCTTCTGTTTGGGTTGCGATATCTAAAATAGGCTATGATATTTTAAACATGCATCTAGAATATATTTTAAATATTTTGAATAGGGTCGAAAGCCATGATTCAACATGTTTTTTTATATATATATATATATATCTTTTTCCTGTACAAGGCGTCCTTTCATTTTTTGATACACAACCCATTATCAGGGCTGCCACTCTTCCAGTTTATGCCGGAATTCCGGTTTTTTTCAGACTTATTTAAGTAGTGAGAAAATGTTTTATCAATGAACAGACAATTGGATTATAAAGGATTTACATTGTCAGAGGCCCTTTTGAGATTGTGGAGGGGCCCTTTAAAATAGTGAGGGCCCTTTGGGACTGTGAAGGGGACCCTTTAAGATCGCGAGGGGCTCCTTTGAGTTTGTGACGGGGCCGTTTCAGATCGTGAGGGGTCCCTTTAAGATCGTGAGGTGACTCTTCGAGACTGTGTAAGGGGTCTTTTTTGAAATTGTAGTTGTAGGTCTGGGATAGTGAAGGGCCCATAGAATTGTGAAGCAGTCCTTTTACATTGTTAACAGCACCTATTTTGCTTTTAGAGGATTCTATTTAGATATGAACGGACCTTTGAGATTGTAAGGTCGTCTACAAGATTGAGAATGGGAACCTTGAACGCTCTTCAATTTTAAAGATTATTAATTTCAAATCAACTACTTTCTAAAAATCAGCGTGATGTTTGAGCAGAAGACTAAAGGCAGAATTCTACAAGCAAGTCAGTCATTCTTTCGTCAATCATGAAGAAACAAGACTCATAGCAGGTAATCAAGGTTCCGAAATAAGAATTGAATTTACGTGGTATTGCTTAAAGAAAAAGTTGTAGCACGTTATCATGGAGTAAATTATGAGTTGAGATGTGATTGCTTTGATGCTCTCCGATATGTGTCTTTCAAAAAGCGTCTACCAGAAAAACATGAAAGAAATCTACCGAGAAGTTTGGGGAAGACAAGAGCGTGACGAAAGAATATGTTATGTGATCAGTTGTTCCAAAAGTGGCTAAATTTCTGTGAAGACACCGACGAAAATTTAAATCTCGCTGAGCAACTGCAGAAGTGATAAGGATTTTATTTTGTGTTGATGGTGCGTTTACGTATGTCATGCGACTCAGCTTTAATCAAATGGCTGTCATAATCTTGTTTAAAAGCCATAAGTTGTCTTCTCAGATATCTCATAGTACAAGATATGAGAGCATGGTTTGATTTGAATCACTGGCGGAACTACAAGCACCGATAGAGCTATTTTTCAGGCGCAACTGCAAGCGTTTTTGGCTTTATAGCCGGCATCAGTGCAGTATACCTTAATTTAAAGAATCAGTAGCTCACTGCACAAACCGTCGGCAGGTGGATGTGCCTAGAAATCCGGCGGCAGACCCTTCTGCATAAGCGTGAAACACGAAGTAGCTACTTGCAATCGTGTTTGCAAATTTCAAATTTTTTAAAACGAGCTCTATGAGATTTGAATTGCAAAACATTTTCAAAACTTATCAGACTGTGCTATCGAATGATGGCAATTTTCTTGCTTTAAGGGACCCATGGCTATGAATTTTAGGGGGGCCCATTCCGATTTGACTTTCCGGTATTTATTTTTGGTAAGAGTTGCAGCCCTGCACAATTCTTAAGACGATGTATACCTTCTGTGTATCTCCGTAAGAGAATGCATTTTGTTTGCGTCAGTTGTCAATCGATAGAATGTTGAACTGAAATTCTGATGTGGAATTTCAGTTAAGTCTGCATAAGATGGAAAGTGGTTGGTAATTCTTCGCTGATGAATGCTTCGATAATATGCTGCTTCGGTTTGAAGTTTAAGTTTGTCATGTGTACCAATGGGAATACTCTTCTCTATTACATCAGATCAATGATGTCTTAGGAACCTCCCACGACTTGCATTTGTGCACCGATATGCATTGGATATATATTTCAGCTTTCATATCAGTGCTACACGACTTCTTGAGGTGATTACTTGAACGAAAACATTTGCCAGTTGCCGCATTTGATTATCTCAATGCTACTAGGTGCTTTGTGTAGCTCGATTTTTATATTAGGCTACCGATAAAGACTTACAGAGTGTGCTCTCTTATCAGTCGAACATCTTATGCCTCTTCTGATAAGATAGCAAGTTTATCAAGTGTAGCTTGCAATTCTCCGCCGCAGTTTCCCTGAAATCGGTCGACATTACTCAAGCTTTCCTGGTTCCTGGTTGACTGACGAAGTAGAAATCATTCATTTTATGAAAGATGTTGGGATAGCACATTTTCTTTAAAGAGTCTAAGAAAACTTATAGGTGTTTGATTTATAGGACTTAGGACTCGTAATTCTGTTCCCCGTTTCTTCTGCACTTCGGATCTGTACCCATGCGAGAGCTTATCTAGCATCTTTAAAATTTTGATAAGCATATCAAATGGTCATTTAGAAATCTATTTATTTATGAAGACATTTACATAGCGCACAATACAACAGTTGCAAGGCGTTCTCTTGGAACAGGTGCGTTTTAAGTGACCGACAAAAGATGGGAAGTGTCCGGTCATTGTCCCTGAGATGTAACGGGACATAACTGCGATACGGCAACGGCGAGAGCTCGGTCACCCAGGCGAGTGCGCGTCGAACGCACACAGCATGTCATTGCATCATTTGATTGTTGATCATTTTTATACCGAGTAAAAATTCATAGACCTCATTCTTCTGGATGACTAAGCTCTACTTCGATGATCTCCAAGAGGCAATCTATTTCCCGGTTGATTTTTTGCAACAGAAACATGCGTTCTTAATGTTGCTGCGAACGTTTCTACCATTCGAACATCAATTCTTTCTAGTCTTTCCACTGGACAGAGTTTTGGGACCATTTTCACTACCACTCTATAATAAGCCTATGTGCGCTTATATCTGCACGCAATTAGAAGTAAGCATAATTGTTCTTTCAAAAACTAAATTTTGAAAACTATGATGCAGTAATCAAATATTGTAGGTGATTGAAAAAAATACATACACTGATATGCACACTGGTACCAGCTGAGGCATCTAAAGAAAGCGAAAATGGAAACTCGTGGCTGAAATTTTAGGAATTCTGGGACTCATTCATGTAATTATTCAAAGAAAGCATGAATGATATTAATTTACACGCTTGGAATCCACACATCTATCTATATCCAACCAAATAAAAGACGCAGCTACTTCCTGTTAAAGTCATTGCCTGTACGAACTGTCGCACAATACATCAACCACGAAAATTTGACGGAGTGACGTACCATGTTTGTTTTCATCCGCATCTACTCAATTTTGCACGGATTTCAATAAAATAAGTGCCAAAGTGATCGGGAGATAATATTCATTGTAAAAAGCTGGTGTTCAAATGGATTAGAGCATGTGACCTTTTTTTCGACCCCGTATGGCATACCTCCATTAGTAGTAGTACAAAATTGTATTCCTATCGGAATCATGCATATGAATTATGTGTCCTTACATATTGCCATTCAGATTTAGTGATGTAATCAAAAGATGGTGAAATGACACAAAAGCATAAAAATGCGAATTTAAGGTTCCTTTTGTGAAATGATCTATAAGTTGATTCATACATGCTGCATACGGCACCGTCAAAAATGCAAAATGATGACCTTCCATGAGAATTTCATAACTTTTACTGCTTTTACTGTTTTTTACGTATGTTTAACCGGTTGATTCAACTTCCGAAATCAGTTACATGCACATGCGATAACCTAAACATACACGTAGGTAATTCGCACAAAATTTAATTTGAAAACGAACTTGAACAAACAATTTCTGCGATTACCTCCGACAGTTCTATATGATATTTAAATTTTGTAATATCATTAATATTTGTTAGATTGCCTGTCATATTATGAGAACTACGACTCTTTCCTCACATATTCAACATGCAACTTGATCCATTCCAACAACAAGTGCGTCCGACAACAATGGAAATGCCCAATGATTAATTGCTTAGATATATTTTGTAAATAAAATCTATCGTAAAAGATCATTTTATTACAACTTTGTTTCAGTGAATGAGTACTGAGTACAAAAGAGAAAAGTTGAGCCAATTCAGGAATTCGGATGACGTGCTCACGCTTCGTCAATTGGCAATTGAGAGATGGGGATTGGTTGACAAGGAGTTCCGCAGCATCATGTGGCCGAAATTGTGTGAAGTCAAAACAGAAGAAATAGCGCCAAAACCAGGTGATTATCAGCAATTGCTGACGTTGTCAATTTAATCTGTAAAGTGAAAACTAATTCAAAACGATGGTACATGCAGGAACTTAATAAGTGGGCAAAAAGGAAATCCTTTATACCTTACAGAGATAGGAAGAAAAGTCGTGCGTCGCTTGCGGATTAATGTGAATTCCAGAAAAGTGATTAGATTGCCACAATTCCTTCAGATTCGAAGAACTTGAATCATGGCGCATAAGCTTTCTCCATAATGTCGGTCGATCCGATCATTATTAAAGAAAATAGCAGGCACACGAAAATTAGTTCATCTAATGATTTCACCATCCTCTTCTCAGCATTCCTCACTGCATGGTGCTCATACTGAAATGTAGCCTGACAGTTATGTGTGTTTTGGTGTGGCGAAGTGATAACACAGCACTCACGCCACTCACTCTGGCTATGGACGTCAAGATCCGGCTGAAAGCTTATTGTTTGCCATTTCCGATAGTATACGATAAACGAATTATCCATTCGAGGAGCAAGTTGTGTAATTCTGTGATGTGCCATTTCGATGTTAAGGACAGATATTAAACTTCCATTCTAGAAACCGGAGACGCGCGCACAGATGAATCTAATTCTGTGATCCAATGTCATAAATGTCACAAGAATCACTGAGTACATTTGAAATTAAATTCCGTTCGTCACGATGTGTGAACATGTTTGTTTCAGACCCAAATAAACTCCGTCAGCACAAAGATTATGAACAAGTGGTAATGGATGTCAATCGATGTCTTAAGCGCTTCCCTCCAGGCATGGATGAAGACGTCCGCATGTCTATGCAAGATCAGCTTGTTGATCTTATCATGCGCGTTCTGGTACGGAACAAAGATCTTCACTATTATCAAGTGAGACTATCAAACCGATTCACCGTGCATCATATAATAGCATTCTTTCTGTATTTCAGGGCTATCATGATATCTGTGTCACATTTCTTTTAGTCTTGGAAGAAGATATTGCATTCGCCGTCATGGAGAAACTGTCACAAACGCATCTGAGGTAATAGAGATAAAATGAAAAAATATATATGAACCTTGTTTACACTCGAAATCACATTAGGCACGAAGCCCTCTTTCATGTGGCCGAGTTGCTATTTATCCCACTCACTGTTCAGCAAGTATGCAGAGTGTGCCTATTTTTCAAGGTCTGAGGTTTAACCCGACCAAGGTTTAAACCAAGCTCTCCCGGACGTAGAGCGGACACTCTACCACAAGGCCACTGCGCCGATGGATTGATTGATCAGTAAAATCAGATCTCATCAGTTTCGTAGCTGCGACATATTACATTTTCCTATGACTGCAAAGAAAGTTATCACAATCAAATTTAAACATTTAACATAGGACCACTTTACAAACTTTAGATGTGCAGAGCTGATCTGCTGTCGCACACATAAGCGCAAAGGAAGAAAATCATTTTCTTCCGAAAAATTTCCATCGGACATAAGATTGAATTCAAAATTATGATCATGAACTAATGCTCACACCATTGACATTTCATCCGGTTTGTACATGACTTTATCTAACATTTATTTATTTATTATACGAACAGATTCAAGTGACATTTATGTCCGAAGACTTCAAGGGCACTTTCTACAGTGAAACAGTCATCAAAAGTCAAAGATTAAGGGTCAACAGGACAAGGGAAGCAGAGGAAGGAGCAAAGCTCAAGATAAGTAGGCAATGCGCAGGAGTTCAACCTTCAGGTGTCTCTTGAAGGATGAAATGGATGAAGTTGTCTTAAGGCTTGTCGGCAGGTTATTCCAGATACGAGCAGCCGCAATCGGAAAGGCACGAGCTCCGACGGACCTCAGGCGGAGGAGGGGGATCAACAGGTCATCATTGAAGCGGATCGGAGATTACAGCGTGTGGGATTGCAGGACACAGATTGAAGCATGGAGCACATGTAGGAAGGAGCTGAACCGCGAATGCATTTGAAGGCGAAAACTGCCAGGCGATAGGTAATCCTATAGCGAATCGGTAACCACTGAAGGGATCGTAGTAGAGGGGTCACGTGGTCGCGGGAGCTGGTATTGAACAGAATTCGCGCACCTGCATTAAGAATTGATTGAAGCTTGCAGAGGGAATTGTCTGGTAGGCCATAAAGTAGACTGGAGCAAAAATCGAGCCTGGAGTGAACGAGGGGAAACCATGGGAAAACATGAGAGTGAAAACCGGTAGCGGAAGGAAGCGACGCGAAGCTGGCGAAGTGCACCAAACCAAAACATTTGGAACCGTGCTAGAAATGTGGTGTTGCAGACAGGGATCAAGGAAATGACCCCGAGATTGCGGATTTTGTTAGTCGGAGTGATGGAGTCTTGTTGTCCGATAATAATAGGAGACTGTGGAACAAGATTGCGGCGTCTTTTAGAGGTGAGCCACATGATTTCAGTCTTACTGGCGTTAAGCAAGAGACGATTGCTCGCTAGCCAGTCGTGAACAGCAGATAAGCAGTTGGACATCTTGTTGGAGAGGACATGGATCTGGGATGGATGACAGGAGCCGTAGATTTGGATATCATCAGCATACATATGGTAGGAAAGACTATGAGATGTGATGATATTGGGAAGGTCAGACGTGTACAGGAGAAACAAGATTGTACATTGTGTGGAATTTTCTGACCAATTTTCATAACTAATAATTCTTTACAAGATTCAGTATGGCCTGAATTCTATTGAGTCCTTTTAAGTATTTGAAGGTAATGCATGTAAAATTGCGCTGAAAATGTCGGTCGCCGAACCTCAAAATATCTTCAAGGCGAAATTCAAGATGCGTTAAAAAACTTCAAATCCTTTAAATCTATGGACATCGTTGTTGGATAGAGATTGAAAGACTGAAAATAAGAATAGATAAGAACAAACAGGTCTGCTGTTTCTATTACCAAATCTTAATATACCGATAAATGTTCAGAATTAGAATTCGATGTTCAAAATAATAGTCAGTGGTGATCTTTTAGTGAAATGTAGAAGAGTGATTATGGCTTCAAGTAATCATAACCAGATTACGACTATATTATTTACATGCATTAAAATTATGTGAAAAATGGTGTTATTCGCTTTCAAAATGTCATGTGGTCCTGTTGTATTTTACTGTGATGCGTGTTAACATATATACAACAGCGACCCCACAAACATTCAAGAACTACTGCAACATGCTATTTCCATCAGAGATACTTCAGAATAGATCTAATTATAGTATAGTCCCCTAATTAAGTGAGCTTGGATAGATTTTAAGAGTTTGCAGAGCAAGAATATTCATTTAAAATTCGAAGGCAAGAGAGCCATAGTTTTTCCTGTGGTGCGTCATGCATTTCCAACTTCGGGAATCAGTTACATCCAAAGAGAGCGATTGTATCATAGTGCGGTACATGAATGTACTTAAATTTCATATACGAGTATGATGCAACTACTTCAATTCTTAAAAAGTGATAATATGAAAAATAAGTGGAGGGAATTCTTCGGCGGCGCAAGCTGGGCAACTGCGGCTGTTGTAGTCATTGTGCGAGGCCTGTGCGCGAGCCGACGGGATATGACAGGCTGCACATGATTGACTGAACGACTGTAAAAAATGTGAAACTTTGGTGTACATGGAATGACCCATTGACAGCTACAATAAATTCACGTACAATTGGCTGCTAGGTTTAAGCATCCCTCATTGCAAATTACCGTGATTCCTTGTTTATCATTTGGCATTTGTTACCTATTTATTTAGCTAATGATGCCATTACAAGAAAATTTTCCCTAAATTCACATTTTTATGTTTCAGGTTATTTATGGGCCCCGATATGAGTGAGACATCAGATCACCTTCAGCTGATTCATATCATTGTCTCCGAATCTTCGCCATCCCTTGTCAAACGCTTTGACGAAGCCTCGCTGCAACCACTGTATGCTTTGTCATGGGTTATCACCTGGTTTGGTCATGTTTTGGGTGATCTGAATCGCATTTTGCGCCTTTATGACTTCTTCCTTGCATCAGATAGTCCCCTTATGCCTCTTTATCTTTCAGCAGCGTTAGTTATTCACTGTACCGAGGCAGTGATGGCTTGTGATCCCGATTTTGCTTTACTTCATCATTGTCTTTCAAACCTTCCATCTCCTGACTTGCCTCTTGAAGACATCATTTCATCAGCTTGTCGGCTGTTTTATGGACTACCGCCTGATCGTCTGATTACTCGGGGTGATGCCATACTGAAACAGGCACGGATAAGAAACAAGGAAGTGGGTGGGCGGTCTAGAAAGAGGCTTAGAAAGAATCGAGAAATTGAAGGCAAGAGAAAATTGTGGATAGGGAGTATCGCTGCACTGGTTGTTGCAATCTTTCTGGGGATTTTCGCTCGATGGGTGTGGTGAGAGACGTAAACCTTCACTTTCTATGTCTTCCAGAGGCGGCATCTTTCTACTTCAGTGCATAGCATTTAAGTAATTATTGAAGATTCTAGTTGAGGCACTATGTAATAGTTAGAGGAGGATTTCATGTGATTAGCCGGAATAGGAGGGACGACTAACCAATTAATTGCCCGAGGGCATAAGCCGAGTAGTAATCACATGTAAATCATCCTGTAACTGTTTTAGAGAATAGCACTCTTATTTCTAGGCCTGGATAGTGTGCCCTAGGGGCATAGATAGCTTTTAAAAATTATCGCTCTCAGACATTTATTTGTAATATTTAAATCATCTGAATCAGGGGCTTCTGCTATCTTCAATGGAATTCTCAAGCCTTTTGGTATAACTTTCAAATGTTCACAACACTTTAAAAAGGCGATATGTAGGATGATTGTCATGAAAGAAATCATTGTTCTTGAGATTTGTTGAGCTGGATCTATCACAGATTCAAAAAGCAATTATTCAATTTCAGGAAAACAGCTCGAAAAGACGGATCGACTAGCGATTCAATAGGTTAATGATAAAAGTAGAAACACGTCTTTCCCAAATCTTTCTTCTATTTTTCTTCAACCGGTTTCAATTGACGGTCAGATCCGTCTTTTCAATGGTCGCTAGTCGACCCGTCTTTTCGAGCTGTTTTCCTGAAATTGAATAATTGCTTTTTGAATCTGTGATAGATCCAGCTCAACAAATCTCAAGAACAATGATTTCTTTCATGACAATCATCCTACATATCGCCTTTTTAAAGTGTTGTGAACATTTGAAAGTTATACCAAAAGGCTTGAGAATTCCATTGAAGATAGCAGAAGCCCCTGATTCAGATTATTTAAATATCAAATGGAAAAATAAGATCTTGATACTTCAAATCGAGTTGTTAACTGATCTAAGAAGACATTTATTTGTAGATATCTTATTAGATATCTACGAGATCTGACTAATCCATGTTTCTTCCGGCTGTCTTCGTAACGCTCCATGTTTTCGGCATTAATATCTTGCCTTCAGGGCAGGGAAATTAACCTAGATAGAAATTTATCTGGATATTGAAATTGTATTACAAATGAGTGGTATTCGCTAAGTGACTTTAAATGGTACAATGTCTCATCTCCGATTTAACCGCTCTCGCCGCTCACATGATCAATATGCGAAATTGTTCTTATGTTACGACAAAATGCAATTAGTCATTAACTATTTGAGTCGCGTTGGATATTTTTGTTATCCTCCCACAGTGAATTCGGCTTGCGTTAGCAACCTTTTGAAGGACCTTTCAAACAACATTGATTAGTATTTGTCTAATTTGTGCTTTTTGGCATCTTTCGATCGCTAACAACATCGCTATCAGACAGTGATCTCATGCTATCAACCATGTGCGATAAAGTTACGTTCACATCTTCTCAAATTAGATAAGCGAATAATCATGCTGTAGATAGCTGCTCATTGTGCGTCAAATAATGATAAAACATCTCAGCATGTGTGTCATCAGTTGGCGTACTGTACTGTCTTTTTCTTGCGGAATAAGAAAGACTCGGTGTGCCTAGAAGCTAATTATCTCACAACATGTGTCGAAATCCTGTCTCGTCGTCAGGTGATTTCTCATTAAGCAAGATATTGATAATGCATCTGCCGAATCATGCTCTTAATACCGTCTATTGTATATTTAGGTTCGCAAGATGTTAAAATTGAAGGAAGGACTTCCGTGATACGATCATTGCTTAATTCCATTAATCGACGGCATTAAGTTGGTAGGTTGAAGTACACTGAAATGGAATAATGAGTTTTATTGATTCTCAACATTCATTGATGGATAATCCACTACATTGTCATTGCAATATCATGAAACAGTAAGAATCAAAACGCATCTCTTTGATGCAGCCCCCTGAGATAGTTTACAAAGTATTTCCAGCACTTAAAAAGCAGAGCAATATGGCCATCAACTTTCCATATTGTCGCAGAGATTTCTGTTTGATATGAGTTTCATAAATTGGATAACATATGAGCTATGTCTACCTTTCACTTCTCAAATAGTTGCGGGATGAGTACGCTATTTTTATAAAGCCGCATTAGACTCTAGACATTTCTCTGGAGTCATAATTCATTTTTAAGTGAATGACTACTGGTCATACATGCAGTATTTGCAGTCCTAATCGGCTACGAAGTAGCTTCTTTGTCTATAATTGGCCAAACTTTTTAAAGCGTCTAGCGTTATCAGAGTTTTAGCTCTCAATTGAAATAATTTGATAGTTTGGAATTGATACAAAGTTGTGTATTCAATAAATATGCACCAGGGATGAGAATCAGGGATCAATTGGACTATGTTAATTGTAAATTACACGCATTTGGGTCCTTCTTCATCCTCCTATATTCACATTCCCGATTAGCGAATTTCGCAAATATAATTGAATAGTTCTACTTGTTACATAGTTTGACAAGTTAATTTACATTGCAAATTTAATGAACATGTATTGTCTCCGTATATGAAGATCGGCCCGATAAGCTGTTTTTGAGTGAGATTAATTTTTTGTTCGCACTGCGTTTTAACTTAACGCGGCTGTGAGTGATACTCTCAAAGTTACGGTGAGCAAAAATGTCGGTCAAATGCAGGATCTACTATGCACTGAGGATAATGCCGCCTTCTACATAGACAGACAAACATTCCAAACCTGAAAATGTTTCTAAGATTCACAATTTCTTAACAGGAGAATGAGTCTAATATTTTGATTTTGATTGATTCAAAGTTAAATTCATCAGCATTTTTAAGACTTCACAAGCGTCGCCTTTCTTAGTAATGACAATCTAAGCTGTTTTTCATAGAAATGTGGAAGCAGGTCCCAAATGAATTCACTTTTTACTTCGAACTGAACTCACTAGATTTCAGAAGAAATCAACCTACGTTCGTGCTTCTCTTTCACTAATGACAAGTATGTACACCTGACCTCAAAGATAGGTATGATGGACTTCGTGCATTTGTAATTCATTCAAAGTCTCTTTGTATTCTAAACTTGCTCAATTTATCATTTCATCTTGATACTTGGCATGAAATTCAGAGACATCTGATATCAACAACTGACATTCCGGTTGGCATCTTGACGACGAATCAGATGATTTTAGTTTGAGCTCGTTTCTTCATGCCTTTATCGTTTTTGTGCAATATCTTATTCAGGTGCCTATTCTAAATCAAGAGCCGCTCGCACAGAGTCTACAGATTGTACTTAATGAAATAAACTTGAGAATCATGTGTGTGTTTTCCATCTTTCTATCATGTACGCGATATTTTATATTCATACTGTCTTAACCTGTGCCCCCCCACTCTTAACTACTAAAGTATTGCCCCGAACGACATGAAATTGACGGCTCAACATACTGCACTGGCGAAAACATCGGCCGTCGGCCCGCGTCTGTTTCGAAGGATAAATAATTAATTTAGAAACCCGCCGTCGGCCGGGCACTTTTCAATTCAATTCTTTATTTTGCTTCACAAGGGCAGTGAATACATCTTAGGTAGAAAACGCAAAGCAAATGCGAGAAAAAAGATGAAATAAAATGAAATAGAATAAATAAAACTGTATAAGAGTTATGGGCAATATTGAATAAAGGAAGAAGCGAATCATACAGCTTTCAGTCTTTGAATTAATTCCTTGAATCAAACTGAGGCTGGCGAGGAAGGAAGAATTGACGAAGTGGATGGGTTTCGGTTTCTGATACTTCTATGAACATCTTGCAAATTTTATCCCCGGTCTTGAACAGAGAGGACACTCTACGATCTCCACAAATCCTATGCACTCGATTTTCAACTCGTTGGAGGCGGTGCATGAGGTAGTTCGGCGCATTGCAAAACGCAGAAAAGGCGCACCAAAGAGCAGTACCCTTTAAAAATCAAGTCTTCAGGACATCGACTTCGCTTCAGCTGCAATAGTACGTAAATTTGTTTTGATGCCTTCTTGACAAGATAGTCGACATGGTCATTCCACCTCATGTCTGAAGATAAATAACAGCCGAGAATACAGAGACGATCCACACTTTGTACGTTATGCCCATTTGATAAGATAGCCGTACTGATAGCT
The DNA here is from genome assembly GCA_907163375.1 of Prostheceraeus crozeri. NCBI lineage: Eukaryota > Metazoa > Platyhelminthes > Polycladida > Euryleptidae > Prostheceraeus > Prostheceraeus crozeri. Next base: position 25,865 of record CAJQUW010013268.1, on the reverse strand, counting down.
AGGGATCTTTTTGTTTTTACGTCCATTACAAAGCATTTGGAACGATTGATGTTCGTTATTTTTGTCCGACTATTGAGAGATGTTATCAAACTCAAGTTGAAGCTTATCATGTTGAAGCTTGTTTACCTTTATTACCTGAAAAGTAATAATTAGTATAAAGCAGATTATTTTCAAAAGCCAATTGGTCAAACATAATGTTTATTGCATTTCAAATACGATAACTACACTATAATAAAGCACTAGATGTACCACAATGGGTACAGAACTTCCTGTATAGTAGTGTAATGGATATATCTATTCACTCTTTTGGGGACCTCAGTCTGCTCATTATTGCCTCTCGGTAGTTGTTTCGAGGTCTCCTTGGAATCAATACTATACCTTTTCCCAGTTAGTAAAATGCTCACTCTGTCATCCTAAGTAGGAGCTATATAAGGAATGACGCTAGGTGCCCGAGGAACGTTTACTGATGACAAACTTTACTTGATTTATGATGTTCAATGAGATTAACTCGCTTTACATTGAAATTCGCGCTCAATAGCAGCTCCCTTGTCTAAAGAAAAGCTGTAGGTTATTCACAGGGCACTCATGGTAAGAGAGGGTGGAACACATTGAACATGTTTTTGATCTTTTCTCAGCAGTTGAAATATACTAAATCAAATGAACCAAAACAAACTCGGATATAAGGTGGAGGATATGTCTAAGTTGTTGGACGTTTTTGTGACATTTCATCTTCTCACAATTTGAATTTTAAAATTTCTACCAAAGTGGTTCAATGTGGGTGAGGCACATTGAACCACCTTTATTTATTACTCTCTTGTTCAACTTTGTTATACTTTCTGTATCAGATCCGTAGCTTCAGTTTATGAATTATCAAAATGAAGCAAAAAAGACTCATTGTTTGAGATCTTTATTGTCAAGAGTGATAGCATAGGCTTGACGTGAAAAATACATGCCAATTTCTGAAAGAAAAATGCAGAGTTCTCAGATTAACAGCATTATTCATAATAGAAGAGCCTTGGTAAGAGCACTAATTCTAAATGTATTGATACACAATATTACATTTATCATTGTGATCATCAAAGCATTGTGCATTACATATGTAGAGACCAAACACCAACACAAGAAGCATTAACAATTCAATATATTTGACCAGCTAGGGATGCTCCATTATTCAAAGCCTCTTTTGATTGAGATCAATGATATATCAAGTAACTTTTTCAATATTTATTCTTCGCCATGCTTCCCTGGTGCTTTGTTTTCGATAAGAGTCGCAACGCACAGAAACGAATGCCGTAACTGCTTAAATATTTCTATATGGTCAATTTGATAGCGTTGCAGACCAATTTGTAGCACAATTACATGTCAAAACTTACACATCACTTCGCTCTCTCAATAAAAAAAGTGAGTATCGAAGTTGGTCACTATGAACCATGTTCAAGGTGCCCCATCTTGGGTGGTTCAATGTGCCCCACATCGTCAACTTTTCAAAAACGTGATCATGTGAAAACAAAGCTGCACTCAATGAGTTTTTAACTACTAGATTAATGAAGCGATAAAGAATACTTAAGAAAAATGCTGTCTAATGAAAACTTACGCAAGGTTTTGGCTACATCAAAACTAAAGTTCTGATTTTCTGAAAATTTACTTTTTCATTGAAATTATCATAGGAATCATGTTTATTTGTTTCAATAAACAATGTCTTAAAGCATGAAGCTTCCACTATACATTTTCGGAGAATACAGTTTCGGAAAAAGGGCTGGTGGTTCAATGTGCCCCACCCTCCTCTAGCTGTTGATCTGAACACCGTAATAGAAATAAGCGGTGCAGAAAAATTTGACCAATTTTTTAGACCTTCAAGCCTCCAGAAATAATTAATTTAGAAACCGGCCGACCGCCTCGAAAATGTCTTCGCCAGTACAATATTCCCGTGTGTTAGCATTGGTGGTATTCACTTGATCTGCCTCTCTCATCTTCACACTATAATTATCATTTAAAAATCACCAATTTAAACCAATTACTGAACATCTTGAAATTTTACCAAAGTTTTACTATAGATCACCTTAATTATTGATATTTAGTGGTTCAATGTACTGAAAAGTTGTTGAATGCAAAGCGAGATGGATAGGATTGATTTATACAATGAATACAGTTCAAACATTCACGTGCGTATATATGAGATGTTAGAGATTTTCCTCCAGTAGTAACCAACCCAGTGTATCTGAGAGACGGCATTCTACACTCCTAATTATCTTCAAATGTGATAAGAAAGAAGACAGATAGAAGAACTCAAATGATTAGGAGACTTCATAAAGCAAAATATACATTCACTTTGATTGTGAGATATTTTTGATAAGGCTACAGGTCTATTAATCACTGACATGTGTCAAGTGATCTGATACACCAGAATCTACAGAACAAATCTTAACAACAATATTGATACTACAGGGCCTCTTCATAGATCTAGAATGATAATAAGACTAAAGATGATATCAGAAAAGAAAATATTATAGTACTTATATCATATACGCTTTCATCATGCAGGTTAGGGTGCCGTGTGGGTCACGCAGGTCGTAGATCATGTTTTCGTGAAAAGTCGGTGAGTTGTTTGTCGTTGATCTACTTCCAACCCTTAACATCAACTAAAAGCAACAGCAGAAGGATGAGCATGACAGCTAATTGCTGAAGTGTTTCTGCATGATGGTGTGGTTTGCAGGGTTTCAGAGCCGGAGCTGGAGCCGTGGCAGGTGGATCACGACTCCGAAACCCTGGTGGTTTGGGATTAAGCCTTTCTTAATCGGGATCTGAGGCACAACGGAATCCTCGGGTGATTCGGCCTCCCTTCATTGCCAGCTCCAAACGATGATTGGCATGAATTATACTCATTAAACGTTTAATCATACCGAAAACTTTATGGATCCAACGACTGGAGCTCATACACGAACCATCGAATCTTTCTGGCACGTCTATGTGATGCAGAATATGCGCCAATGCGGAACACAGCGATCTTTAGTGGACAGCTGTTTGTGTGAGTTCGTTTGAGGCAAATGTGCCGAAATGTGGACCGTCAGATGCAAATTATTAATGACATGTCCTGATTTTAACCTCTTCAATAAAAATAAAAAGTACAAGTTCCATATCCTCTCTTATAATAAGTCTGGGGCGCACCCAATGCACCGTACTAGCCGGTTGAAGAGCATTGATCTAGAATAGAAAGATGCCCTCCTGCATGAATCACTTCACGAAAATTCATCGGCAGCCGTTGACTTCAAGGAATTTTCGAGCGTTAAATGTTCGCGTCTGAGGACCTTTCTGTTTTATTTCCAATTGAAGTGACATTTATATGACTGATTTAGAGTTCTTGATTGAAATATGTTTACTGTTGTTATTTAATGAGTAGTACATGAAATGTGTAAATTTGCATTATTTCCAGAAATTCGATTCTCTCATGCGAGGGATTACATCCCTTTCCTTGGCTTCGCTGGTTCTCATCATTGATTTTGCCACTAGTCTCAATCCTTTCACAAAAGAAACATCACTTCTTCTCGGTAGTAATGTCGACTCAAGTATTGTTGCTGCCTTTGCTGACATTAATGCCGATCGGCGAGTGGACATCATTCTTATTGATCCGTCGAAACTCGCTTTGGATGTCATTCTGATGGCGAAGGAAGGTGCTGGGAAAAGAACTCACTTCTTGACGGCTCCATCCTCGTCTTCATCGAAAGATGTCATTCTTGGCGTACTTCCAGCAGATTACAACGGTGACTCTCGACTGGATGTGGCACTCATAATGGGTCCGAAAGGAGGCGGTGGTCCTGTTAGCGTTTATATCAGCTATGGGTTACCGAAAAGGCCTCACATGACCGCACCTAGCTCTATTGGTGTAAGCCTGACTGATCAACCTTTCGTGTTGGACTGGAATGGAGATATGATCGCTGATTTAATGGGTCAAACGCAAGACGGCAAGACAACGGTATTGATTGGCAAGTGAGTGTATTCATGTCATCAGAAATATTCAATTGACCGTATCCAGGGTTGTCGGAATTAAGACAGCCGATGTAGTGCCCACAGCATCGCTGTTTATCGGATATGTTAGCGTATGTCGCACTCAAATTCTACGAAGTAATAGTAAATGTTGAAAGTAGAGCATCTGTTTCTGCTAGATCTGTAGATGTATCGATTAAATGCTATTTAGGTCAGCATCTGTCGGTACTGGAGGTTCTTCACAGTCATGTTTCAAAAAAAACGATCTCTCCCTTTGTTTCGACACATAGTGTTTATTTGATAAAGACAATAAAATCCAGACGCGTTTCGTCCTGTGGACAGTGTCAAGGGTGCTGGTGCTAAATGCTATTTGATGTAAAGTGCGTGTCTATATTGCATTAGGGCAAGATGGCATGCTTAGTGAGATATTTGAAAGTTACATTTGATTTATTGTGATAAAGACGCAATTTATTCCTATTCCATTGATTTCAAGTTTGTGTCTTCTAAGGCATTTTCTTCAATTCTTTCTCAAAATCAGTGAATAGAATGTGCTATAACCTGATAAATAATGATGATCAAAAATAGTAATAGAATACAACACATTTGATAGATAAATAAATTGTTCAGCGTTGCATATGACAAGAACACATTTGAAGTTTTTGCAGTGAAAGTCATTACGTTTGTCAGATCGTTTTTTATTGAATTATTAGGATGATTTAATCGAGCGAAATCATGAAATACATGTGCGTGTTCGGATTGTTTATGTCACCAAGTATTGAAACTAAATATTGTGCTGAAGTACAAGAAACATACTTTCTGGAGAGAACCCATGCTATAAATCTCACACTGATGAGTCGCCCGGCTATGTCACGCTACACTGATGAGTCGCCCGGCTATGTCACGCTACAATACACAATAGCTGAGCAGCTTCTTGTACAATCCATCAGCTTTTTCAGTCATACTTGATATCGCTACCGTAAGATAGTTAAGTACTGGGACAGTCTCAGTAAATATCCGGTACTCAGTAATATGTTGCTAAAAGGGGTTTTCTCAAATTGCTCTATGATTACAAGAAACGTGTAGCATCTAAAACAGTTGAATTAGTTTTGATAACTGAACTGAACCGGAAGTGCTTAGGGTAATTTTGATCTACTTAATTATGAATTTTGCACCTGGTTACGTGCACCTCTTTAACAGTTTATTTAAGGTGGGTCAGTGCCTCTAAAGATGGGCCGTATTGTTTTGAAAGTGCACGCGACGTGAATGGAAAATGAAAGTCAATTACCGGATTTGGAAATTGATGAATTTATTAAAGAGGACGTCATTATGACGTCAAATTTGTAAGTAGATTTTTATGTTTTTTCATAGCTGAATCTGATGCATATACGTAGTAGATATCTGTGATCTTATTAAATGCTATTAAAATGAACTTATGAGACCGAACGCGAGATTTCACAGCGCTGCCTTCTTTTTACGTGAAGTTGCAAAAGTGCTGAAGTTTCAGATTAGACAAGCTGTAGATTTTCAACAATGAAAGTATTGAATGATCAAGAAGTTCAAGTGCATAGAGATCAGAATTTCATCACATGCTTAATTGGGTTTAGTATTATCGTTGGGAATGATAACAAAAAAACTTAAAAAATTCACAAAACGTTTTTCTGATACAAAGACCACAGTATGTGCTTGATATTATGTTTTTGGGCATGCCGATTTTATTCAAAATTCAATATGTCATGCGAATCCTGTAAAAGCAACATTGATAAAAAAATTGGGCCTTATCAAATTACATGTAAACGTTGAGAATACTTGAGAACTTCCACAATTTGTGAATGTCATGTGTTGTATTTACAGAATGATAAATCGAAATGCATTTTACGTTTCAGTAAGAATGACACCTTCGCTACTCACAAGATATCGTTTTCCGCATGGGATAGTCCTGGATATACGGCCTTTGTCGACGTAAATCAAGATTACCAACCAGGTATGACTCTCCGTTGTCTCGCTCTGCATAAATCTATCCATTTTCCTGCTGTTTTGATTCATTCCTTTTGGTAATATGCTCCTATCGATAATATCAGTTTAAGCTATGACACACTCCGGCTTGTTTGATGTGATGAGCTGTAAGTATTTTCGAAGCTATCACGTTAACTCCGCCTAATATAGTTTGACAGTTAAACTGCAGCAAATTTGCAAAAAGCTTTCAAGGTTTTCTTAACAGTACACGATTACGCAAACACAATTGCCGATTAAGTTGTGAACTTTAATGCACTTCAACTTTAAAGTTGGTTGACTCTGATTACATTCTCTCATTACTAAAACGTTATAATATTTGCATGAAATCAATTATCAAACGCTAAGACAATATTTTCACCTTCCCTTGTTTGCTAATTGTCTGATCACTGCGTTATCACAGTTTTTGACAAACAAACTTACTCCACGCCATCTAAACTTTTCCATAGTACAGTTTATCAATTCTCCTGGTCTGGCTTTCGCACTTTTCTTACTCAGGTTCAGGCTGAGAGTCAGATTCTCAGCAATGACGTTCACAAAACGGCGCAAGAACTGACAGAGTGGCTTCAGATAGGAATGTTGCCCTACCATCTCGTCGTATATTCCAAATAAAGTACCACTGCCAAGCTTGATTTACACCAGTGTGCGAATGTGAGTTGCCTTTATGTGGGAAGGAGCTTCATGTTGAAAAGCAGATCCAGTTCTAAAGAAAGGTTCTGACTCTTCTTTTCCATCTAGTTACCGTCCTATCAGCCTGCTATCAATTGCTGGCAAGATTTTTGAAGCAGTGATTAACCAACATATTGTTTGCTTCCTAGAAACTCAGAACTTTCTATCTGAAGAACAGTACGGCTTCAGTCACTCGATCAACTACAGATCTTCTTTCAGATATCACTGAACATGTGAATTGTGTTTTTGACAGACTAAGTGAAACGAGATTAGTTGCCCTGGATATTTCCAAGGCATTCGATGAAGTCTGACATCAGGGACTCCTTAGGAAGCTTAAGTCCCATGGAGTTGGTGATCAACTTCACAAACTTCTTGCTTCTTTCCTTAGTGACCGACAGATATCTGTCGTCTTAGATGGTCAAAAGTCTTCCACCAAGCTTGTCAATGACGAACACGACACTCTTGAATTCCAATGAGCAGCTAGCAAAGAACACTCAGCAACGTCAGCGGAATGCGATGTTCTTAATGAAGACTTCCGCAGGGTCTCAGAATGGGGCGCCAAATGGCTTGTTTATTTCAATCCTTCAAAAACTCAAGAGTATTCTGCACTCACGACTTAAAAAGGAGATGATGATCACAGCATTAAGATGTCAGATAATAGGATCAGAGAACAAGATTCCATCTCCTATCATGGATGGGCGGTTACGAAAGACTTGTCATGGAAACTATTCATCCATTCCATCAGAAAGCGGGCAGCTCAACGCATTGGTAGTCTCCATCGTGCCAGCAGCTATCTTCCACCACAGACTGATCTTTACAAGTCCACTATTCGTCCTCTGATGGAGTATTTTTGTCAGCATTGAACTCAATCATATTAGAAGATCTGCTATGTGTTTGAAACAATTCAATTTACACTTTTTCATTGAGCAGCCTCTAGCTTCGTTCATGGCTTGTAGCTATGGGTAAAAAGCTATGGATTTGTACTAGGGGTAAAAAACTGCGCTCACAAAATTCAAAAATAATGAAAATTGAATGCCGCAGAATCAATATCGGTAATTTCCCACACTCCAAAATTTGTTGGCAGAAATTTTTAAAAAAATTAAAAAGTCGCAAACTTTGTGGTTAGACAGGTTAATGTGATTTAAGCTTATTTGAAGTTATTGATTATTTTTTCCTCGTGATCATCCTCTAACATAAACCTCTAATTTTAAGTACTATATTCCAATCTCATCTGGTAGCAATCTGCTTTAACAGATCATTTTACTAAATGTACATAATCCATCCTAAAAAAATCAATGATTCCAGTCAATGCTGAATAAAATGCTTCTTCATAATAATGGAATGAAGCCCGTATATTTTCGAATAAGAGACGCGTCTCTCAACTAGGGTTTCAACGAAGGACCCTCATATTATTTGTTATTAATTGAACTGGATGCACTTTGGAGGTCGAAATTATATTGGCAATATCAATTTTCTGTCAGAAATGTTGTCAATAAAACTGGTAGACTCCTGTTTTTGGAGTCGAACAGTTACATTTTTGCCCCACCCTCTCTGCGTCGTAATCCATCATAGCCTACTTCTGCGCTTTAACGGATGCGTCATCTACTGTGTTGTGTGTTATTCGAGTGAAGTTTCTTTTCTTTCAGACATCATGATAACAACGAAGGCCAACTATCAGTTCATCCTGAAGAACAAAAAGACCAATATTTACGAAGTTGGGACACCGCTGATAGTTAACAAGCCAAGTAAACCGACGGTACCTAAGGTTCTCGGATCTCCAACATTCTTTGATTTCAGTAAGTTCATCTGATATTGGTTGTCATTTCTCTGTCATCGATGTTTTTCGTTTTTAATTTTTACTAATAACTGAATTGTCATCTACATGATAATATGGCAGGAAAATGCAGCTTGATAGGCTCGAATTAGATTGATTGGCGCTCGAGCTTTCGGTGTGAGACCTTCGTCAGGTGCAGAAATAAAGTGCACTCGACGAAGGTCTCACACCGAAAGTGTGCGCACCAATAATTCATATTCGGGCCTAGCAAAGTGTTGTTGCTGCAATATTATCAACTCCGGCTCGATGATTTCAGCGTTCATTACCTTGGCCTACATGATAGATAGCTAATGTAGAGGTGGAACTGTGGAATGTGCATTCATACTGTAGAAATTATCAATTTCATTTTTCCAACTACTGTATCACGAATTTCGTTGGGAGGACTGAAAAGGATGACGGTATCTATGAAATGAATCCATACCAAAGGGGCGGTTGTTGTCTGTCAATAACTCCTACTCCGAGGTATAAGTACTTGACTTGAGGATCAAGGGTGTACCATTGATGGTTTGGAAGGATCATGGTGGGACTTGTGTTATCATACTTTTCTATGTATACATCTTCCATAGCACGAGCATGCTGGTTATTTTACCTGACTCTGTTGCGTCAATGATCTCATTTCAAGGCATCACTCAGCAACGTCAACTTAAGAACACTCCGCCACTTCATTGTATGTGATAAAGTATGCGTGATTATTGCATAGTTATAGAATCGTATTTCAGAATCCCGTCTACATCTGATAAAGTTTGTTCCCAGGGAAAATCTTGGTAGAGAGGGATTCTATCGCGGATATCTATGGTCCTAATAATCTGGCATACTTTATAACGGATAGATAGAGGATGGCTATACGATTCTCCGAAATTATCTGATATATCCCTCGGGCGAAAGCCCTCGGGGTTCATCAAATAATTTTCCTCTCTATATCCCAGAGAATCGCATAGCCATCCTCTATCCATTACATAAGCGAGTGATAACTTTGAAGATAGACAGCCTGAATTTGTCCTGCCTTCTTTATTTCGATAGTCAATTGAGAACTGTCAATTCATGATACAAATTTACACGTCATGCTGATAGACTTCTATTACCAGAGCTGGAAAAATTCCACTGAAATTTTTTAATTCCAATTCCAGAGCAGAAATTTCAATTCCAATTCCATAATGAGATTCAATTCCGAATTCCGATAATTGCATGACGCGTATATGTTAATGTATCTAAAGTTTCCTCGCTTCAATCTAACCCATGTGCCCGTATCCTATCCTCGTTATTCCTGTGTGCCGTTCCCTGCGTCGTTCCTATGTGCGTTCTCATGTTCATAGTTCATATTTCTTGTGTACATGTACGAGTACATTTATATATGTAGCCGGTCAGCCTACGCCATTTTCGTTTCGTAAACGAGATATTCAATATCTTGTGAAAAAGAGAAAAGAAAATTTACGGTCAGCAAAGAATCAAACGCTGAGAGAGAGAGCATAGAAATTAACAGTACCATAGAAAGTCCTAGAATAGAAATTGCATGAAAATTATGGCACACGCCGGGGGAACTGAGTTGGGGCAAAACGCAAATTGTGCGAGCTGGTTTCCATGTTTTCTTATTTGTATTTATATTTATCAAGCCAAATTGTGATCTGGATTGCTGCCCCTTGTCCAAAGATCATACACAAAAGCAATAGTGAATTTACAAAATACTGCGGCGACAGGATGACAAAGAAAGAAATCCTTTAAAACGTTCTGTACGTTCATCATTTTGAAATATCGCTCCTATAATCTATCAAGATTATTATCAGTCACATATGCAACTTGCAATGTCGATTTACAGAACATACATTGCTCCAGCTTGAAATCAGAGGTCAAGAAATCTCAGAGTATTCATTTTACTTGAAAGGGCTCCCCTGTTCACTATATTTGAACAATTTTCAAAATCTTTACATGCTTTCGAATATGAGCTTCCAAAATATCATCACACTATATCACATGTGTCATTTAATAATTAATTGAAAAGTTCCAGCGACTATTCACTTATCTGAGAAATTATTGTCGGTGAAGAAGATTTCAATGTGTTTATTCGACAAAAGCGCTAGGTTCCTTAACCGTATGAAGATCATCCTATAATTAGATTTTTTTCTATTGAATTCTTGAGATATTCTTACAACCAGTGCACCGCCCACTTTCAATTATGACTTTGTGGACCAATTTTTAATTCGAATTTTGAAAAATAGTTGTTAATGACTGCTGCAAATCGACACAATATACCAACCCAGGGAATAGTAGGCTATACCACATGAAACAATGCCACCATCTCACTTAATATTATCTTCATAAAAATCCTGCATTAATTTGCTGCCAACAACTTCCACAGCCAACTTGGCAAATAGTTTGACTATGATACAATGTTTTAGATCGAATCTGATCTACAAACCATAGATTTTTCCATCTGCCATCATTGTACATAGGCAAGATATCAAACTTCCATTCTAGTGTACTATTATCTACTTCTATGAGAGAGAGAGAGAGAGAGAGATGCGAATAAATCTATTAATAAACTGACAGAAGAAAGAAATTCAATGTGCGAATAACGTGATTGTTGATGAAAGAAAAAACGACGATAAAAATGATATCATGAAAACTGATTAATGGTCCATGTTAAAAAAGGATTCCGTGAAAGAACGAAATGTGGTCGGGTCGAAAGCTAACGAGCAGAGATTAAAGGAGACTCTTTCAATTTTCAAAAGAAAGTGGATTTATCGTCAAGTCTCAAACATTTGCATAAATTAGAGACGATGAGAAATTGAAACAACATCAACTACCAACAACAACACATACGACATCTTCAGTAGCTGTTAGACGAACTCCGGGCTCTCGCGGTGTAACTTGACTACAGAAGTAACAACTACAACTGCCTACCAGCGAACAACAACACAGTAGAGTATGCGGCAACACATCAGCCAGCGCGATAGAAGATTGACGGTATAAGTGACACTGATATTCATGATATTTATGATGTTATTTTGGTATAAGTGAGTCCGATCGAATTGAAGTGAATTCAACATCAAGAAGTGAACTGCAAGTTTAAAGTTTTTCTTTTATCGTTGTGTGTCGCATCTGCATAACTATAGTCTTGAAAATTAATATTGTCAATTGTTGTGATTGTAAGTTGAATAATATTTCATGTCATTGCCATTTTAATTGAATCATTAATTATTAGAATAATTTGTTGACACTGTCTATATTGTGATTTGAACTGACAGGCTGCCCTTTAATGCAGGGTTAATTTTCCTCTTTCCAAACCGATTGTTTTTCGTGTGTACAACAATTAAGTTAATTTCCAATTTTTGTGCTTATCCAATCAAAAACTAAATTCAACAATTGTTTTATTTTGATTAATTATCTTACATGATAAATAACTAAATAACAGATTGAACAAAGATGATTATCTTTTCATTGTTTGCTTAATTGCTGAATTAACATTGTCCGGTGGCTGCAGGCCCATCAAAGTAAGTCACAATTAGCACCCTTTATTCAACAATAGAATAAAACTAGCTCTGTCGATCTATCTCTCTCTCTTATCTCTGCGTGCAGTTAACACAACGGCCGAATACTGTGATTTCAATTTTTGTACAAATAGATTTATCACAGGTCTATCGAAAAAGTGGAATTGAGGTTTATCAAGGTCAATTCCAATTCCAATTCCAGTAGATTTAAATATCGTTAATTCCAATTCCAACTCCAATTCCAGTAGATTTAAATATCGTCAATTCCAATTCCAATTCCGACGAAAAATGGAATTAATTCCAATTCCGACTTTTCCAGCTCTTTCTATTACTGTGTTCAATCAAATTGATGGTGACAATTCCCACGATGCGGAGAGCGCAGAATTCAATGATCCAAAGACGCTATTAGATAACTGTTACATTTCATCCAAAAATGAAGAAGGGTCAAACTGATTCGACTCAAAGTCGATCCGATTTCACTTCAAATGGCGAGTTGTTGAATGAAGCGAGGCAGTCTGGAGGATCAAAAAGAATATCATCACAGAGAAATTCTGCAAGAAGCCGCAGGACCGAATTACCTTGTAGAAGAGAATTTTGTAACAGTCCTCTCTTCTATTTTTCCTGTTTCGTGAATGAAAAAAATTATGGTTTAACGTCACTACTCCCTCTGACTGAGAGCTTGGACGGTGCTGACACAGTCAGACTTTAATCTGGAGCGTTGTGATCTTTCAGTCCGGATGCCCTTCCTGACGACTTCCAATGACACTTTCGGGACTCGACCTCTGAACCGAAAGATCGCTAGGCCGAGCATTTAACCTCTGTGTCACGGACACCACTGACTGAGATTTTGAATAATCACTTCAAAGAAAAGATGATCACGTTTAACTTTGCAGGTACCTCCAGGAAGTCAGCACGCTGTGATTCACTTCATAAATACCAGACAGAATGTATGGTCTGATAAGGCGATCTGCAAAGATTGTGTTCTACAAGTGCTGGGACTTTTCAAAATGCCTATTTCCCTCAGCATCGAATGCATTGTATAGGCATCTAAAGAACACAACTTTCAAAATTCCTGCAAGATTTGATTAGTGGGTACCTATTAGGGATCTGTATCTAATCTCAGTCAGGATATATCTCTGACGTATAATGCTCTATGCAGCATTAACTAAATTTGTTTTAAGCGATAATCAGAGGGTTAATGCGGGTAGAATATTACGTAATGACTCTCCTATAGCGGGAGAAACTGAAAATAATATAATCTTATCACAGAAACATTTTGAATACGAAAACCTTTGCGTCGGTCCTCTAAATGTCTGCGATTTTGATGAGGAAAATTTATAATTTATAGTTAGGAAAATTACAGCGATATTTTTCACAGCATTTATTGAAACATTCACGAATCATGAGCGGAAATTTTTTCCAATTTCTTTTGTACGTACAATACGGCACACCGGAGCTCCATCTTCTTGGAAACGGATATCCTGGATAAGAATGACACTCATCCCCCCGCATAGAAATAGCTATTTTCTTGAAAGAGGAAATATCAACTTTTCCCCCCGCAGCTATGTTTCACAGCCCGAGCACAGCGAGGATAGACAGATAGCTAAAGGAGGAAACCTTTATTTCCTCTCGTAAGAATGCAGCTTTTCATTTTGTGCCTCATAGATGTCTATTGTTTATTATGAAATTGACGGCTATACCGCGAAATCTATGAATGAGCAAATCAAGGGACTATATCGATATCTTGGTAGTCTCTGACTAATCACAACTTGTTTGCAGACTTCTATGATTTTTTACACAGAAGCATGCATCGGAAAAGTTAACTGCGGTAGGAAAAGTTAGCTTTGTGATCCCGTGGGACTGAGAAGTTGATTTTTCCACTTAGAAGATATCTTTTCACTCCCATACAAAATGAAAAATAATTCAAAGAATTTGTATGAAGCTTCTACATGATCAATATAAAATCCGCAGTACAACTTCATGTTAGAAAGCACTGGAAATCTGTTGTTGACTGGCCACGATCGATAGCTGCGGGAACAAAAAAGTACAAATTCAAACTCGGTAAATATTTGCAAAAGACAAGCCCCCTGTCATCTCATGCAGGCACTTCGGTGTTAGAAATTGTACTTTAGCGGTTTTGAAGAGCGCATTTACTTAGACAAATACGCATTTCCTGAAAAATAAGGAGTAATTGATTTTGCTACCTATTGCTATGTTTGTTGTTAAATATCTGATTCTTTAAAATTATCAAGATAAAATTTAACAGCAGCATTTGCGTTGGTTGATACCAATAAACTTCGCAGGGATTCAACATTACTTTTATTGAGTATTTGAAGACGATTTAAGAATAGCAAACATATTTCTTTATAAAACTCTAGTCGGTATTATCCTCTGCCTTAGAAATCTAAAAAAATTGACAAAAATGAAATGTGAAGTTAAGAAAATTTACCTAGGCCTAAATGTTGAATCAACTTACTGTTTCAATTTTCCAGGCATCCACTTTCTAAAACAAGACTGGTATAGGCTTGTATTCATCATTGATCATGTTGATGATTATCGACGCCGACGTGAGTCTTTTCAGTCGCCCGATAGCGATGAAATGACAAGTATTTCCCAAAAAAACAATCCCTGTTGCGTAATATTGACCTCCTGAGTGAAGATAACTTAAATCATTTTCTCAATTTCATTAGATTTTGTAAATGAATGTTCTGCACACACTCCATTTACTTAGATCTATATTTCATATCATGCACATGCCATTATGCATGTGTAGAATTTGTTAAAACGTTTACTGCCTCTGTGATTGAAATTCTGAATTGTTGAATTTGAAATATTCACAAGAAAAGTGCGTGCGAATGTAAATGTAGTATCTTTTCTTTGGACGATTGACATTGACTGGAATCTTGATGATGTATCAAAATTTCAGAGGTCACCTGATTCACGGGAAGTGGAATTTTAACAGGAAATATTTGGTAAACCATTCAACTCCTTTCTAGAAACCTAGGAAATAAAGTTTTGCGTATTTGCACCAGTTTAGTAATAATTGCAGATTATTAGAAGTCTACAAGATAGATTCTGTGTAATTCTCATACGATGATGAAAGTCATCCCAGTAGCCATTTATAATAGAATGTAATGCTTACTAATTTAAATTATTAGTTAAAGTAGTCCTAATGAGGACTGATGGCGTTCTCCAATCCGCAAGTGTACAAAGGCAATGCTACTGTAACCATTGGATTAATCAGTTCTTAAAAGAACTCAATGGAGCTTTCTCTTGGCAACGAATTAAAATTGATCAGCTTTGGCCCAATATCTGGTAAAAATGGAAATCTTAAGACTTGCACTGTAATACTACTCATTCTTGCTGTTAATATACTAATACCATAGATTCAAAACACTGCAGTATACATGTTCAAAACAGACGTCTAATATACTGTACCAACTACAGATGCTGATAGTGGAAATAGAATAAGACAATGGTCATCATAGGTTAAGGAAATTAAAAATGGATATTATAAAACAACAGGAAACCGATGAATAAAAATTGGAAAAGTGGAGGTAAAATATGGAAATACAATAATGCTACTACACCGATTACAAGTGAACTATATCTGACACTACACAAAGTGGATAATGGTAAGAGTGGATAAGTGGATAATGGAGGTAAACAATAGAACTACAATGACACTCTACTACACCGAAAGCAATGAAACTATACACACTATACCTAAGACTACACATTGAAAATACTATTTCTTCACTTTTATTTTCTTCACTATTTATCATTTTTTGTTATCGCCAGTTTCTTCATCCGTCTATAGTACTTCATATAATTCCACATTTCTTCATTTTACCCCTGCTTCTAAATGTAAGAAGAGGCATCAGTTACTCATGCTGGGAAGAGGTGTTCGATAGACTATATCTGCTCGATAATTCTCAGCTTATTTTTTACCATGAAATGTGAATGTGGTGTCCGTGGCACAGTGGTTGCGTACTTGGACTAGCGATCTCATGGTCCAGAGGTCGAACCCGGAAAGTGTCATTGGAAGTCGGCAGGAAGGGCATCCGGACTACAAAGCACCACAACGCTCCAAACAAAGTCTGACTTAAGTCAGCACCGTCCAAGGCCCCAGTAGGGGTAAAAAGTGACGTAAAATCCGTAAAAAATAATGATGACTGCAGCAAAGATAGGATGATCTCCAAATATGATTATCATTCTGCCGACTACGGGCAGCGAGAGCGGTCGGTTTTTCCCTCACGTCCTGTCTTGGCGTTGATTCATCATGTTTCGCTTGCTTTGAACCTACTTCGTCTATTTTTCTTCCATCGCGGACTTATATCCCCAGCTTTTTACGTTTCCTCATGGATATCACTCATTGTCAGTCCCTGCGCGATTGCGGTCCCTACGATTGTTTGAATTGTATTGACATGCATGCGCACATCCGAAATCAGTATGGCGCTACGATTGTGGCTTGACTTATCGCTTGGACATGACGTCGGATCTTCCAGTCTTCGTCCGCTTTCAGTGTTATCTGCTGCCGATTGACCTGCTCGTCTTCCTTCTCCGAACTCCCATTTCGACACACGTAGAAACATGTCATCTCTGGCTCCCGTTCTTTCTACTCCAAGTTATGAACTTTCCTTTTTCTCGCGTATGTTATGAGTGTTGCGTGTAGACAAGGACATCTTACATGTACAGACTGTGATTGAGATTGTTTGAGATGATTTGTAGTGTCGCTTTTTGCCATGTTGCAAAACAATTGCGCAAACTGTGTTTTGCAAGTGCGTCAATCGAATAACCTTGTGTTTTGTTGATCTGAAATAAAGATTTATGTTTTATATTATTATAATATTGTATCAGCAGTTTGCCAGGTGTCATGAATGCTTCGATTATCAAAGCTCTGTGCACCACCTGACTTGGCTACCCGTTAGTGCGACGGATGACCTGAGCAGCTTCTCCATTACGGTATCTCTGTTTTCCTGAAAATCCACACTGACCACGTCACAGCTGTCGTGTAAGCCTTCCTTATGTTAGTAACTATCCGATTCTCTGCTGCTTCATCCCCAACGCACGTATCCAGAATATCCTGAAAAAGTTCCTTACTATGCCATCGCCTAAAATGAAGGCCATGCCAACTCGCTGATTTAAAAGTATAAGCTCGCGCAGATGATGAGATCCAAAACACAATTCAGCTTTAGGAATCGGAGTAAACGCTGTTTTTCAGTGATAATAGTTCTTGCTTTGATTTATACTTACTGACAACGTTGACATGTGCCGCTGTTTATTCTAATAATTACCTCCATTGTGTTATGATTTCATCATTGCAGATATGGAAAATAAGATGATTATGATGGCTCCTGCTTGCAAGGATGTTAAGTGCACTGAAAGCTTGTTCTACATTTATTCCTTCTCCAAGAAGTCGGTAAGAGCATGTGATGGTTATTGTTCATTGCATTCTGCTTTCGAAATAATGCCTCGTTAAGGCACAAGGAAACTCTCATGACTGATTATTATGTCTGCTACGGACAGGTGTAAATCTCTTCTGCATCGATCAGCTTCTGAATGTACGTGTAGTGCTCGGTGTCGCAGGGGCGAAGTTTTCAAAGGGGGGATCATTCCTTAATAATTAAGATGCAACCTTTTTTCCTACAGGGTCATCTGTCAAAGGCTATTAATTGTTTAGTACTTTAATATTGTGCCAAGGTGAAGCATCAAAACCTTTTCTGCATCTAGTTTCAGAAGTCAGAATGCACATATTTGTATTCTATTCAACACAGCTAATATCAACATTTTAGTTTTGCTCAATATAGAAGAGATAATGCCCATTGCTTTTAGGAGAAGTTAAAGAACGAATCACTTGATGATAATTTGATCAAGTGCCTGCATGAAGGTATTTTTCTATCTCATCTTCAAACAAGTTTCTTGCCTCAGATATTGAATGATATTTTGATGAGTTAATACTAAGCAGAATTTAGCGTATTAGCACCATTCATTATGAAAATGTGGCAAATGTTTTATATCGGCCGAGTTCCATGTTTAATGTGGCCGAGTTCCATCTATCCTATACTCATTCTTTCGCGTTGAGTGTTTAGTAAGAATGCAGAGTGTACCTATTTTAAAAGTCGTAGGTTTGACCAGACCTAGATTTGAAACCAGGTCTCCTGGACGCAGAGCGAAAACTCCACCACAAGGCCAGTGCATCGAAGGATTTATATTGAAATCCTCACCGTAAGCACTTTTCTCCTTGACATTGATTGATAAAGAAAGACAATCTTGGCAATATTTAGATAACAGTGATAGAAAATATATTGATATGTAGCTGAACAGCACGATAGTTGGTGTCAATAACTAATGCTCAACTTTTTCCTATAGCCTTTATGCCAGGTTCAAAATCTGAAATTCTTCTTTCGTGAAACTTCCTTCCCAGGGTTTGAGGGTCCTTCCTAGGGAGGATTTAAAGTACAAGTATCTACCGACGACTCAATTCCATTGTTCCTTTATTATTGACAAAAGTTATACCACAATGCTTCAACCTGTGGTATACATTAAGCAATCAAATAACAGAAAAATGACTACTTGTAGGATTTTTTGACTTTTTTGACAGTCTTTATAGGAAGGACAATTATCCTGAGAACAAGAATAATTTCTTAAGAGCATTCTTTCCATCTCTCTGAAAGTTTCAACACTTAAAGTCTGTGTATTCCAATTTCAGAACTGTTCTCTATTGCATTTAAAGTATTTAGTCAAAGAATGACATTCATTGGAAAATATGTAGACATGCAAGCATTTTTGCGCACAAATTATCATTAATAACTTCATCTTTTCTTAGTCAGAAATTATCCCTGTTACATGGTCAATAACTATGAATTCAGTCGTAGATAAGGCATTTCCTAAACTTTAATAGCCTTCTTTGCCTTCACTGCGTGCTAAGTCTCATTACACAGCTAGAAGGCGCCGGATCAATCTTCTTTATATATGATTTATTAATAATTATCGTATTATATGACTATTATAATAATATTTTGTAGGCCTATCTATATAATTGTTGTAGTTGACCAGGTGACGGGAGATCATCTTTCTGAACAAGTTATACTAAGTAATTAAAACTCCTCTTTTCATTTTAGGCCAATATAATCAAGTAAAAGTTAAAAGTATCGAAGACAGGCCTTCGGCATCCAGCGCCTTTAACTTTTTAAATGAAAATCATCATCCTCTAGGAATCTCAGTTACAACTACATAAATAAACTAAGATTAAGCCTACTGCACAAAATATAACTGTAATGAATAAATTTGTAATGAATTTTGAAGAAAAGAAAAGAAAAAATAAAATACATGTGAAACTACAGCATGGGTACTGAACTTGCTAGAATCGACCTACAACGTCTCACCTGGAACTACTCCATGAAGAAAATGAAATAAGGAACTAGACTTGTTATAAATGGACCAATTGGTGTCGAACTATTCATGAAATTTAATCTATCTCTCAAGAGGACCAACGGTCCATGTTTGGATGGCACAGATGCAGCCTTTGTGAAGGTTTATATAATAGTGAATGATATCAAGAACTGTGTTGCATGCATGATTGCCTGTTGAACTGTGAAGTTAGATTGTAAAAAGGTAATTCATGTTTCCTATTGATTGCTGGCTTAAGTTATGTGATTGCTGTGCTGGCTTAAGTGTGTAATTATGTATTATATAATGCACTGATCTTTCATATAGGATGCAAATTCAGAAAATTCCAATGACACGTTAAACGATGCAATTCGTCCCTCCGACATGTTATTCTTATGAACTTTTCCTACCCATAGGCAATACGATATAATACCACGGGCGCAAGCATGGGATTCCGCAAGGAACAATGCCGAAAATGGACTTTCACAGAATCGTGTACAGTGCACCATGTGCCTACCGCAAGTCCGTGCGTCTTCCGAGTTCTGCTCTCCGTTTTCTTGTCAGACAGGATTAAAACACACATGTAAAGTCAATGGAAAGCAGAATGAAGTGTTTGGTGGAATCTGAAAATTTCTGTTTATTATGTTTCAGGGAGAAATATTAAGTCTAAATTCATAATTTTTTTCTTTGTAGTTACCGGGTCATTATCTTTCAGGTGTTAGTGTTATTGTCATAATAACAACAGCAACTTTTGATTGTAGGTGTAGGCGAGAATAAGTTTCAACTGTGTTGATAACATATTGACAGACAACTCTTCATTACTCGATTTTAGTCTCCGCTTTAACGGCGAAGTAATTACAAGTAAATAGTATCAGAAAGATGAAAACAAGTCCCTATTTTTTAATTATCTTTCAGCTTTAACGACAGAAATGAAACTGAACATTGTGAAAAATGTAATAAAACGACGACGAACGTTGCTCAGATAGTCAAAAAAATCAAAATATTTTGCAACTTAAATGATTATCCTCCTAATTTTAGGAGTCGCAAAATGCTTAAAATTTCACACATACGTAAAAAAGTACAACATAAGAACGAATTCTTTTACTTCCATATCCCATATATTTCAGATATTGTTAATCTCAAAATAAAAACTATCTTTCAAAAATTAGAATTACCTGTCCGACTTTATCATCGATCTAATATTTTACAAATGATGTTACAAAAACTCAAAAAAAGGGAAACAATGTACTTCCGTCAATTGCACAAATCATAGCAAGAATACATGCTTTAATGATATAGTAATTTATAATACTGAATGTAAAAAATGCGGGCATTTTTATATAGGAAGCACCGTCAGATTTCTGCACACGCGAGTCGATGAACATCTCACTCACCGTTATTCCTCTGTTTATACACGCCTCCAACTGTGTAAATCCGACATTGATGTAACAGTGATTGACAGAGATACCAATGCCCTTCAGCTTACGCTTTTGAGAATCTGTGCTGATCAAAAACTTTGTCCTATAATAAATGCGAGTAATAGGGAGGAATGCACAGAATATCAATCACTGATTTTTGAACTTTGATGTCTTCCTTTTCATTGTTGTATTAGCTTTGGAAGGTCGTCTAAACGCTGAAAATTTCCTATATGACATCAATTTGCCACAATCAATATCAACTGTGTATGGCGGCATTAAGTTTTTTTTGCTAAATCTGGATATGATTCTTGATGGACAGAATCAACATGATTTCATGACCTTGACACTCGATGCCTAAAACATTTGGTTCTAGACTAGTGCCTCTTACTTATTCATAGAATTCACAGAAATATTTCTTTTTTAGCGAAAAGTTCGATCTGCTCTCTATTGGGTTTTCATATCATTTGTGTTCCTCTGATCTTTCTGACAAGAATATACGGCACAGGTAGAACTGGGCAGACGCACCATTTTGTAGTGGCTACATGCATGGGATTAACGAATACTGGGAGTCTCGTTTTTGTCCTCACTTCCAGCAGCAACCAACCCATGCTGGCTCCCCGACAATCACTCTAAAAAATCATATCTCGTCGGCTTTCTGGAAAATCACTTGGTTTTATAGAAACCCTAACTGGTTTTCTAGACATAGTTTGGTTTTTCAGAAAATAATTTGATTTTCTAGAAAGACAAATTTTTTAGTACAAATTCTGTAAAGATTCCGTTTATATTAAATTGAGAAGTTGTAGGTATTTTTATGGAAATGCATAATGTTTAGATAAGAGTGTGGATGCATCATGGATGATGATGAATGGATCATCATCACTTAGTTAGCTGGTTGACTTTTTAACAGAGGCGGTTTCTATGATGCAATGCAAATCATTACTTTTTTATTCTTTATAATTCATCTAAACATTCTTTTCTGATGGAAAATAAAAGCATCGAAATATAAGGTTAAGAAATTTTATTCATAAGTCATCATGCCATAAAGACATTGTTACATCAGTTAGGAGCAAATCAAAGAGGGATACATTATGCAGCTCTTCTCTTTTAGTGGACGGTTGCGAATGTCAGCTTCACTGTCTCTGGTCAAAAATGGGGTTTTGTTCCTGCTGCTGATAATACTCTAAACTCATTCCTTCCAATGCCTATTACTGTACGCGTTGGTGATGTTGATCTGGACGGATTTCCTGACATAGTTGCAGTCTTGCAACGTGTCTCAGGGGGCTCGCCTGATCGCAGGATTGGATTGTTTCTGGGCCAAGGCAACGGCAAGTTCTCACTTACCTTCCCAGTCACAACTTCTAACGTTTCAATGGTTGGACTATTCGATTATCACGATACTGGACGACTTGGATTTGTCACTGTGGGAGGCTCACCTCCCCGTATGGAGGCTATAATGCAGGGGAACAAGGAAGATGGATATTTCCTCAAAGTGATGGTGCTAAATGGACTCTGTGGAGGCTCATCGAATTGTCCCGAAAATCATCCGCCTTATGGATTGCCTGTACCAGGCCCCGTAGCAAGCTACAACACCGAGCGACCGGAAGGTGGCCGACAATTATCCATGGTTCAGCAAATTACTCAGTCATCATATTTAGCTTTACAGTTGCCGTTCAATATTTTTGGTCTTGGATCGTTCGCGAATTATATTGAATCATTGGATGTTCAGGTGCCAAATCAAGTCGGAGTAGCCGTAAACAGAAATAAGGAATTCACTTTCATAGTACCGAAATCTCAACTGGTCGTCATACCTTACCCTTTGGATGAACCTGCAAAGTAAGAATATCGCAATTTTCCTATGTCATGATATTTAATACATCACTCACAGTTATTACTTATCAGTACAAAATATTTTATGTATAGTGCGCGACAGCAAGTTGTAAACTTGGCATAAATCTACAGACACGTACATTTTTTAACACCTTCTAATTTTTTGATTTTAATATTTTGAAAGTAGTATAGATAGAAAATGTGGTGATTTTTTCATTTTCAGAAAGTGTTGCGATAATAGCAGAAATGATACTGTTAACTAACTGGTGGCATTTATTTACCTCAAAACTAGTGTTTTCAGCATTTGTTGGGTAAATTTAAGGCCCTTCGAAGAAATATTCTGAAAATGAAAAAATCGCCACATTTTCTATCTATACTACTTTCAAACTATATATTTTCTGAAAGCCAATCTTGTGACGGTTTTGAATATCACAAGGAGAATGTTTCAAATTGATTTATGCGCTTGTCAAAACAAGACAAAGAAAATTTGGGGCTTTCGGGTTTATGGGCCTCTAGGAACCACCAATTTTAAAAACAATTAATTCAACAACAATCAAATGATAGATCCGAAAATTCTCTTTCAGATGATTATAAATTTGTCGATATTTCCTAATAGCAAAAAAATTAGAAGGTGTTGAAAAATGTACGTGTCCGTAGATTTATGCCAAGTTTACAACTTGCTGTCGCGCACTGTACATTATGCTACATGTATTGTCACAAATGCAAGAAACATGCTATTGTCTGTCAGTCTGCCTATCACAGGGACTGTCAAACAATGCTAGTTTAAAAACACTGGTTTGAATTTTTTTTCTGACTTGGCTCAGTTTCTATAATGCGAGTACACTATAAGCTTGTGAATAAAATATTTTTGTAATATATAAACGAGGCCTTGAAATTTGGAAATGTGAGTGCGGTCAAAGCTCGACATTTCGAACTTGGATAATTAAGATTCCGGTTAATAAAGACCGATGTTTTCTGGGATTAGCTCTACATGTACAGTGTATATCTCATATATTGCTGGCTACTTCAGACTTCCAGTAGGCCTATGATTGAACATCAATAACTGTCTAGATGTTTTTGAAGTCTTGACTGTAATCTAAATATTTTTAGCCTCTTTTCGTACTTTAGATACTGTTGACCTCACCAACTGCATATTGTAGGCATATTTGTAATTCGAGTTAAAGCTTAAATCAAAACTTGTGATATCTAATGTATAGGCCACAGGCCCTACCTGACTTTTGATGTACAAGCTTTGTATGACTGGACTGCTTTCTTCGGTCTTCCATTATTTGGAATATATCGATGCTGCATGTAATCTAATTTTAAATTCATCGCTAAGAGCAGTAAAAGTAGCTTGACAGCAGTGTAAATCGAAAAATTCGCATGACCAGATGTATTTACGGTGTAGGCCTACGTATATTTCACTAAAGAATGGTGTATTTCTATTATAAAAAATATGATGACATTATTGCCGATTATCAGGTTTCATAGATTCCCTCGCTGATGTTTAGATGGATTTCATAATCACTAATTGTGCATTCATGCAGTCAATGTCATCGTTTAGGTAAACACAATCACCTTGTCTTGTATTCTTCTAGTTAACCAATGTTTCACAAGTTCAATAGTCAACAAGTCAGAAAGACAATCAGATTATAAGGTCTGTTTTTTTATTTAATTTGTTTAAAATAATACAATTTATTACTTTTCCATTGCATAGTCCGTAGCTTCGTTCATGGCTCATCTCTGTGCTAGGGATAAAAATTCTTTAAAAGCTGCTGTAAAGCGGTTTATCATAATTTGTTTTAAACCAGATATTCAAACATGATAATAGTTTTTGTGATCGCAAAGTCGGCGCCAATGCAGATTTCCCATGCTGCAATGGTGCACGCAGTAATCGCAATCTTTTTGCCAATCATCAGGTTGTTCTCGCTATTTGCGTCAGCTTGGATGATTCAGTTTTAGTGCCACGTCGGTCAATACTAACCTATTGATCTACGATTGGACAGCTATAGACAGGACATTCGAATGATGTGATCAAAAATGTATTTTTCTTATAGACCCGCCCTCGAATAGTACCTGAATCTTGTTCATGCACTTAGAGGATGTTGAATCGTTTTTCTCTGTAGATTCAATCATGAAGATTTCTTTTTTTTTTTTATTCCTGCAAAATCTACCTGTAATTTGGGATTAAATACATGGATGTTTTGAGGTCAAGCCAAGGCATCTTTTTTGGCATCGTATTGTCAAGGTGGAATTACAAATATTGACCTGACTTATTGATAGGTACATCCATTATTTGGCATGCTTTTGTGTACATAGTGATCACGTTTGCTGTCAGTATGATTTTAATAGCTATCGTATCATCTTGATCTCCTTTTCAATAGAGCTCATTGCAGGTGAATTCGACAGCTTACTTTTCCAATAATCCAATCAGCTAATTTTGATTTTTAGCGGATATTTTTCTATTAACGAGAGGTATTTTTTCATGTTGGAATCAATTCAATCACAGAAGCGCGCGCAATGAGTGAATGCCAGCGGTAAACTGCGATTGCTAGTTTCTTAGTTTAATTTGAAAATATAAATCAGTCTGCGAATCATATTAATTTAGCATGTACTTGAAATCAACCAGCAATACATGGCAAGCACGGTATGCGGATTGTTAAAAACATGCAGGTGATATTTCCTATGGTTTTTCTTGAGGAAAAGAAGAAACTGAAGGAAGTTTTGGCCATCTGACTTTCTGACTGATTTCGTTCAGTTGCTTCTCAGTCTGAAATTGTAGTTAACGGAATCAAATATAGTGAATGCTCGACAGCAAAGGTAGTGTTTCAGTGAAATTCTCTACGTAAATTCTCTGTTTTGATGAATCTCTATTCAGTGGGGTTCTAAGATAGGGAATCTTGTTGATTCCTTAGTGTCTTCATTTTCCTCCGTGTTTGAGTGCCCCTTGTAATACATTGTGGAGTAATTCCGCTGATGCTCATGACGTGCTTAAAGGTGTCACAGTAATTGCTCCGCTGTATCCGAAGTCCGCTACGTCCAATGTACGTAAATAATTCGTGTCTGCGGAATTACTGTTACTACCAATGATGTTCTTGCATAAGAATTTATATTGAACATAATGTTTGTCTATGTTACATAAGTGATGAAAATGCATCCAACTGCACTCACATCTTTCAATGTGAGGGAATTCACCGACACGAATATAAAATATGCGTACTTTACGGTTCTTATGCACATGTACGCAAC